>OY757018.1:7049658-7120545 GCA_963580285.1 Lucinisca nassula | reverse complement strand
TAATTTTCTGAGTGGTAAAGGGTTAATTTCAAAATGAACTGCATTGTATGTAAGGAAGCATTCCACTTAGTACATAATTCCTTACTCAAAGCTTCAGATAATATACTTTTTTCAACCAAAAAGTGCTAATACTTTTTTCAACCAAAAAGTGCTAATACTTTTTTCAACCAAAAAGTGCTAATATTTTTAATATTTCTGCCCCAAAACATATTGTGCATTAGAAGAAGCGCCTCGCTGAGGTGCTTCTAATGAATACCCATAATGTATGTTTTCTGGCAGAAATAAAAAAATAATATGTGGATACTCTCTTATCTGGGGCTATGCTTTACTGGTTGCTTTAAGATCTTGAGCTGCTGTTAATAGCGCTTTGGAGCAGCAAGAACAGTTTCTACTCTGTTGCCATTCAAGCAGTAATTGGTTTGATTAAGTTTAATGAGAAAACAGTCAGGAAATGTACCTTGCTATAATGAACTGTAAGATTTCTGATAGCTTTGATTTGAGGTTTCACGTCTCTTTCAACACTGTATACTAGGTCATTTTTGAGACTTTGCCTCCAATTTTGTGGGACTTTTACCCGAAATTGAGATGAAATGACATCTCAAGCCCTGTCGCCCAATGAAACCAGTAGGGTTTTTAAGCATAGACAGTCCTACTCGCACCTCTTTGCCTGGGCAGGCTTAGATCCTCTTAGCGGTTTACCAGTACTCGTTTGCGGTTGGTTTCAGCTCTGCGTGGAAGCATCATGCAGCCCATCTATTTCTTCAAGCCCCAATGGGTGGGGGCTTTGCCAGATGTCTTTAGGGCTGGTCTGATCAGGATTTGCACCATTTGCGATTCAGACAGATGCATTTTAATTCTAAATGCTCTTGTGCAAACCTAAGGGAAATTAAGGTGGCAAGTTAAATTATACAGTAAAGTATATCCCCAAATAAGAGGGTTTATCCAAATATTCTTATTCTTATTTCTTTATAAAAACATATGTTGTGGGTACTCATTAGAATCACCGCACTGAGGCGCAGCTAATGGGTACCCACAACATAGGTTATCATGCATAAATAAGAAAAATATCAGAACTTTTCGGATGAAAAAAGGTGACTTTTCTGGAGCTATGTATATTTTTGTTAGTTATTAGCTCACCTGAGCCGTAGGCTCATTGGTGAGCTTATAGGGTGGTCATGCTGTCTGTCTGTATGTATGTATGTCAACATTTTCAAACATCTTCTCCTCTGGAACCGCTGGGCGGTCTGAAGCCAAATTTCATGTGGGGCCTCAGTGGGATGGGGGAACGAAACTTTGTTCGCGGAGTCCAGGTCACATGACCAAGATGGCCGCCATGCCCATATATGGTAAAAACCCTTCAAAAATCTTCTTCTCCGGAACCGCTGGTCCGATTTTCACCAAACTTGGTATGTGGCCTTGGGTACTCCGGCCTATCATAGTTTGTTCAAATAATGGCCCTTGGATGACCTTGACCTATTTTATGCCAAGGTCAAATTTGGTAATACAGCTTTTGAATGGCAAAAAGTGAAAACGGTGGATTTTTCGAAAAAATGTTGCAGCCTTTGGCCTGAAAGTTGGTAGATGACATCAGCTAAATGAGTTAATAAGTATATATGAGATTTATAGGTCAAGGTCATTCCATGACCTTGGGTCAAGTTTTTTAATATGTCAAACTTTAAACTTATTTTTCAGGGAAACTACTTGGTCAATTTTGACCAAATTTCATATGCAAGTTTTATGGGAGAAGGACATGTAAATTAAGTTGATGATGTTGGGTCACATAACCAAGATGGCTGCCATGCCCATATATGGTTAAAACCCTTCAAAATTCTTCTTCTCTGAAACTACTGGACGGATTTTCATGAAACTTGGTATGTAGCATCTGGGACGCGGGCCCATCATAAATTCTTAAAATGGTGACCCTCGGATGACCTTAACCTATTTTATGCCAGGGTAAAATTTAGTCACATATGCATTTGTATGGGAAAAAGTGAAAATGCATTATATCTAACAAACCGTTCAATATTCCACCACTAAATCATATATATTCTTGTTCCTTAAGATAGGGCGCATTTATTGACATGGGGTCCACCAGGTCCCTTAAAAAAACCTTCAAAAATCTTCTCCGGAACTGCTGGGCCGATTTCTACCAAACTTGGTATGTAGCCTCGGGACTCAGGCCCATCATAGTTTGTTCAAAGAATTGCCCTGGGATGACCTTGACCTATTTTATGCCAAGGTCAAATTTGGTCACATTGGCATTTGTATGGGAAAAAGTCTAAATGGCTGATATCTTGCAAATGGTTGAGAATAACACCCCTAAACCATATGTATATTCTTGTTCCTTGTGATAAAGCATGTTTAATGACATGGACCTTGGGAGTCTAGGGGGTCCCCCGGGGACATGCCCCACCCCCTTCATTTCAAAAAGTGCCCAATATCTTGGAAACTGTCCAGATCCCCACCCATAAACAATATATATTCTAAGGGGCTTTAAGTGACATGCATCTTGAGACCCTGGGGGCATGCCCCACCCCTGCATTACATAAAATGCATCAAATCTCAGAAACTGTTCAGATCCCCTCCCATAAATCATATATTTTCTTGTTTCTTGTGATAAGGGGCATTTAGTTACATGGATCTTTGAACACCATAGGTTAAATTGGGGGCCGACACCCCCTTTAGAAATGGTTAAGCTCTCCACCCATTAACCATATATTTTCTTGTTCCTGACCTTTTAGCTCATCTAAGGCTTTATCTTGGCTAAATATAACTGAAAATTCAAACTCAAAAGTTTTCCAACTGATCTTCAAGAGTCAGGAATGTGATTAAGGACCACTTGGTCATACAGCCAGATGCATTCAGTGACATGGACCTTAATTTGGGCCCCTGGGGGCATGCCCTACCCACATCATTTAATAAAATGCGTAATATTTCCCCACCCATTAACCATATATATTCTTTCTCTATATACTAATGTGGACATTTTCTCTTTTGATAATGGGTTTTCAGAAAAAAACTCAATAAAAATTACATCAGGATAAAGAACAAGGTTTAAAACAACTAGCGTTGCAATAATTTAGAAAATCTGTTGACAAATAAGGATTTTATAACAAAAAACACATTTGAATAGGGAAATTTCCATTGTTAAATTGCTAGCAAGGGAGGTAAATATTTCCCCGCAAACTTTCAATTTCTTCATACACTGTTACTAAATAACTGAAATAATCATAAATGATGCAAAACACATCATGAAGTTCAAAACATTGAAATCGAGGCCAAAAAGATTCCAGAATCAAAACTTTATGATCATGGATTATCTCCCCTTTCAATGTAAAATCTCTATTCAAATCTTATTTTGGTCATAATTTTTTAATAGTGAACCGATTTTCAAAATTTTTGTGGCACATGTTTCAAGAAATTTATAAGCAACTTTTGCTAAAGAAATCATCAATCCTTGTCTTTGTTTACTATAAGAATCTCCGAAATATCATTATCAGAGGACAATTACAGAACATTAAAACACGTTTGGTGACATGGATCTTAGATCCATAAGAGGTCTAGAGGGACCTTAGGTGCATGTCCCTTAGCCCTTTAGACCTAAGGCTGTCGGGTGAGCGTCTTCAGGACCAATGGTCCTCTGGTTATAAATGTATTTTTCTTTTTTCTTGTCGAGTAATTATGGGTTTTACTTTCTGAGTAATTAGAGAATGAAAATCTCTGAGAGGTTGTGGCTGAAACTTGATCATTCAATGTCATTTGCATGTATACCAGCTGGTTATCTGCTTGAAACTGGATTTAAATAAATGTCCCAGTTATACTGTCACAGATGTGTTTTATCGCAAGGGAGGCTGGGCACAGAACTTTTTATGTAGGACCAGCCAAGATTAAGACCAGCCTGTGCAAGTATGCACAGGCTGGTCTTAATCTTTGCTGGTCACATGCCAACTGGCAGAATTTCCTGTGCTCTGGCTTTAATTTGCTGTGCCATACAAAATGTACTTCATCAATTGAATCTGCACACTCATTCAGATCTGTCTTGCATAATTGCACTGTCTGATTAAAGTCTCATCTTAGTGCTAATTGCACTGTCTGATTAAAGTCTCATCTTAGTGCCTGAATGTAGTTGTTTGTTTGCACCATAAGAGACTTTCATATCTCATTTTATAGAGGACTATATAGAAAATTATTGAAGTTAAAGTTTTGTTTGATTGAAGTTAAATGTCCCAGTCATCACTATTTAGGTCATGTGAAGGTGGCCAGCTTACCTAGGAACACTTTTCTTGGGCAGGCTTACACATCAAGGTTAAAAAGTAAAGTGCACATTATTTTATCAAAACCTGACGACCACCCATATTGAATCAGCTAAAGGGAGACACTGGCCATAGAAAAGATTTCATGAATCATGGGAAGGGAGAGAATAAGCAAAGAAAAGGAAAATATTTCATGATGAATCTCAGCTACTAAAGAATGTTGCCGACAAGGCAGGTATCAAACCTGTGTCCTCCTAATCACCAGTCAGATGGCACCCGACTGAGATATCAAGGCCAGCTGTAGTTAACCCATTTTGTACTGGAAACCCCAAAATGGGTAACTGGTAAACAAGCCAAGCCCAGATCAGACGCTGCACACGTCTGATCAGGGCCTACACTGTTTGCAAAAAGTTCAGCGATTTTCCAAATAAATTTTGAAGAAAACAACCTGACACGCCTAAATTCTGAAATGGACTCTGGTTACATATAAGGAGAAAGATTCCTTTTGGTACAAAAAAGGTTAAGCTAAAAGGATCTCATTTTGTGTTTGTTTTGATAAGAAATAGAGGATCTTACATGAGTGCTCATGTATTATTGAATTTATTAAACGAGTTGAGGAAAAGGGATAAAATGCGAGGCTTGCCGAGCATTTTATTCCTTTTCCTTCAACGAGTTTAATAAATTCAATAATACATGAGCATGAATGCAAGATTCTATCTATCATATGACATTTAAAACGCATTTTTTTCACCATTGTTTACAAAAATATCAATATTCCGCCATTAGTAAACACTACGTCGTTAAGGACGTCGGACATGTAACGTTACGGGACATATCTAGCTACTTTGCATATTTAATCCACTAGTGGATTATTGAAAATAATACATGGCGTTATTACACTCTCAGACGCGACGTCATATGATAAATAATAATCTCTTTTGCAGTCACATCATCAACCATCTAGTACGGGCCAAGGCTAAAGAAGTGACCCTACATAAAGATGGGCCCCTGGGAGAGACTGTGTTGGAGTGCTACAACTGTGGTTGTAAGAATGTTTTCTTGCTGGGATTCATACCAGCTAAGGCTGACTCAGTGGTGGTGCTGTTGTGCCGCCAGCCCTGTGCCACGCTGAGTAATCTGAAGGATATGAACTGGTAAGCTTCCAGTTAATCAGGCCTCATATTTTTCAGGCATGTGCAGGATTTCAGGCTTTTAGAGCTTGATTTTTTTCTTGATTTCAGGCTTTTAGATTCTGATTTTTGCGTATATAGTCTGTTTAAAAAACTATTTAACCCTTATTTCTGACTATAAGTCACCCAAATTACTTTATATTTTCACATGCTCCATTACAAACAGTGTAGATCCTGATCAGATGGCTTCTTCAGAAGCCATCTGATCAGGATCTACACTGTTTGCAAAGGTAATGCAGTTGTGTCTTGTTCAGCAGGATAAGGGTTGAAGCTGCAAAATCGGGCATTTCAGGCTTGGAAAAGCGTGGTCAGTATGAGGCCTGGTTAATACAGTACACTCAATGTTTGCAAAGTATGAGGTCCTTGTAGCCTATTGTCCAGAACAGAAAATATGATTAACCCATACCCTGCTGAATAATTTAATTAGCCACACCCATTTCTGACTTATCAGCCAATCAGATTACATGATAAAATGTTTTCATTCAAATTCACAAAATGAATGACAAACAGTGTAGATCCTGATCAGATGGCTTCGGATCTACTCTGTTTGCAAAGGTGTGGATTGTCGTGAACAGCTGGACAACTACGGTATAGGGTTAAACTATACTAGGGCATTGATAAGTCTCAGCTACTGTTGCGGTACATTGGACTCCATGACTGTGGATAAGAACTACATGAATTAAACAAGATGAAGTTAAGGAACAATTTCACATATTCATTTTGATGCAATTTTTGCAGGTTCTGACAACATATAGTGAAATTAGACGCAAATGCTGATGGCTGATTTAACATAGATGATTCAAACTTAATCTTGAATCCTAAGGAATTTTTTTTCCTTTTCCCCCTGATAAGGCATAATATAGGGATCAACCATGGTTTTCCATGCATTAACATTCGCTTGGTCCCGAGGAAGCTGTTTGAACATGAGGCCGCCAGCAAATGTTAATGCAATGAAATAACCATGGATTATCATTGTTCTTGCATAACTTACGATTCTGACAGCAAATTCTGTCGAAAACGCCCAAAAGCTCCATATAAACTCATCAAATGCGACCGGCGAACCAACATGGCGGCCAGTTCAGAATGTTGTTTGCAATGATATTGTTCTGCAGTAACCATCTGACATCATCAAAGAACACTAAAACGCTACGTTCAGGGCGATAACTTTATGCCGCTCAGCGTAACGTAAACAATGCAAGGCCAGTCTTGTGATATCAAAAGCTCAAAATCCATGTTTTAACAGCACGTGAATTTCATGATTGTGAACATGGGTTTTTGCTGTTTGAGCACGGCTTTTGGTCCATTTGACAACGGCTTCAAACAGCCATGCGCATAGATATTTATGCAAGAATTAGGTATATAAACTTGGAAGATATTCCATTATAATAAGGTATGTTTTGTGTACTCATTAGAATCGCATCGCCGGGCGATTCTAAGAGTACACACTGCATACCTTTGTATTATATTTACGCATTATGCACCCTGATATGAGTAAGAATAAGGCTCATTTTCGCAAACTACCGGTCTCAAACAAATTTCCATGGTCCATAAAGTGTTCAAGCCATTAAAGTTTCACTGTTTTAAGGGGAATGGGAACACCTGGCAGATTTTTCCGCCATTTTTCAAAGGGATACAACTTTCGGGACTTCCTGTTCGCTTTTCTACAAGCCTTGTCCCACTGAAAAAGGGGTCTACTCTTAAAGGAATGAATTTGCTCCAGACTCTTTCCTTTAAGAGTTGACCCCTATTGACATGGGAGACAAAATGACTTTTACAGGAGTTGTCTCCCCTGAAGGTGTTCCCATTCTCCTTAATGAAGAAAAATGAAAATAATATCCAGAATCATCCTCCAGCTTATCCTGAAGCTGTAACTCTGACCACCATGTTTGAGACTTTTCAAATACTACTATATAACACTGAACTGGGGATCAGTTTCTTGTTGATTTGTTTGTTTTGTTTGATTTGAAATTTAACGTCCCTGTCAACTTTGTCATTTTGGAGACGTTGCTTCCAATTTTGTGGGACTTCTGCCGGACATTGACATGAACTGACATCTCGAGCCCTGCCGCCCAATGAAACCAATAGGGTTTATAAGCATGGACGGTCAGACATCCTCTAAGCAGTTTACCAGTACTTGGGTGCGGTCGGTTTCAGCTCTGCGTGGAAGCATCATGCAGCCCATCTATTTTCTTGATGAATTCATCCTTGCCATGTAGATATCATAGTGGAATTGAAAGTGACTGACAGTTTTGTCGCCCCCCAGTCCACCCATTAGGGCTTGAAGAAATAGATGGGCTGCATGTGATGCTTCCACACAGAGCTGAAACTGACCGCACAAGAGTACTGGTAAACCGCTTAGAAGGGCTTAGCCTGCCCAGGCAAATATAAGCCTTCCAGTTTCATTGGGCGGCAGGGCTTGAGATGTCATTTCATCTCAATGTCGGGTAAAAGTCCCACAAAAAGCGGAAGCAACGTCTCCAAAATGACCTTTACAGTGTTGATGGGGACCCCAATTCAAACAAACAAACAAATACCGGAATTGGAAGTGACTGACAGTTTTGCAGGGGAAAAACTTGAGCACAGGAGCTTGAAGTTTGGTCAGAAAAGCATGTTAAAATGGCCCAAATCTACAATCCTATTCAGCTCACCTTAGATTGTAGATCTTTGTCATTTTAACAGCATTTCTGGCCAGGCTTCAAGCTCCTGTGGTCTTGAAAGCTTTTATTGAATGCTTCTCTTTAAAAGTAGGGCCTTGGTTCATAACATTACAGAAAGAAAGAAGACCTGATAAATTTTCTGTCCTTGTTTTGAAAGAAAAACGCAGTAATAATATGTAACTGGGTTTGTGGAATTCGTTTCAATGACCATTCCATGGCGACTTCTATCGTGGTTTATTTTTGTGATGGGTTGTCTTTGAGTGTCTATCGCTTATATTAAATTGCTTTGGATAGCAAATTGGCCATTTTGTTGGAAAGTAACTGTACTTTTGGCTTTCCGCTATTGGTGTTTCCATTAGGGTCTACTTGTTTCATGTTTGTGTGTCTTTCCCTTGGTGTCTCGTATTGATTCCTGATCATTGCCTTCACTTCTATTTTGTTGGTTTTATATCTGTAAACTTTCTATTTCCAAGTGTTCTACAGTTTTCATCCAGTCCAGCCAGTATGTACGTCCAGTTGATGCTCATTAATTTCTTGTTAGAGTAATCATAGTACATGTACTCTTTTATCTTCTAGGGACCCAACTCAGTGGCAGCCGCTGATCCAGGATCGTCAGTTTCTCCCCTGGCTGGTGAAGGTCCCCTCAGAGCAGGAGCAGCTACGTGCGAGACAGATCTCGGCTCAGCAGATTAACAAGCTAGAGGAACTATGGAAAGATAACCCTGAAGCGACACTAGAAGACTTGGAGAAACCCGGAGTAGACGAGGAGCCGCAGCAGGTCTTACTCAGGTACATTCTTACTCTCACACAGTTCACGTCTTCAAGACAACCACTACTGGCCCCGATAGCTCAATTGGTAGAGTGTCCGCTCAGGGGAACGGGAGGTCACGGGTTCGATCCCGGGCCGTGACGCACCAAAGTCGTTAAAAATGGTACTAGCTGCTCCTCGCTTGGCACTCAGATTTACAGGGTAGAGCTAGGACTGGTTGACCCAGTGTCAGGATAATGTGACTGGGTGTGGTATCATGTAATGTGTCTGGGACATGATACTTCAGTGAGACAGCACAATAAAAGTGAGCATTGAGCTCCCTGTCGCAACCAGACACCGTCGTGATATGACTGAAAAATTGTTGAAAGCGCTGTAAACCCGAATTCACACACACACACTTCAAGACAACCCCTACCGTTGCAAATAAGGTTGATCAGCAAATTGCTTTTGAAGAAGCCATTTAACCCTTGTCCCACTGAATATTTAAATATACCACGCCCACTACTGATTATCAACCAATCAGATTACTTGATGCAAATTATTGCAACAAATTCAGAATCTGAATGACAAATAATGTAGATCCTGATCAGATGGCTTCTTCAGAAGCCATCTGATCTGGATCTACATTGTTTGAAAGATAAGGCATATCCGGGCTCAGCAGGACCAGGGGTGTAAAATTCCACTGGCCCGCTCGCATTTGCGAGTAAGTTTTAAGGCAGGGCGAGTAAGATTTTCAAAACTGACCTTACTTTTTCTTCATTTTTAGCACCTAAATGAAAAGTTTAGATGATAAGGGCGAGTAAGTTTGAGGGAAATTTTACACCTCTGAGGACAATGGTTAACAAGATCTACACCGTTTGTCATTCGGTTTGCGATTTAGATTTTCAGCCGTTTGTGTCACATCATGATTTCAGTGTTTACCACAGGTTCAGAAGCTGAATAGAAGACAGTATATATCCTGATCATCTGGCCTGAGAGAAGCTTGCTGATCAGGTTCTATACTGTTTCCAAAAAAGGATATACTATGGTCATTATGGTAAGGGATAAGTTCTGTAATGAATATACATGTACTCATGTAGTAGAATTATGTGCAAGACCGTCAGGTTTCCAGCCTTTGTCATGCACAAGTAGCTGGATAGGAATCAGAGCTTCGCGGTCCATTTGAGTTAGTTCTGACATGAGAATAGGGGTTCTTATTACACAGCTCAAGCAAGTCTGTGTATATGCATTAAGCATAGCTCCAAATATGGCACTATTTTCATCTGAAAAAAACTGATAATTTTCTTATTTTTGCAGGAAAACATACGTTGTGGGTACTCATTAGAAGCGCCTCGGTGAGGTGCTTCTAATGAGTACCCACAACATATGATTTCCTGCAGAAATAATAAAATTAATATGTGGATACCCCCTATTATCGGTGTTTTGTCAATTTAAGGTATTTACATATGTGACCAGCGTAGGCTCAGGCAAATCTGCATGTGTGTACAGACTTACCAGAGCCTTTGCTACTTGCAGGTCTATATGTAGTTTAGTCCTGGAGGTAGCTTTGCGTCTCGGCAAAAGCAAACTCTTAGTTGAGCATAGGCAGCCAATAAATAGGGCTAGAATCTAGCTCTATTTATTCAATTTTGTTGGCTGTGTATGCTCTTAGACTTTGTTTTTCGTCTATTCAAGAAATACCCGTTTTTCACGAGTTGCTTCATCTTTTCCTTGTTTCTGTCCCTGTAGATATGATGATGCCTACCAGTACCAGAGTATCTTTGGTCCACTGGTAAAACTAGAAGCCGACTATGACAAGAAGTTGAAGGAGTCACAGACCCAGGACAATATCGTGGTCAGGTGGGACGTGGGACTGAACAAGAAGAAAATTGCCTACTTCCATCTACCAAAGGCGAATGATGGTAGGTATATTTTGTCAGAATATAACAACAAAAAGCTCTTTTGTTAAAAACTGACATTTTAGTCGTTAAGTAATGTTAACCCTTCTCTTGCTGAATATTCTGTTTAGCCACACCCATTTCTGAATTTGAACCAATTACATTACTTGAAGAAATTTATTCCTACAAATTCTTAAATTGAATGTGAAACAGTGTAGATCCTGATCAGATGGCTTCTTCAGAAGCCATCTGATCAGGAGCTACACTGTTTGCAAAGATAGGGGTTGTCGTGAACAGCAAGATACTCGTAAGGGTTTACCATTGTCTTTATGATAGGCTTTACCTTAGCAAACAGTGAAGTTCCAGATCAGATGGCTTCTAAATCTGGATCTTCACTGTTTGTCATTCAGTTGGTGAATTAAAAGAATAAATTACATCAAGTAATTTGATTGGTAGAAAGTCAAAATGGGGTGTGACAAAATTAATTTATTCATCAGGACAAGGGTTAAGTTATAACATCAACTTCAACTTTTCAGTATGTCAAAATCGCATTACATTGCAAAAGCAGTTAACATTTCTTCAGCAAAAATACCTGGGGCGAGTTGTTCAAAACTAACGACGTCGCTAGTTAACTTATTGTTAAAACTTTGATCATTAAATGTGGCAAATATGCTAATATTTTTGCTGAAAAGATGTGAGCAGCTTTTGCAAATGCAAAAGCTGCTCACATTTTTTCAGCAAAAATGCCAAACTTTTAATTACTATACTTGCTAAAACAGTTAACAATATGACCACTAACGGGCTTGTTAAGTTAACGAGGCTTTGAACAACTGGGCCCTGATTGTTAGATATTGTGCTTGCTAGAATAGGTAGCGTTTTGACCACTATCACGTTCGTTAAATACGGGCCTCCGTGGCCTAGTGGTTAAGAGCGCTGACTCTTGATCATTAGGTCTCTCACCGCTGTGGTTCGAGCCTCGCTCGAGTCGCATGTGAGACGCCAAGTTCTGCAACGGAAGGTCAGGTGGTTTTTCTCCGGGTACTCCGGTTTTCGCCCACCTCTGATTAACGATCGGCTCGATATGAGTGAAATAATCTTGAAAGGGCGTAAAACCAAAACCAAAAAAAAAAAAAAAATCACGTTCGTTAAGTTGCTAACAAGGATATAAAGAACTGGGCACAGACATAATAACAAGGTTTTAATCAGTGCATAAAAATAACCCTTTTGAACCCAATTTTCTTAAGATCTCTGTATATTTATATCAGTCAGGTTGCAAATGTCTGAAAAATTTAAGTTTTTAGGAAGATAAAGCCAGCCCCTGCCCATCGGGGCTTGAAGAAATAGATAGGCAGTATGATGCTTCCACACAGTCCTGAAACCGACCCGCACACGAGTACTGGTAAACGGCTAAGGGGATCTAAACATGCCCAGAAGTGGTGCGAGTCGGCCTGTCCATGCTTATAAACCCTATTGATTTCATTGGGCGGCAGGGATTGAGATATCATTTCATCTCAATTTTGGGTAAAAGTCCCACAAAATTGGAAGCAACATCTCCAAAATGACCTTTAAAGTGTTGACAGGGACATTAAACCTCAAATAAAACGAACAATAATACTAAAATAATCACACATGAAATAGGATAAGGTGTATATTTAAGGTATATAAAATGATATGGGGGCTGGAATTTCAGCTAAACTGACAGGAGAGAAAACAACTTCATCTGTTTTGTTTATTCTATTATTTTCAGAGATGAAGATAATGCATGGCGATGAGTTACGACTGAGATACATGGGAGAGCTACAGAAACACTGGTCTGGTGTGGGACATGTCATCAAAATACCTGATAGTATCCTTCTCTTAAAATAAACCCATACTGGTGTACCTGGTTTACCTGTAAAACATGCAGTTTGGAAATATAAAGTAAAGCATGTTGCAAATATGAGCCATCACCGACAACTGCATATGTGAGGACAACAGCTGTAAACAGTCAACGGACCCCGCCTGTCGGGGCTTGTCGAAATAGATGGGCTGCATGATGCTTGCACGCAGAGCTGAAACCGACTGCACACGAGTAATGGTAAACTGCTTAGAGGATCTAAGCCTGCCCAGGCAATGCAATGCGATTCGGACTGTCCATGCTTATAAACCCTATTGGTTTCATTGGGCGACAGGGCTTGAGATGTCATTTCATCTCAATGTCGGGTAAAAGTCCCACAAAATTGTAAGCAACATCACCAAAATGACCTTTACAGTGTTGACAGGGACGTTGAACTTCACTGAAAATAAATCCATACTGATGTACCTGGTTTAACTGTAAAACTTGCAATGTTGAAACATACAGTAAAGCATGTTGCCAATATGAGTCATCACTGACAAAGACAGTTCTGCATTTTTGATGACTGCAGCTGTAAACAGTCAAATGTCGTCAGTGTTAAATATTCTGTCAGAAAATGTCACGGTACACCATAACCTCATTATAACACAGTTCATTATAACAGGGTTTTAGATATAACAAGGTTTCAAGATGGATCCCAAAAAAATATAGATTATATAGAAAAATGACCATAAATGGTCATTTTTCTATATAAACTATACATTTTTGTTAGGATATAACATGGTTGTGTAACTAACACAGTTTTCTGCTTTGGACCTCATTTATAGTGTTATTAAGAGGTTATGGTGTACTATGTTTGAATCAAAGTAACCGTGCTTATCACTTTTGTACATTCTATTGTTGGGCAGATGCAAACATTAATTACTTCTGGACAGGCTGTGATGAATTTGTTATTCTCTGCCTAGATTCCAGCCGTGTGTTAATCATGAAAACATGGTCATCAAAAGTTGTATTTAAATGCATGTTATACCCTGTACTTACACACACAAACATTAACTAATAATTTCAAATGTCTCCATGTTACACCCTGTATCTACACACACAAACATTAACTAATAGAAGTTTTCATTTCAAATAGATAGATAACTTCAGTTTCTCGGAAGCAGTTACTTAACTCCTATGCTGCTTTTCACAACAACCCTTTCCTTGCAAACAGTGTAGATCCTGATCAGATGGCATCTTCAGAAGCCATCTGATCAGGATCTACTCAAACAGTGTAGATCTGGATCAGATGGCTTCTGAAGAAGCCATCTGATCAGGATCTACACTGTTTGACATTCTGTTTGTAAAATTTGCAGTAATAAATTACATGAAGTAATCTGATTGGTTCAAGGTCAGAAATGGGAAATGGGTGTGGCTAAATTAATTATTCAGCGGGACAAGGGTTAAACAATTGATAGATCCACTACCCAAATTGATGTTTGTTGGTTTCCTTACCAAGCACTAGACCACAGTGATGAGATAGCTATTGAGCTGAAGAGTAATGCTGGAGTACCTACAGACTGTACTCACAACTTTGTGGTGGACTTTGTCTGGAAATCAACCTCCTTTGACAGGTACAGTAACAATTAGTTATACATAACACAGTATGGGCTGAGTTATGTGTGAAAACATGTTTTATACAGTGATACTTTATGGCTTGAACAAAAATGACTTGTTTACCTCGGCTGTTTTGAACTTGTTCTTCTGTCACTAGGAAATAAACTACAGGTATTTATATATTTGGGATAATTCAGTGGGAATTTTCTTATTTTATTTTGCAAAGGTATTTTGTTTGTACTCATTACAATCACCTTGCAAGACTGATGGCACTTACAGATAAGCACATGTAATTAGTTTATACTAATTAATTTTAGTCTGATTGCGATGAAAGCTTCAAGCTTATTGAATCGCTCTTGAACACTCATTCTGGGTGTTTTCACGCGCATGAGAGAGAGAGAGAGAGAGGCAGTGGCTTTTACACAACTGCTACCCATTTACTAGGGGTGTAACGATGCATCGATAGTTCGATGCATCGCGATAGGTACTACCTCGATAGCAATGCATCGATAGTACTTTGGACTATCGATAACTATCGCCGATAGTTCATTCAACTATCGATAGTTTCGATAGTTTTTTTTCTTGGATAGACTTTGAAAATATACCTGTACTGTTGTGTAATGAAACAAGTATTTTTGCTTAGGATATCCATGCAGCTGTAATCAGGACAGACTGATAAACCTTCGCATATGTGCCTGATGATCTGAGTCTTCGCTGGTCGCACATGTGTATCACAGTTTTTTGCTGTGTGGTGAATTTCTCGCGGCGATGAATTTCCCGCCGTCATTTTTGTACGCGCTGTTGAGGCAGTCAGAAATTTTCCCGCGTTTTTCAATAACAAAACGTCAATGATCATTTGCCCACACGGTTGTTGCATGCAACTTTTTGAAAACATGACAATGAAACCTGTGCGACATGTGAAGGCTCAGATCAGCCTGCGCAGTCATATATAAATGTTTGCTGTTTGTATCAGCCTTGCGTAGTATGTTTTCTGGGACAAACGGCATTTCCCTGTTCAGTTTTGAAGACATTTGCAAGATGCACAAGCTGATCTTTTTGTCTGAAGAAATGTTTGTTTTTGCTATGTGATGACTCATTCACATAGGTAAATGTATAATAAACGACGGTATAATGCAGTTTAACTTGTTTTTTTTTTTTGCGTCCGACAAACACGATAGCTAATGAGTATTATGAGCATCTGAAGCAGGACTCGCAGGTAACAAAAACACTGCATATTGCTAAATGAAAACACCGACTTGATCATTGCTTTACTTCTATTTTGATAGTCTAGCTTTTGATGCTATCTTTAAATAAAAAATATGTAAATTCAAGTTTTAATGCAGTTTGTTAGATTCATGTCACCCTTAAAGAGGTGCTAAAATATCATGCTGTGATTACGTAATAGTATGCAATGATTAATCAGGTTACCTAATTAACTGAATCCACAGATTAATTTAGTACAGGCGGCAAACATGAAACAATTGAAGAACGATCACTCGATCAGCATGTCAGTTTCCACAAGCAGAAAATCTCAAACACTGCAAAGGTGTATGTGTATAGGTATTAAAGCTATGATATCCATCTCTGACAGGCATATATACTGGAAGCAGCAAGCTATTTTTAGGCGGTGGGTCCTTCTGTAGGTGTTTGGATATATAAAGAGCCGTCTCCCTATGATGTTTTTTACTGGAATAGCACCGAGGGAATGAATGCTGATATTGAAACACACAATAAACATACAATTTTAGGCCATTGCAATTTTCCTAACTCGTTCTGTCACTCTTAGCCATTTTTATGTGAGTGATATTAACATCTATGAATCATTTATAACAGTACCCGATAGTATCACGATAGTATCGTGATAGTATGCTGCGATAGTGATAGTATCGTGATAGTAGTTTCCACGATAGCAATACTATCACGATAGTCAAAATTGGCCTCGATAGTCAGCCCTACCATTTACTCCTGTGTGGAGTGGGGCAGTGTCATAATGTGTCTTGCCCAAGGACACACCTCTATTCCAGTGGCCGGGTTCGAACGCACAACCTCTCGAACACTTTAACCACTGTCATCAAGGCTGACGAAGCACATGTAATGATGGCGGGGATATCGGACATATTGCTTCCATTGGGTAAGATATACATGCATGTGACTATTCACAAAGAAGTAATTGGTCAATCTCTGCAGGTCCAGTAACATTCTTCGTGCTTACATGGAGATTGATAATAGAAGAATTTATAGGGTTTCTGTTGTGGATGGGCGTTTCCAACCCAAGGGTAAGCGTGCATAGTGGAACTGAGGCTATTCTGAGGATCCGCTTAGCATGGTCATAGCGAGGGTTGGAAACACCCATCTACACAGAGCCCCAGGATAAGAACAGAATTTCTATCCCAGGCCAAAACCATGGATTTCCTTATCTGGTGTACAAGAAAATCTTACTTATGGTCCATCTTTGATCCAAGAAGAGCAGTTGTCAGTTACTGGCAAAAGAATGTTCACTAAGCCTGCCAATAATATGTGTGATTAGGTTAATAACATTATCTCTGACAGCAAAAACGGTTACAGTGTTAACTGGACTATTATACTCCAAAACATACCCGTTTCTGAAGTGGACGTTTCCAGCTTTGAATTTGGATGCATACATACCGTTACATAGGAAGCTTACTTAACCCATTGCATGCCGGTGTCATATAATATTTTGACCCGCCAAAAAAGTGACCCGCGGGTCATAATATTATGACCCGCGGGTCAATATATTATTATAATATTTTGACCCCCCCTATAATATTTTGACCCCCCTCCCTAACTTCACAAAAGTTATATCTAAATGACCAAATATGGTGAGGTAACTCTTAAGCAGTAAAAACTATGACAATTGTGGTGGTTTTTCCTGCTGATTTTTACACTTGGGCAGTGTCTGAGGGGTAGGGTGGGATAGTTCTAGATCTGAAAATCTACAGCAAGAATAATGACTATTATATATAAGAAAGGGCAATCATGTTTAAAGGGAAATGGCTAAAAAGAGCAAAAAAGATAAAAATAACAGAAAAAAAACACATGACTAAAATGGTATTGAGAGAACCAGCCTATGCACTTGGGGGGGGGGGGGGGGGGGGGGGGGTCAAATTATTATAGCTATAATAAAATGACCCACCCTTTTTATCTGTTATTGATATACTGGTATTTGAGTTCATTCAATTAATTAAACTTTTCATTGAATTAGATGGCTTGTAATACACTAGATTCAGTAAGGTTCAGTATGTGGGAGGGGTTGTAACTTAATGACTTGAAATAAGGGGGGGGGGGGGGTCAAATTATTATAGCTATAATAAAATGACCCACCCTTACTATTTGTAATTAGTGTACTGGTATTTGAGTTCACACAGTTAAATTAAAACTTAATTTGCTTTATATGGCTAGAAATAGACAATATTCAGTAAGGTTCAGTATGTGGGAGGGGTTGTTACTTAATGACTTGAAATTGGCGGGGGGGGGGGGGGGGGGTCAAATTATTATAGCTATAATAAAATGACCCACCCTTACTATTTGTAATTAGTGTACTGGTATTTGAGTTCAAACAGTTAAATTAAAACTTATATTGCTTTATATGGCTAGAAATAGACAATATTCAGTAAGGTTCAGTATGTGGGAGGGGTTGTTACTTAATGACTTGAAATTGGGGGGGGAGGGTAAATTATTATAGCTATAATAAAATGACCCACCCTTATTATCTGTTATTGATATACTGGCATTTGAGTTCACTCAATAGATTAAACTTTTAATTGAATTAGATGGCTTGTAATACACTAGATTCAGAAAGGTTCAGTATGTGGGAGGGGTTGTAACTTAATGACCTGAAATGGGGGGGAGGTCAAATTATTATAGCTATAATATAATGACCCACCCTTATTATCTGTTATTGATATATTGGTATTTGAGTTCATTCAATAATTAACTTTTCATTGAATTAGATGGATTGTAATACAATAGATTCAGTAAGGTTCACTGGTTCAGTATGTTGGAGGGATTGTAACTTAATGACTTTAAATGGTCATTTTATTATAGCTATAATATTTTGACCCCCCCCCCCCTTTCTTGGCAGCAACACCCATTTCAAAGAGAATATTATTTCTGCATTAATTTTGTCAAATGTGAAATAATTTGTTGATATTATTGTCCAGTACTATTTTTCGAGTCCATTTCCTTTGTTGAAAAAGGGGGGGGGGGGGGGGTCATTTTATTATGGGTATAATATTTTGACCCCCCCTTCTAAGCAGCAACACCCATTTCAAAAGAGAATGTTATTCTTCATTATCTTGTTAAAATGTGATATAATATGTTGTTTTATCCGTTTTCTTGACATGATATTATTGTCCAGTACTTTGTAAATGTACTGGGGGGGGGGGGGGGGGGTCATTTTATTATAGCTATAATATTTTGACCCCCACCCCCTTTCTTGGCAGCAACACCCATTTCAAAAGAGAATATTATTCTGCATTAATTTTGTCAAATGTGAAATAATCTGTTGATATTATTGTCCAGTACTATTATTTTGAGTCCATTTCCTTAGTTGAAAAAAGATATGTATGGGGGGGGGGGGGGTCATTTTATTATAGGTATAATATTTTGACCCCCCTACCCATGTTGTCAGATCTGCAATAGACTCCTTGCAATACCCATTTCTTATCTTGTCAATACCTATTTATCGATAAAAGTCCACTTCTGATTTATTTTGCTTAAGTTTTAGGGGCGGGTCAAAATATTATAGGGGGGGTCAAAATATTACTGTAATATATTGACCCGCGGGTCAAATTATTACACGGGTCAAAATATTATCTGACACCGGAAACCCCTAAAGGGGTACCTTGGCAAACAGTTCAGTCCCAGATCAGACGCCTCGGCGTCTGATCTGGAAAATAAAATTGAAAAAAATATGGCTGCCACCCGTTAAATGACATATAGACTTGTCTTACATATAAGCACGTGGAAAGTCCACTAGCATACAATAGCAGGCCTCCTAGCAAAACCTATAATAACCTGTAATTTTGTGCCAAACCTATAAAACCTTTATTTTGTTCATAAATCCTATAAAAAGCCTGTATTTTCATGAAAAACTATATTTTTCACTTTTTGAACCTTCTTGCGACTCAACCCTAACTTTTCTTCAAAATGCACTACTATTTTTTTACTTTTTAGTCCCATAAATAGTGAAGAAAATTGTCATGAAATTGTAATTTTTTTCCTCGCTTCGCTTTGCTCGCTCGGACTTTGTAAAATTAAGAACAACTTTATCTGAGTAATTGTGGCACAAAAATTCATCAAATATTTTTTCGTCAGTTTTAAATATTTGTAACTTTGGAAGACTCTTTTTTTAACCTGTATTTTTATTGAAAAACCTGTAAATAACCTATATTTTGAGTAAGAAGAACCTATATAAAAACCTATATTTTCAAAGTGGGCCACTAGGAGGCCTGCAATAGGTTAATGCTAAACAGGATTGCAAGCAGTTTAGATCCAGATGAAATGGCTCATAATGAACCATCTCATCTGGATATACACTGTTTGCATAAGTATCTTTACTGGTCAACAGGGTTAAAAGATTTAAGAAATGACCTGGTTTTACTTTTTACCAGGATGCAGTCTGCTCTGAAGACATTTGCTGTAGACGAGACATCAGTCTGGGGCTACATCTACCACAAACTACTGGGACACGAGGTGGAGGATGTTGTTATCAAGTGTTCTCTACCTAAGAGGTTCAGCGCCCCCAACCTACCAGAACTGAACCACTCTCAGGTCTATGCTGTCAAGACTGTACTGCAGAGACCACTCAGCCTTATACAGGTGGGTTTTCCAATGTGGTACCGTACCCAAACCATGGTACATTTCAACCTCTTTATAACACTCTTCATTGTAATACTACAGTCGAACTTCGATGGCTCGAACACCGATGGCTCGTTTACCATGGTTGAGTCGAACCCGTTTTTGAGTCCCCAGGGAATTTCTCTGCATAAGAAAAAGTGTGGGATAATTAAGGAGATTTTTTCCTTTTATCTTGCAAATGTATGCTGTGTGTACTCATTAGAATCGCCTCAATGAGGCGATTCTAATGAGTACACACAGCATACATTTATGTTACAGACCACCGAAAAGATGTCCAAAAGTACCCCTGTTATGTTTTCTGGAAGTATGCAACATTGGCTCGAACTACCGCTGTCTCGAACAAATTGCCATGGTCCCAAAGGGGTTCGAGCCACCGAAGTTCGACTGTATTTTGAATATAATAGCGTTATGAATTGACAGATTACCGTATTGACCCTGAGCATTAGGACTGCCAATGGTAGTCTAGGATCAGAATGCAGTCTGATCAGGGACATTCCGTTTGCCATTCCGTCACCACTTATTGGACTCCTTGATGGATCGGAAACAAATTTGTTCAAATTTTAGGAGAATTACAACAAATCCTTAAGGTGTCTGGATTTTTATGTTATATAGAAAAATGACAGAATCTCTACATTTTTGTTGGATATAACATGGTTGTTTAACTAGCACTGTGTTTGCTTTGATTTTTAACATCAGTGTTATAAAGAATTTATATATGTATGTGCTGATAGCATAAGCCTCTGTGGCTTAGTGGGTAAGAGTGCTATTTCTAAATCATTTGATCCTCACCACTGTGAGTTGGAACCTTGCTCCTCTAAGTGAAGGTCAGGTGTTTTTTGTCTGGGAATTTAGGTTATCGCCCACTTCTGGTTAAAGAGTGGCTCAAAATAAGTGAAATAATCTTGAAAGGTAAAAAAAAAAAGCAAAAAAAAGTTCATAAACCCATATTCTCTCTCAGCATACACACCAGAAGTCTTAAAGGGCTGCAAAACAACAATAAAAATGTTGGTACCCATTCACTCCAATCTTTTAATCCGCATACACACCCAGAAAGCTCATCTAAGTGTTTAATACTGAAACACAAAAAAGTTACATGCATGCTTTTTTCCCCTTTTTTGAAAGAGCTGTTTTGTATCATGAGTTTCACATTTTATGGATTGTTTATTTCAGGGCCCACCAGGGACAGGGAAGACAGTGACCTCAGCTACAGTGGTGTATCACCTGAGTAAACAGAACCAGGGCCAGGTCCTGGTATGTGCCCCATCTAACATTGCTGTGGATCAACTAACTGAGAAGATACATAAGACTGGACTTAAGTAACACTGGAGCATATTGAATTAATAATTAAAGAATAGATCAGGGGCTAATTGTTCAAAACCAACAATGTCATTTCTTAATGTATCATTAAAACTTTAATCGCTGAATATGGCAAATATGCCAATATTTTTGCTGTCAGAGAAGTGAGAGCAGATTTGCAAATGCAAAAACTGCTCTCATTTTATCAGCAAAAAACCACTATATCAGATATTATACTTGTACGGTTGACAATTTCAAAACTAATGAGCTTGTTAAGCTAACAATGTTTTGAACAACTGGACCCTGCTCTAACAGTGAATTATTAAGGGGAATGGTTACACCTTCAGGGGAGGCAACTCCGGCAAATTTATTTTTGTCTCCAATGTCGATAGGGGTCAACTCTTAAAGGAAAGAATTTGCTCCTAAGGAGCAAATTCTTTCCTTTAAGAGTAGACCCCTTTTTCGGTGGGACTGAGCTTATATTAAAAGTGAACAGGAAGTCCCAAAAGTTGTCTCTCTTGAAAAATGGCAGAAAAATGTGATAGGTGTCTTAGGGTCTGAGATTTTCCTCAAGTGCCATTCATTTGATTTTCAGTTTAGAATGTAAGTGTTCGAATGGTTATGATTTTTTATTAAGCCTCATAGCAATGTTCTATCTTCTTGTGCTTTTGAAAAATAGGTGGCCTATTGTTAAAAAGCTCTGTCTCTTAAAGGCATTTATTCTTGTAACAGTAGGATACACTGTGTGTTCATAATAGTTTTATTGCCCCATGTGGTATACTGTCTATAGCAGATCAAAGGCGGCCCTTTATAGGGTGATTAGTAGCTCTTGTTGAATACCCTGACTGAGGCACCTAAGGGGAATATCAATAATGTACACTCCAGTCAACAGTTAGTAAATTACTGATTTTCCCAAGGAGACCCCTTACCTGTTGAAGACAGAGGACTTCTCTTAAGTCAGCACCGAGGTCTATATAATATTATGCAATGAAATGATAGTCCACAATAATCAAGAATAAATGTCTTTAAACTTCAGGGGCCAGTTGTTCAAAGCATCGTTAGCTTAACGAGCTCGTTAGTGGTCATATTGTTAACTGTTCTAGCAAGTACAATATAAAAAATTTTTGGCATTTTTGCTGAAAAAATGTGAGCAGCTTTTGCATCTGCAAAAGCTGCTCACATTTTTTCAGCAAAAATTTAAACATATTTGCCATATTTAATGATCAAAGTTTTAACGATACATTAACTAACGACGTCGTTAGTTTTGAACAAATGGACCCTGGTCTCTTGTTGCTGCCAGTTTAAGCCTTGCTTGGATCACTTGTGAGATGCCAAGTTTCTGCAACAGAAGGTCATACGATTCTTTGTTAACCCATTGCATGTGGGAAACCCCTAAAGGGGTACAGCCCAGATCAGATGCCGCAGAATGCGGCGTCTGATCAGGGCCTGCACTGTTTGCTGATGGAATTTTCCACCGAAAGTAGAATAAAATGAAAATAAATAGGCCTGACACCCTTTATGTGACAAATGGATTTGTCCAACATATCGCAATAGAAGAGTCCACTAGTATACCATGGGTTTATTTTAGGTGGTACATGAACCAGGTACTCTGATTTTCACTCGCCTCTAATTAAAAAATGTGCTATATTCTTGAAAGGGTCATAAATCCCATTTAAAAAATAATACAGTTTTGTTAGTGGTAGAGATTTGAGAGTAATCAGTGAATTTCAATGGCTTGAAGATAGATGGCTCATTTTAATACACTGGGTCTTTCAAACATGTTCTTGAATATGGTAGTCACAGAGCTATCATTTACACCTGCCTTTGGATTTTTCTATATAATTAGCGAAAAGGTAAATCAAGTCACCCGATGATGAGACTTCAACTGTAACTCAAACAAAGCTATGGTGTGTATGGCAATTTTGTGGCTTGCAAAAAACATATGAATGGCTTTCTACTAAATCGTTTTGTGGGAATTTGAACATACATTGATAGCGCCTGAACTGCCCCGTCCCGCCAATTTTCTTTGCAACTGCTTTAACTAGAAAAAATTTCCTGTAACTGCAGATATTAATATATTTTGAATAATTTTCTTATTTTATCTTCAAAATGTGTGTCATGTGTACTCATTAGAATTGCCTCGATGATCTATTATGCGTCCTTACCTGGCACTATGTGCCACCCCCCTCCCCCCCCCCCCCCCCCCGACCCCCCCCCCCCCCCCCCCCCCCCCCCCCCTGTGGCTCGAACTACCCCCACCCCCATCTCAAACCATTATTCATAGTCCCAGAGGTGTTTGAGTCATTGAAGTTTGACCTGCAATTGATTATTTTTCTTGAAAATAAATTTTGACTAGACTGGCAGTCGATGGTATTCCATTGCAAATACCCACTTTTTCTATGAATAACACAAAAAGATATAGGCCCCCGCCCATAGGGGCTTGAAGAAATATATGGGCTGCATGATGCTTCCACGCAGAGCTGAATCCGGCCCGCACACTAGTACTGGTAAACCACTTAGAGGATCTAGGCCTGTCCAGGAACCGCGGTGCGAGGCGGACCGTCCATGCTAATAAACCCTATTGGTTTCATTGGGCGACAGGGCTTGAGATGTCATTTCATCTCAATGTCGGGTAAAAGTCCCACAAAATTGGAAGCAACGTCTCCAAAATGACCTTTACAGTGTTGACGGGGACGTTAAACCTCAAATAAAACAAAAAAAAAAAACACAAAAGATATGGCAAAGTCATACTTTTTGACCTTTGACCTTCGGGTCATGTTGAGACCAAGGTCACACCAAAAGTAGCCCAGTGCCATCCACATCCCATGTGTTATCAATAGACAAAGTTTAAAAAGAGCACCTTAACCGGTTTCAGAGGAGATCCATTCCAAAGAAACGTGATGGATGTACATACACACACATACACACACATACACACACACGGACTCAGGGACTGACAGACACTCGACTCTGACACGAAAACAATATACCCGATTTTTCTTCGAAAAAGCGGGTATGAAAAAAAGCTGTCCTTGAAGATACATCTTTCTTGTTTGTTTTCTGCAGGTTGTAAGACTGTGTGCAAAGAGTAGAGAAGCCATTGATTCTCCCGTCTCCTTCCTGGCTCTGCATAACCAGATCAGAAATATGGACAGGTAAACACTTGTAACGCTTAACCTGCTGTTCACGACAACCCCTACCTTTGCAAACAGTGTAGATCCTGATCAGATGGCTTCTTCTTCTTTTCATGACAACCTCTACCTTTGCAAGCAGTGTAGATCCAGATCAGATGGCTTCTCAAGAAGCCATCTGATCAGGATCTACACTGTTTGTCATGTAGTTTGTGAAATGAATGGGTATATTATATTGGGTAAAATGATTGGTTGATAGTCAGCAATGGGTGTGGCTAAATAGATTTATTCAGCAGGATAAGGGTTAACATTTGATAAATTTCTTTTAACCCATTTAATCCTTAGGACACAGAGAAAAAGTACACCTGAAAATGTTGTCTGCTTATGTCGCAGATTTATTTGGCAAACATTTTAAAAATACTTTTGCATATAGGCAAACTGTGATTCCATATCAGACTGCTCCTGTCTCATCTGGGTCCACACTGTTTGCCAAAAATTACTTTTAAGGTAACTGACAGACGGCAAAGCAGACGGCAATTGTTGTAATTGGCATTTTAAAATGTGTTAGCAGTACAAATAACATTCTCTGCAACCTGAGAAAGAAAAATCCCTCAACTTATTATAAAAGTGTTTTAATTTTTATGAGCACTACAAATTTCATGCTCAGCTGAGTTGAGCATGAAAAAAAGATTTATAACCTTCGGCCAGGTTTCTTGTTAAATGGCTTTTACATGAAGATATTGTCTCTGTGCACCACAACCTCTTTATAACACTATTAATGGAGTCAAAAGCAGAAACCGTGGTACTTAAACAACCGTGTTATATCCATACAAAAATGTGTAGATTATAGAAAAATGGCAATTTATGGTCTTTGTTTGATTTGAGGTCTAACGTCCCCGTCAACACTGTAAAGGTCATTTTGGAGACGTTGCCTCCAATTTTGTGGGACTTTTACCCGACATTGAGATGAAATGACATCTCAAGCCCTGTCCCCCAATGAAACCAATAGGGTTTATAAGCATGGACAGTTCGACACCCATACCACTTTGCCTGGGCAGGCATAGATCCTCTTAAGCGGTTTACCAGTACTTTATGGTCATAATCTACACATTTTTGGGAACCTTGTTTTATCCAAAACCATGTTATAATGAACCGTGTAATAATGAGGTTGTGATGTAGTTGACGTTTGGCGGAAAATCTGATAAAACAATAGAAATCAGACTTCAATTTTCGCGTCCATTTGACATTTTTGAGGAAAGACCTGCAACACGAAGATAAAATATGATTTTCTACAGTTCTACTTCCATAACATTGTTGTATCTGTATTTCAAGCACAGGATGATTTTTGCATTGAAATGAAAACAACATGGTGACTGATTTTCAAACTAAACCACGTCTCATGAAATCCATGCCCTGACTGGAACTGTTTTGTTTGGAAATCAAAATGGTTGAATTCGAAAATTCAAAGGTAAAACATGAATGGAAATGTAATAAACAGATTATTTTGTTGTTTTGATTGAGTACTTTGAAATGATTCACTCGTGTTCTAAGGCTTTCCTGCAAACAACTCATTTGCTATCGCTCGCTCGTTTTTTACTCAGAAGCCTTAGAACACTTGTGAATTATTTCACCCTAATTGATAAAAAAACAAATAAACTCTATATATTGCTACAGTATGCCTGAGCTACAGAAACTGCAGCAGTTGAAGGACGAGACAGGAGAGCTGTCCTCTACTGATGAGAAGAGATATAGATCACTGAAGAAACAGTGTGAAAAGGAACTGCTACAGGTTAGACGCCTATAGTTTGGTTTGTTATTGGAATTAAGGGAAATGGGAACACCTGGCAGTTTTTTTTATGCCTCACGAGAATCTTTTATTTGGGGGGGCATATAGTATTTGCCTTGTCTGTCTGTTTGTCTGTCACAAAAACTTTAACCTTGATCATAACTTCAAAAGTATTTGACCTAGCCCCATGAAACTTCACACACTTATTCACCATCACTAGGGCTACATTCTGACCAAGGGCCATAACTCTGTTTTCTTTTTCGGCTAAATTATCTCCCCTTTGCAAAAACTCAGAAATTGGTTTGCTTGAGTTAAGGTTAAACGTCCCTGTCAACACTATATTGGTCATTTTGGACATGTGTCCAGTTTTGTGGGACTTCTACACAACATTCAGATGAAACTGCCTCCCAATGAAACCAATAGGGTTTAAACTTTATATGCATGGATGGTCTGACTCGCACCACTTGGCCTGGGCAGGCTTAGACCTTCGAAGCGGTTTACCAGCACACATGTGCTGTTGGTTTCAGCCCTGTGTTGAAGAACCTTGCAGCCCAAGGTATTTCTTCAAGCCCCAATGGGCGGGGGCCAATATTGTGGATGTAACTTCACGCTAACTAATTATGTCTCCCCCGAAAAATTTTTTTTCGGAGAGACATATTGTTTTTCCCCCGGGCGTCTGTCTGTCCGTCTGTCCGTCTGTCCGTCTGTCTGTCTGTCCGTCTGTCCGTCTGTCACACTTTCGTGTCCGCTCTGTAACTTGAAAACCGTTAGAGCTATCGTCACGAAACTTCGTATAAATATTAATCAGCATTAGACGACGTGCAGTGCGCAAGAACCATAACTCTCGCATTTATACTTTTTGAATTATCTCCCTTGGAAGTTTGTTGGTATGTATATATGTATGGGCAAATCGTGTCCGGTCAATAACTTTCTTATTTTTTGATGGATTTTAAAATTACTCAGCAGAAATATTAACAACCATAAGACGATGTGTGGTGCACATGGGGCAGGTCGGTACCTCAAAGGTCAAGGTCATACTTAGAGGTCAAAGGTCAAAAAAGGGGCCTTTTTTTCGTATTTGGTCAATAACTTTCTTATTTTGAGATGGATTTTAAAATTACTTGGCATAATTATTAACAACCATAAGACGATGTGTTGTGTGCATGAGGCAGGTCGGTACCTCAAAGGTCAAGGTCATACTTAGAGGTCAAAGGTCAAAAAAGGGGCCTTTTTTTCGTATTTGGTCAATAACTTTCTTATTTTGAGATGGATTTTAAAATTACTTGGCATAATTATTAACAACCATAAGACGATGTGTGGTGCGCATGAGGCAGGTCTGTTCCTCAAAGGTCAAGGTCATACTTAGAGGTCAAAGGTCAAAAAAGGGGCCTTTTTTTCGTATTTGGTCAATAACTTTCTAATTTTGAGATGGATTTTAAAATTACTTGGCATAATTATTAACAATCATGAGACGATGTGTGGTGCACATGAGGCAGGTCGGTACCTTAAAGGTCAAGGTCATACTTAGAGGTCAAAGGTCAAAAAGTGGGCCTTTTTTTCGTATTTGGTCAATAACTTTCTTATTTTGAGATGGATTTTGAAATCACATGGCAGAAATGTGAACCAATATAAGGTGATGTGTTGCGCGCATGACCCAGGTTGGTACCTCAAAGGTCAAGGTCATACTTAGAGGTCAAAGGTAAAAAAAGGGGCCTTTTTTCGGGTTTTGTCAATAACTTGCATATTTTTAAATAGAATTTGAAGTTACTTGGCAAACATGTTAACTATCATGGGACGATGTGTTGCATGCATGATTCAGTTTGGTACCTAAAATGTCAAGGTCATACATAGAGGTCAAATGTAAAAAAGGGGCCTTTTTTCGTGTTTGGTCAATAACTTTCTTATTTTCAGATGGATTTTGAAATTGCTAGGCAGAAATGTTAACCACCATGAGATGATGTGTTGCACGCATGACCCAGTTTAATACCTGAAAGGTCAAGGTCATACATAGAGGTTAAAGGTAAAAAAGGGCCTTTTTTATGTTCTGTCAATAACTTTCTTTTTATGCCCCCAACTTTGAAAAAGTTTGAGGGGCATATTGGTTCTGGTTCTTTCGTCCGTTCGTCCCTCCATTACGCTTTTGATGCATACCATAACTAAAGAACCGTGTATGCTAGGGTTTTGAATTTTCATATATGGATTCCTCATGGAAAATTAGCTGACGCATATTTTTTTTCTCGTCCGGATTATGCCCCCGTCAAGAGTTATTGCCCTTTGAATTTTTTTTTTAATAAAATCTTGTCAGCAAGATATCTCAAAAACTATTGGAGCTAGAGCCTTGAAAATTGGTGATTATATTGATGGTGATGAGTAGATGAACTGATTAACTTTTGACAAAATTCCGAAAAATACTTAGTTATGGCCCTTTGTCATTTTGGTAATTTGTGCCCATTGTAATGTATGCTAAAAGTGATGCATAGCATAACTTTAGAACCATGTATGCTAGGGTTTTGAAATTTCATATATGGATTCCTCATGGAAAATTAGCTGACGCGTATTTTTTTTTCTCGTCCGGAATATGCCCCTTTCAAGAGTTATTGCCCTTTGAAATTTTTATTAATAAAATCTTGTCAGCAAGATATCTCAAAAACTATTGGAGCTAGAGCCTTGAAAGTTTGTGAATAGATTGTTGGTGATGAGTAGATGAACTGATTAACTTATGACAAAATTCCGAAAAATACTTTGTGAGTTATGGCCCTTTGTCATTTTGGTAATTTGTGCCCATTGTAATGTATGCTAAAAGTGATGCATAGCATAACTTTAGAACGGTGTATGCTATGATTTTGAAATTTCATATATGCATTTCTGATGGAAAATAAGCTGACGCGTATTTTTTTTCTCGTCAGGATTATGCCCCTTTCAAGAGTTATTGCCCTTTGAATTTTTTTTAATAAAATCTTGTCAGCAAGATATCTCAAAAACTATTGGAGCTAGAGGCTTGAAAGTTGGTGAATAGATTGGTGGTGATGAGTAGATGAACTGATTAACTTCTGACAAAATTCCAAAAAATACTTTGTGAGTTATGGCCCTTTGTCATTTTGGTAATTTGTGCCCATTGTAATGTATGCTAAAAGTGATGCATAGCATAACTTTAGAACCGTGTATGCTAGGGTTTTGAAATTTCATATATGGGTTCCTCATGAAAAATTAGCTGACGCGTATTTTATTTCTCATCCGGATTATGCCCCTTTCAAGAGTTATTGCCCTTTGAAATTTTTTTAATAAAATCTTGTCAGCAAAATATCTCAAACACTATTGGAGCTAGAGCCTTGAAAGTTGTTGAGTATATTGGTGGTGATGAGTATATGAACTGATTAACTTTTGACAAAATTCCGAAAAAACTTTTGCGAGTTATGGCCCTTTGTCATTTTGGTAATTTGTGCCCATTGTAATGAATCCTAAAAGTGATGCATAGCATAACTTTAGAACTGTGTATGCTATGGTTTTGAAATTTCATAAATGCATTCCTAATGGAAAATAAGCTGACACGTATTTTTTTCTCATCCGGATTATGCCCCTTTCAAGAGTTATTGCCCTTTGAATTTTTTTTAATAAAATCTTGTCACCAAGATATCTCAAAAACTGTTGGAGCTAGAGGCTTGAAAGTTGGACCATGAGTCATGTGCAAGACCAAGCTCCATACCTCCAATGTCAAGGTCATACCTAGAGGTCAAAGGTAAAAAAAGGACAGTCAATAACTTCCTTATTCTTTGATGGATTATGAAATTACTTGGCAGAAATGTTAACCATCATGAGACGATGTGTTGTACCGCAAAGGTCAAGGCCATACTTAGAGGTCAAAGGTAAAAAAGTGCTTTTTTTGTTTACGGCCAATAACTTTTTTATTTTTCTATGAACATTTTTAAAGTTACTATGCAGAAATGTTCATCTTCATTAGATGATGTGTTGCACACAAGACCCAGCTCAATACCTCCAATGTCAAGGTTATACTTAGCAGTCAAAAACGGGGGAGACATCTGTGTTTTTGTAGAAAAACAAATTCTAGTACCTAAAAGTTGTTGACTTGGAAATTCCAGCCAGAATCTTAGGAAACGAACAAAGAATATAATTTCCCTGTGATGACTAGATGAAAGAGTGATAAACTGATTAGGCTGCTCTTTGGCTGTCTTTCATATGGTGTGTTACACTTTCAGGGGAGACAACCCCTTCAAAAATATTTTGTCTGTCTTATTAAAAGGGTTCCATTCTTCTTTCTTGGAGAAGAAAAAAAATTGCTCCTCAGTATCATGGAAGTCTGACTATATTTTTCCACAGATAGTTCGTACTGTATTGACCCTAAGTATTCTGATTCTGCAGGCCCCTTACCATACTTGTTCTAAATTTTGAACAAGCCTGGTGTTTGTCTAAAAATAGCTGGATGAGTGACAAACAGTGAAGACTGATGAAATGCTGCAGAATGCAGCATCTCATCTGGATCTACACTGTTTGCTCAGACCTGCCTGTTTGAATACATACAGTAAATATGGTATACAGGTAGACCGACAGGAGTCACAGTAGTTGTCCCCACTTGTATAAATGTTAAACAAAATGAATTGGGGTTTATCCTTTCACCTGCCTACAGTTGTTCAAAGCCTCGTTAGCTTAACAAGCTCATAAGTGGGCAAATTATTAACTATTCTCGCAAGTTCAATATCTAAAATAGTGTTATTTTTGCTGCAAAAAATGTGAGCAGCTTTTGCTGAGCAGCTTTTGCATTTGCAAAAGCTGCTCACATTTTTTCAGCAAAAATATTAGCATAGATGCCATATTAAATGATCACAGTTTTAACGATTCATTAACTAACGACGTCGTTAGTTTTGAACAACTTGCCCCTGAAGCTTGTACTTTTGTTTTACAGCACACTGACGTAATCTGCTGTACCTGTGTTGGTGCTGGTGACCCTCGACTGGCTAAGATGCAGTTCCGCTCTGTACTGATTGATGAGAGTACCCAGGCCACAGAACCTGAGTGTATGATTCCAGTCATACTAGGATGTAGACAGGTAATGGTTTTTACCTCATGTCAAAATACAAAATGATTCAGATTGCTTATGTATGAATACCATCATGAATTAAACTTGAAAGGGTTCACTCAAGTTTTATGCAATTAATGATTTGTTTGACCCATTTGAATAGAATCTTTCCCCCTATATACTTCAGGAGTCCATTTTGAAATTTGCTGGGGTCAAGTTAGATATTTTTAGAAATTTATTTACAATGGTGGAACATTCTGCAAACAGTGAAGACCTTGATCAGAACACCGCATTCTGGGGTCCGATGTGGGCTTGCACTGTTTTCCAACTAGTACCCATTTTATAAGTGATTGACCAGTGCAGTTTGTAAGCATTGACTTTAATCTCTTAGTGGAATAGGAGCACTGTCTCTTAATCATTAAGTCTCGCACCCCAGTAGGTTTGAACTTGGCTCGGGTGAAATGTGAAATGTCAAGTCCTGCAGCAGAAGCTCAGGTAGTTTTTCTCCAGGTACTCCAGTTTTCACCCACCTGTGATACACGAATATGTGAAGTAATCTTGAAAGGGGTGTAAAACCAAAAGCAAAAAAAAAATCCTTTAACTGATGGACTTCCAAGAACTATCATCACGTGAACAAGTCCGTGAAATGAACACCCTCCTAAACCCCACTTTATTATGTAGAAAAAAAACTAGGGTTTAAAGGGGTAAATATTATTTTTCTTGTTTCTGCACCAAGACATAGGTTGTGGATACTCGTTAGAACTGCCTCAACGAGGCAGTTCTAAAGAGCACCCACAAGCTATGTTTGCAGTATATATAAGAAAATATCACAGATTTTCATCAGGAAAGTAGCCATTTGAAGATGTGAAAAAATGATCTATGTCGCATAGGTGTGTTATCATAATGTTTGTATTTCAGCTGATCCTGGTAGGAGATCACTGTCAGCTCGGGCCAGTTGTGATGTGTAAGAAGGCTGCCAGGGCAGGGCTGTCCCAGTCCCTGTTTGAGAGACTAGTGGTCCTGGGGATCAGACCAATACGACTCCAGGTCCAGTACAGAATGCACCCTGCACTGAGTGCATTCCCATCAAACATCTTCTATGAAGGTTCCCTCCAGAATGGAGTTACTCCAGGTAAAAATCTTTTTCATAAGTTAGTATCATATTTACCATATGAGCTGGTGCACGACAAAACCTGCAAAAGGACGTCCAATCAGCAAAGACTGATAAACCTTTGCATCTGTGCAGCCTGATCAGAGTCTTATGTGTTTGCATGAGTCATCTAAGGCCTCCAGGTTATCCAGAGGGCAACAAGCGAAGGCTTGACAGACTGACTGTATGCACATGTTGATCTGAGTCTTCGCTGGATGCACTGATCTTATTGTAGGTTTTGTCGTGTGCAGGCTCTTATATATTCAGACGGACAGGCCTGAGCAAACAGCGTTAACCCCACTGAAATGCCACAGAAAGGGGCATATCATTAGGATCTACACATTTTGCCCTGCATTCAGCTATTTTTAGACACAACATCAGGTGTAAATTGTACTGGTTCAATTTTATCTTAAAGACCACTTTTGAACAGTCCCAAAGGTAGTTTAATATAAGAATTTAAATGAATGTTGCAGTTCTAAGTTTATGAAAGTACACTATGATCCAGCACACATCAAAAACTACCGTTAGACTTGTGTAATCAGTGAAGACCCCCGATCAGCCTGCACATCGATGCATTCTGTTTAGAGTCTATGCAGATTTCATGAGCTTTCTGCTGTTCAGAGAGCAACTTGTAAAGGCTCTGGCCAAACATGTTTTGAACAAGAAATAAGGAAAATTATCCCTTAACCCATTCCTACCTGGGAACCTGATAAAGGGACATAAGCAAACAGTGCAAATCCCTGATCAGAGCAGGGCTGGAAAATTTGTCAAAATTTTCCTTGTCCAGCATGATCAAAGTCTGTAGATTTTGGAAAATTTCATAGGGAAGTGACAAAATTTTTACTTGTCCACAAAAATTTTTACTTGTCATGTCGAGTGGACGAGGGGGAATTTTCCAGCCCTGCAGTCTGATCAGGGTATACACTGTTTGCTTAAATGAGTTTTTGTCAAAAATAGAATAAAAAAGGAAAAAAGAAATGAACCTGATAACCCATCCATGACAACATAACTGTTTCATTTATCATATGACGTCGCGTCTGAGAGTGTAATAACGTCATGTAATATTTTCGATAATCCACTAGTGGATTAAATATGCAAATTAGCTAGATACGTCCCGTAACGTAACATGTACGATGTCCTTAACGCGACGTCTACTAATGGCGGAATTGATATTTTTGTAAACAATCGTGAATAAAATGCGTTTTAAATGTAATATGATAAATAGAATCTTACATTCGTGCTCATGTATTATTGAATTTATTAAACTCGTTGAGAAAAAGGGATAAAATGCTCGGCAAAGCCTCGCATTTTATCCCTTTTCCTCAACTCGTTTAATAAATTCAATAATACATGAACACTCATGTAAGATTCTCTATTTATAGCACTGGGGATGTTCAGAGAGCAACAGGCGAAGGCTCTGGCCAAAAATATATTTTGAACAAGAAACAAGGAAAACTATCCCTTAACCCATTCTTTAATTTTCATAATCTGGAAACCCTTAAAAGCGACATAGGCAAACATTATGTGGCATCTGATCTGGGTCTGCACTGTTTGCTAATAGGACTTTCTGTTAAAAATAGAATTAAAAAGGAGGATATGGGCCTGACTGACAACCCTTAAATGACAAAAGGACTTCTCCATCTTGTATAACAATGGAAGAGTCAACGAGTATACAGTGGGTTAAATGTCTCGCTATTCCTTCTGATCTTGAGCTATAATTACTGTTATTCCAATTGTTTCAGCTGAGAGACTAAGAGCAAGCCTAGATATCCCCTGGCCACAAGCTGACAAACCCATGTTCTTCTATACAGCTGCTGGACAAGAGGAAATCTCAAGTTCGGGAACTTCCTATCTCAACAGGTTCGTCATGTACACATTTATCTTGAATACCAAAAAAGACACCCACAAGGGCCACCAAAATGCTTATGGAAATTGGTGGATTCTTATATAAATACCAGGGAAGAAAATGTAATTCCCCTGATGCAAAATACTAGCATATAGGTTGGCCATTGTCCATGCTTTCATTCATTTATATACAGTGGAACTTCGATGGCTCAAACACTGATGGCTCGTTTACCATGGCTGAGTCGAACCCGTTCTTGAGTCCCTAGGGAATTTCTATACATAAGAAATAGGTAGGGTAAAAATTAGGATATTTTCGTTTTTTTATCTTGCAAATGTATGCTGTGTGTACTCATTAGAATCGCCTCGATGAGGCGATTCTAATGAGTACACACAGCATACATTTTTCATTATAGAATACAGAAAATGATGTCCTAAAGTATGTCGTTATGCCTCCTGGCATTAGCCCTCAGTGGCTCGAACTACCCCTGTCTCGAACATATTTTCATGGTCCCAAAGGTGTTCGAGCCACTGAAGTTCGACTGTACCTAATGTATGTGCACAACATGTGTGCATATAAGGGAATGTAATTTTAGTCCAAATGGTTACAGTATTATTTTCCCTATTTTTATAGGTAGTTTGGCTGTGTAATAGCATGATGGAGTTCCATAATTTACAGAATTATTTTTTGTTTGTTTGTTTTGTTTGATTTGAGGTTTAATGTCCCCATCAACTCTATTTAGGTCATTTTAGAGACGTTGATGCCAATTTTGTGGTACTTTTACCCAAAATTAAGATGAAATGACAACTCAATCCCTGACGCCCAATGAAGCCAATAGGGTTTATATGCATGGACGGTCAGACTCGCACCACTTTGCCTGGGCAGGCTTAGACGTTCCAAGCAGTGTACCAGTTCTCAGGTGTGGCCGGTTTCAGGTCTGTGGGGAAGCATCATGCAGCCCAATCTATTTTTTCAAGGCGGCCTGAATTGTCTTTTGTGATTCATAAAACTGGTTGAAGCTGTGATCATTTCTATACTTTGTTCACAGGACAGAGACAGCCAATGTAGAGAAGATAGCTACCCGATTCCTGAAGTCTGGTGTGAAACCTGAACAGATTGGTATCATCACACCGTACGAGGGACAGAGAGCCTATATTGTACAGTACATGCAGTATAGTGGATCACTGAATAAGAAATTATACATGGTAAAACATAGCACAGCTCTTTTGTAGCAGTCGTTTTCAACATACATACAGCTCTTATCTCAAGGAAAGGAGGCGTACCATTAAACAAGTACCCACACCACTAAAAGATAAAGAAGCTTTATTTAACGTTGTATATGAGAAACAAATAACATAAGATCTGTAGAGCTTTTATTGCGACAAAGTATCCTGTAACAAATACTTACCTGCCTTCATTTATCTTCCTAGGACTACCCCTGATAATGCGAGCGTCAGCCAAGGGAGTGCCTAGTTATCCCCACGTTTTTAAAAAAAAGTGGGGATATTGTTATCGCCTCCGTCTGTCTGTCTGTCCGTCTGTCTGTCCGGCTATCTCCTCCTAAACCGTTAGCCGGAATTCAACCAAATTTGGTATGCGAGTTGCTTACATGAATGGCTTGCGCAAGAGCACATTTTTTTTTGTCCCCGCCCCCAGGGGCCCTGGGGAGGGGTCAAAAGGTCAAATATCAATAAAATTCAATTACAAAGTCAATTTTGAAGATTTTGATGCCAAACTTTGCACATGTACTTAGTTATGAAAAAAGTAAAACATATTGAACGGGATTTTGGCTGTGACCCCTAGGTCACGCCCTGGGGGTCGGACTTGGGGGGGGTCGGGGGGTCAAAATTAAAGTTTTTCAGAACATAGTCATGATGCATATCTATGCGAAGGGGATAATGGGTAGAATAAACTACAAGTAAAATTTTGACCCTAGGGTCAGATTGGGGCCCTGGGAGAGGGGTCAAAGGGTCAAAATTTAAGTTTTTTGGAACATAGTCATGTGGCATATGAAATTGAAGGGCATGATTAGTAGAATATAATACAGGTAATATTTTGACCATGGAGTCAAATTAGGGCCCAGGGTGAGGGGTTTTCGGTACTTGGCCCCTCTGTAGAAAACGTGGGGATTTGCGATGGCGCGCCATCGACAGTATTCTAGTACCATTTTTCACGCCTTTGGTATGGTGCGGCTGGGGATCGAACCTGCAACCTCCATTTTCCGAAGCAGACGCTCTACCACTTGAGCTATCGGGGGCCGGTAAACAACTATGCTTTTATGCAGAAATAAGAAAACTTATTGTCAAGTTATCCTCCATACTACTGCTTATCTGAAGTTTTGATACCTAACAAGAATAAACTGAGCCTGCACATGACAAAATCTACAATAAGACCAGGGCGACCAGCAGAGACTGAAATCAACCGGCACACCCATCCACTATGACAAGACCTTTTGCCTACGTCTATTTGGATAGATATTAGTCCGGCCCCCGCCCATAGGGGCTTGAAGAAATATATGGGCTGCATGATGCTTCCAGGCAGAGCTGAATCCGGCTCGCACACTAGTACTGGTAAACCCCTTAGAGGATCTAAGCCTGTCCAGGAACCGCGGTGCGAGGCGGACCGTCCATGCTAATAAACCCTATTGGTTTCAATGGGCGACAGGGCTTGAGATGTCATTTCATCTCAATGTCGGCTAAAAGTCCCACAAAATTGGAAGCAACGTCCCCAAAATGACCTTTACAGTGTTGACGGGGATGGTATACCTCAAATCAAACAAACAAACATAACAATAGATATTAGTCTATAGTAGGTACAAGCGATCAGCAAAGACTCTGATCAGACTTCGCAAATGCACAGTCTGATCTGAGTCTTCTTTTGCTGGTCACTCTAGCCTGGCTCATATATGAGTATACTGTAAATATTCTAAAAGTTTGGACACATTGCGAACTTGCTGTAATTCTCCTAAAACTTAACAAATTTGTTTCACGATCCAGCAAGGAATCCAAAAGGTATAGATGGAATGGCAAACAGCGTAGACCCTTCAGGAGAAGTCTGATCTGAGTCTCAGAGCTGGAAAATTTTTCCCTTCATTATCATTTCATGTAGATTTTGGTAAATTTCATAGGGACTAGGCAACGTTTTTACTCGACCGCCAAAGTGTTTCCTAGTCATGGCTCGTGGACAAGTGGAATTTTCTAGCTCTGGGTCTGCATTGTTTTCTTAGGCCTATATGTCTCAATACTTACGATCATTAAGTTATCTACATTACAGGTGCGACCTGCCTCGGTAGCTCAGTTGGATGCGCATCTGGCTGGTGATCAGGAGGACACGCGTTCAATACCTGCTGGGGTCGGCAACAATCTTTTGTGGAGATTGATCATGAAATCTTTTCTACTGTCATTTTCTTCCTTCCGTTGATTTAAGAAGGGTAGTTGTCAGTTTCTGGGGGAAGAATGTGCAGTGTACTGGTTAACTGCTTACGTATAAGCTTGTCCTGGAAAAGTGGTATACTGACTGGCTCAAAATGACCTAAAATAGTGTTGACTGGGCCGTTAAATCCAATACAAACAAACAAACATTACAGGTGCTTGCATTTTTAGCTCACCTGTCACGTAGTGACAAGGTGAGCTTTTGGGATCACTTTTTGTCCGTCGTCCGTCGTGCGTGCGTCCGTCCGTCCGTGTGTGTGTGCGTAAACTTTTTATTCAAACGACATCTCCTCCTAAACCACTGATTTGATTTTGACCAAACTTCACAGGAATGATCCTTAGGTGGTCCCCTTTCAAAGTTGTTCAAATGGTTCCTGTCTGTTGCACATCTAGGTCACAGGAGCTAAAAATAGATTTTTTTACTGAAAATTTTAAAAATCTTCTTTTCTGAAACCGCAAGGCCCAGGTCTTTGATATTTGGTATGAAGCTTCATCTAGTGGACCTCTACCAAGATTGTTCAAATTGTAGCCCTGGGGCCAAAAATGCCCCCGCCCCGAGGGCCTTTGGTTTTACATAGGCTTATATAGGGAAAATCTTTAAAAATCTTCTTCTCTGAAACCACAAGGCCCAGGTCTTTGATATTTGGTGTGAAGCTTCATCTAGTGGACCTCTATCAAGATTGTTCAAATTATAGCCCTAGGGCCAAAATGCCCCCGCCCCGAGGGCCTTGGGTTTTACATAGGCTTATATAGGGAAAATCTTTAAAAATCTTCTTCTCTGAAACCTCAAGGCCCAAGTCTTTGATATTTGGTGTGAAGCTTCATCTAGTGGACCTCTATCAAGATTGTTCAAATTATAGCCCTGGGGCCAAAAATGCCCCTGCCCCGAGGGCCTTTGGTTTTACATAGACTTATATAGGGAAAATCTTTAAAAATCTTCTTCTCTGAAACCACAAGGCCCAGGTCTTTGATATTTGGTATGAAGCTTCATCTAGTGGACCTCTACCAAGATTGTTCAAATTATACCCCTGGGGCCAAAAATGCCCCCGCCTCGGGGGGCCTTTGGTTTTACATGGGCTTATATAGGGAAAATCTTTAAAAATCTTCTTCCCTGAAACCGCAAGGCCGAAGTCTTTCATATTTGGTGTGAAGCTTCATCTAGTGGACCTATATCAAGATTGTTCAAATTATAGCCTTAGGGCCAAAAATGCCCCCGCCCCGGGGCCCTTTGGTTTTACATAGGCTTATATAGAAAAAATATTTAAAAATTTTCTTCTCTGAAACCACAAGGCCCAGGTCTTTAATATTTGGTATGAAGCTTCATCTAGTGGACTAGATTGGACCAAGATTGTTCAAATTATAGCCCTGGGGCCAAAAATGCCCCCGCCCAGGGGGGCTTTGGTTTTACATAGACAAATACAGGGAAAATATTTAACAATCTTCTTCTCTGAAACCACAAGGCCCAGTTCTTTGATATTTGTTGAAAAGCTTAATCTAGTGGACCTCTATCAAGATTGTTCAAATTACAGGCCTAGGGCGAAAAATGCCCCCACCTGCAGGCCTTTGGTTTTACATTGGCTTATACAGGGAAAATCTTTAAAAATCTTCTTCTCCAAAACTGGATGGCCCAGTTCTTTGAAATTTGGTGTGTAGCTTTATCTAGTGGACTTCTACCAAGATTGTTCAAATTATAGCCCTAGGGCCAAAAATGCCCCGCCCCGGGGCCCTTTGGTTTTTACATAGGCTTATATAGGGAAAATCTTTAAAAATCTTCTTCTCTGAAACCACAAGGCCCAGGTCTTTAATATTTGGTATGAAGCTTCATCTAGTGGACCTCTACCAAGATTTTCAAATTATAGCCCTGGGGCCAAATATGCCCCCACCCCGGGGGCCTTTGGTTTTACATAGACTTATACAGGGAAACTCTTTAAAAATCTTCTCCTCTGAAACCGCAAGGTCCAGTTCTTTGATATTTGGTGTGAAGTTTCATCTAGTGGACCTCTATCAAGATTGTTCAAATTATAGGCCTAGGGCGAAAAATGCCCCCACCTGCAGGCCCTTTGGTTTTACATTGGCTTATACCGTGAAAATCTTTAAACATCTTCTTGTCCAAAACTGGATGGCCCAGCTCTTTGAAATTTGGTGTGTTGCTTCATCTAGTGGACTTCTACCAAGATTGTTCAAATCATAGCCCTTGGGTCAAAAAAGCCCCCGCCCTGGGGCCCTTCGTTTTTACATTGCTTTATATTCGGAAATTAAAACAAAATCTTCTACTCTGAAACCGCAAGGCCCAGGTCTTCGATATTTGGTGTGAAGCTTCATCTAAATTGTTCAAATTTTAGCCCTAGGAAATAGAAGTCAAGGCAATGAAAACCTTTGAAAATCTTCTTGTCTGAAAGCAGAAGGCCAAGGGCTTTGATATTTGGTATGAAGCTTTGTCTTGTGGATTTGTACCGAGATGGTTCAAATTATAGCCCTGGGGGGCAAAAATGGTACGCCCCGGCGACCCCAAGATTTATGTAGACTTATATAAGGAAAACGTTTAAAAATCTTGTCTGAAACCAGAAGTCTCCATTTTTGATATTTGGTATGTAGCTTTACCTTTTAGACCACTACCAAGATTAATCATATTATAGCCTGGGGACAATAATGGCTCTCCCAGGGGCAAACTTGATACCCTATGGATCAGGTGAGCGATCCAGGGCCATCATGGCCCTCTTGTTTAAGGTGATTCTAACAACCCATAACATGTTTACTAGAACCTGATGTTGTAAAAAATGTCACACTCAACTCAGTCGAGTTTGACATCTGTCTGACTCCTTATTGTTGGCATTTTAGAATTTATGACCAGAGCAAATACAGCAAAATTCCTGTATTAAGACCACCTTTTGGGCTGTTCAAAAGTGGTCTTAGAGACCACTTTTGAAACAGTCCCAAAGGTGTTCCCTGACCAGGGAACACTGTCGGCAGAAAACACAAAGAAAGGTTAAGTGCACCCTTCAGAATAAGCTTTTTAAAGCATAATTAGTCTTAATTGTAGGTGGTCTTAGTTTAATTTATACTAATTTATTTTAATTTGATTGTGATGGAAGCTTCAAGCTTATTGAATTGCTCTCGAACACTCATTCCGGGTGTTTTTCACGTGCGCGCTAGAGAGGCAGTGGCTATACACCACTGCTACCCATTTACACCTGGGTGAAGTGGGGCAGTGTCATTACGACGTGTCTTGCCCAAGGACACACCTCGATACCGGGGTCTTAATAGCGGAATCCTACTGTATATACTGATACAGAAATTAGAAAATACCCATATGTCAGTCTTTAAATAACAAGCGATAAAAAATTGTACTGAATGTAGTTGAGTGTAGGGAAAAGTTTTATAACCTTAGGATTAAAATTACCTTCAAGTACTCTGGCCGGCCGCGGTAGCTCAGTCGGATGTGCCTCTGACCGGTGATCAGGATACCTGCCGGGGTCGGCAATATTCTTTCATGGAGTTTGATCATGAAATCTCTTCTACGGTCATTCTCTCCCTTCCGCTGATTCAAGAAGGGCAGTTGTCAGTTTCTGGCGAAAGAATATGCACTGTAAAGGTTAACCGTTTACGTATAAGCCTGCCCAGGAAAAGTGTGGATAGGAAAACTGACCATATCAAAAATTACCTAAAATAGTGTTGACTGGGCCATTAAACTCCAATGCAAACAAACAAATACTCTGACTTTAAATAGCAGGTTCTCATTCGGAAGTAGCAAATTCATTTTATGGACTGGCCTCTGGTGTAAGAATCTGTATATTTTTACTATATTACAGGAGATAGAAGTGGCCAGTGTTGATGCTTTCCAAGGTAGAGAGAAAGACTTCATCATCCTGTCTTGTGTCAGGTCCAACGAACATCAAGGGATTGGATTCTTGAACGATCCTAGACGTCTTAATGTGGCACTCACCAGGGCAAAGTATGTAAACTTGTACACCTGTGTCCAGTTCTTCAAAGCATTTTTAGCTTAACCCATTGCATGCGGGAAACCCCTAGAGGGGTTCCTTGACAAACAGTGCAGCCCCAGATCGGATGCCGCGTCTGATCAGGGCCTGCACTATTTGTTAACTGAATTTTCCAGAATTGTAGACTTATTATTGCTTGATATTTTTTTTTTTTGGTCAAATATTGAACTCCACAGAGTTTGATTTATGTAGACACCCAAGTTGAATTCAGTAGTTTTAAATTCGAAAGTGTTGTGGCCTTGGCCATATCTGGTATGTGTTGCTCGTTTAGTTTTATTTTTCAATCATGATAACAAGATTTGAAAGTTCACTATTTGCCTAAGGTTAATTTGTACAGAGTAATGCACGGTCACAGCACTGAAATAGAAAGTATTACAATGTCATTGGTAATGGTAATAATTCAAGGATAATTTTCGCTAATACAGATTAAAACTGCCTGGGAGTGTTGTAATTAAGAAATAGATCAGCTCTAGCTGTGATTTGTTGAGTAATAAATGTGGAGTAATAAATCTCAGTTTCGAGGTCAGTTGTAAAGAAGATCATATCACGGGTGCTGATCCATTTCAATTCTAACACCCTAAAAATCGGCAATATTTTTGTTGTTTGCTTCAAATTCTCACAGCCTTTCGCTGTTGTTAGAAGAAATCCCGCAAAAAATTATTAACTGTTACACATGTATTTATGTCCTTTTGTAACGTTTTTGACAGGAGAAAGTGGTTACACCGTCTTAACGTCAAGGAATCTACGTGTGGCGTCATAAATCGGCAGCTTTTAATGATGTTACTCGTCACACTCTTTCGACTAGTAGTTTGTTGCATAATAAAACACAGTTCAGTTCCATTGCCTATATAGGCACGCTGTGTTAGAATCTGATTTATAACTAACTTAGCACATTATGCTTATAAGCCCTTCACACCATTACTGCTTTTGTGCGGAGTATTGCAGTAATATCTGGTTATGAGCTATTTTGTCAGTTGTGGTGACTGATGATTGCTTAACCCATTTCCGGCTGTTCATGACAACCCCTACCTTTGCAAACAGTTTAGATGTAGATCAGATGGCCATCTGATAAGGATCTACACTGTCATACAGTTTGTGAATTTGAATGTATATATTCCATCAAGTAATTTGATTGGTTGAAATGTAAATGGGTGTTGCTAAATTAATTTATGCATCGGGATGAGGGTTAACACCTTAGCCCATTGCGTGAAGGGTACCTTTGCAAACTATGCAGGCCCAGGTCAGACGCCTTAGAATGCGGAATCTGATCAGGGCCTGCACTATTTGTTATCAGAATTTTCAATTAAGAATAGAATAAAAAGGAAAAAATAGGCCTACCACCTCTAATATGACATGCACTTGTCCAACATATAGCAATGGAAGAGTCCACTAGCATACAATGGGTTAATTGTCATTCCAGGTATGGTATCATCATTGTTGGAAACCCAAAAGTGTTGTCCAAGGTAAATCATTTCTTTTTACACGTTCAATGAAGTACATGAGCATACATTACATTCACTTAAGGGGAATGGGAACACCTAGCACATTTTCCCCCGCCATTTTTCAAAGGGAGACAACTTTCTGGACTTCCTGTTTGCTTTTCTGTAAGCCCTGTCCCACTGAAAAAAGGGGTCTACTCTTAAAGGAGCAAATTCTTTCCTTTAAGAGTTGACGCCTATTAACATGGGAGACAAAAATACTTTTGCAGAAGTTGCCTCCCCTGGTGTTCCCATTCGCCTTAAAAAATCAATATTTGACAGTTGTATTATCTTAACGTAGCTAAGCAAACTTGTTTGTAGTCAAAATGTTAACTTTTGCAAGTACAAATATCTAATAAATGGTATGTTTTGTTTGTTTGATTTGATGTTTATTGTCCCTGTCAACACTATAAAGGTCAATAAATGGCATCTTTGCAGAAAAAAAAAATGTGAGAAGTTTTTTGCAAAAATGGCAGTGTATTTGCTTTGTTAGAGATTTAATCAAATGTTTAACAATACCCACTAATGCCAACTCGCCAGGGTGTCCAGTGGTTTTCGTACATGCTTTTCAATGAAATTTAGAGATTTTTCATTGAAATCGAAATCTATATTGTCACTGTTTCAAACAGTGAAAATACATTTTTGTTTTCACTGTTTGTGAATTCAATGTATCATCGAAAAATAACATATATTTTGTGTTTGTTAGATATCAGTTAGCTTAACGTTATAAATGTGTGTCAGAAATTACGTCCCACCACACACGTTTTCACTTCATTCAGACATTAAAGCATATAGGAAACAGAAAATGATTTTTTCAGTGTAAGATCTTTTTTTTTTCACTCATGAACACCAAAAGAAGTATTTTCACCCGTGGCTTCGCCAGTCGTGAAAATACTTCTTCTTGTGTTCATTCGTTGAAATGAAAATGGATCTTGCACTGAAAAAAAAACAACAACAAATATTGAAGGTCAGGTGGTTTTGTCCGGGTACGGTTTTTGCCCACCTGATTTACGATAGGCTTGAAGTAAGTGAAATAACCTTGAAAGGGCCTTCAAACCAAAAAAAAAAACCTCATCCATTGTATGTTCATCTATTTAGCAACCGCTGTGGAACCACCTGTTGACATACTTCAAGGAACAGAAATGTTTGGTAGAGGGACCACTCAACAATCTGAAGGAGAGTTTAATACAGTTCAGTAAACCTAGGAAACTTGTCAACTCCACCAACCCGGTACGTACCCTGGCATCTGTAGCTAGATTTTTCGACAATTTATTTTCAGACATTTTCTATCCTTTGAACCCTGTTGCCTGGAAAAACTATCCATGCAAACTGTTGATTCAGAAAAGATGGCTCAAAATTTTGTTTGTTTGTTTGATTTGAAGTTTAACGTCCCCATCAAAACAGTATAGGTCATTTTGGAGACTTTGCTTCCAATTCTGTGGGACTCGTACCAGACATTGAGATGAAATGGCATCTCAAGCCCTGCCGGCCAATGAAACCAATCAGGGTGTATAAGCATGGACAGTCCGAATCACACCGCTTTGCCTGGGCAGGCTTAAATCCGCTAAGCCGTTTACCAGTACTTGTGTGCAGTTGGTTTCAGCTCTGCGTGGAAGCATCAAGCAGCCATCTATTTCTTCAAACACCGATGCACAGAGACCTAGATAGCTCAAAATGAGACTGCTTAAAATGTCTCATCGGGATCTGCAATTTTACAATTCTACTGTAATGATCCTAAGTATTGGGGCAGATAGGCATACGCAAATAGTGCAGACCCAGATCAGACTGCTCCTGAAGGAGCAGTCTGATCAGGGTCTACACTGTTTGCTATTCAATCTGCACATTTTGGACTCTGCTGGATCCTGAAACAAATTAGTTAAGGCAGATAGGCATAAGCAAATAGTGCAGACCCAGATCAGACTGCTCCTGAAGGAGCAGTCTGATCAGGGTCTACACTGTTTGCTATTCAATATGCACATTTTGGACTCTGCTGGATCCTGAAACAAATTAGTTAAGGCAGATAGGCATAAGCAAATAGTGCAGACCCAGATCAGACTGCTCCTGAAGGAGCAGTCTGATCAGGGTCTACACTGTTTGCTATTCAATATTCACATTTTGGACTCTGCTGGATCATGAAACAAATTAGTTAAAATTTTAGGAGTATTACAGTATGTGATGAAGGTGTCTAGATTTTTAGGACTTTTATGGTATTACAGATTTTTATCAAAACTACCCCCCCCCCCCCCCCCCACACACACACACTCATCCTTTTTCTTAAAAAAGTGAATTGGTCCTTAAGGAGCAGGTCTAGGTTATGCCACAAATATTTAGTCACGTTGTACATCATACAGTAGAACCTCGATGGCTCGAACACCGATGACTCGTTTACCATGGCTGAGTCGAACCCATTATTGAGTCCCTAGAGAAATCCTCTACATAAGAAATAGTAGGGATAATTTAAGAGATTTTCGCCTTTTTTACTTGCAAATGTATGCTGTGTGTACTCATTAGAATCGCCTCGATGAGGCGATTCTAATGAGTACACACAGCAAACATTTTCATTATAGAACACCGAAAAATGTCAAAAAGGATCTCATGTCTCTTGGCAGTAACCCTGAGTGGCTCGAACTACCCCTGTCTCGAACAGATTTTCGAGGTCCCAAAGGTGTTCGAGCCATTGAAGTTCGACTGTAGATGATGGACATTTAGAGCAGTGTTAATCATTAAAAAATCAAAATTGCTTCTTAAATGTTGAAGACTATTTTGAAGAAGAACTTTCATCATGCCTGATAGCCTGATGGAACCATAAAACAACCTGCCTCTTAGTATTTGAGGCTAAGTTGGTACAATGCTTGTAGTTTCTGTATAAAAAATTTCAAGACTTGCTAGTCTGTGTAGCTGTACAGGCTGGTTTGCATCTTACCTGGTTGCAAACCCTTGTGATGGGGCTCGTATACAAGGTCATTTTCTACACCTATTCTACACATTCTGGTGACAATTTTTAGCTCACCTGTCATATAATGACGAGGTGAGCTTTTGGGATCACTTTTCATCCGTCGTCAGTCCGTCCGTCCATCCGTCCGTAAACAATTTCTTCAAACGACATCTCCTAAACCACTGATCGGATTTTGACCAAACTTCACAGGAATGATCCTTAGGTGGTCCCCTTTCAAAGTTGTTCAAATGGTTCCAGTCCATTGCACATCTAGGTCACAGGAGCCAAAAATAGATTTTTTTCAACAAAAACTTAAAAAATGTTCTTCTCTGAAACCACAAGGCCCAGGTCTATGATATTTGGTATGAAGCTTCATCTAGTGGACCCCTACCAAGATTGTTCAAATTAAAGTGCTTGGGCCAAAAATGCCCCCGCCCCGTGTCCCTTTGGTTTTACATAGGATTATATAGGGAAAATCTTTAAAAAATCTTCTTCTCTGAAACCGCAAGGCCCAGATCTTTGATATTTGGTATGAAGCTTCATCTAGTGGACCCCTACCAAGATTGTTCAAATTATAGTGCTGGGGCCAAACCCAACCCCGGGTCCCTTTGGTTTTACATAGGATTATATAGGGAAAATCTTTAAAAAATCTTCTTCTCTGAAACCGCAAGGCCCAGATCTTTGATATTTGGTATGAAGCTTCATCTAGTGGACCCCTACCAAGATTGTTCAAATTATTGTGCTGGGGCCAAAAATGCCCCCGCCCCGGGTCCCTTTGGTTTTACATAGGATTATATAGGGAAAATCTTTAAAAAATCTTCTTCTCTGAAACCGCAAGGCCCAGATCTTTGATATTTGGTATGAAGCTTCATCTAGTGGACCCCTACCAAGATTGTTCAAATTAAAGTGCTTGGGCCAAAAATGCCCCCGCCCCAGGGCCCTTTGGTTTTACATAGGCTTATATAGGGAAAATCTTTAAAAATCTTCTACTCTGAAACCACAAGGCCCAGGTCTTTGATATTTGGTATGAAGCTTCATCTAGTGGACCCCTACCAAAATTGTTCAAATTATAGTGCTAGGGTCAAAAATGCCCCCACTCCGGGGCCCTTTGGTTTTACAAAGGCTTATATAGGAAAATTTTTTAAAAATCTTCTTCTCTGAAACTGTAAGGCCCAGGTCTTTGCTATTTGGTATGAAGCTATATCTAGTGGACCCCTACCAAGATTGTTCAAATTATAGTGCTGGGGCCAAATATGCCCCCACCCCGGGGCCCTTTGGTTTTACATAGGCTTATGTAGGGAAAATTTTTAAAAATCTTCTTCTCTGAAAGTGCAAGGCCCAGGTCTTTGATATTTGATATGAAGCGTCATCTTGTGGACCTCTACCAAGATTGTTCAAATTATAGCCCTGGGGCCAAAAATGCCCCCACTCTGGGGCCCTTTGGTTTTACATAGACTTATTTAGGGAAAATCTTGAAAACCTTCTTCTCTGAAACCACAAGGCCTAGGTCTTTGATATTTGGTATGAAGCTTCAGCTAGTGGACCCCTCCCAAGATTGTTCAAATTATAGCCCTGAGGCCAAAAATGCCCCCGCCTTGGGGCCCTTTGGTTTTACATAGACTTCTATAGGGAAAATCTTTAAAAATCTTCTTCTGTGAAACCACAAGGCCTAGGTCTTTGATATTTGGTGCGAAATTTCATCTAGTGGACCTCTATCAAGATTGTTCAAATTATAGCCCTGGGGCCAAAAATGCCCTGCCCCAAGACCCTTTGGTTTTACATAGACTTATATTGGGAAATATTTAAAAACCTTCTTCTCTCAAACTGCAAGTTGGTTGATTTGAGGTTTAACGTCCCCGTCAACACTGTAAAGGTCATTTTGGAGACGTTGCTTCCAATTTTGTGGGACTTTTACCCGACATTGAGATGAAATGATATCTCTAGCCCTGCTGCCCAATGAAACCAATAGGGTTTATTAGCATGGACGGTCCACCTCGCACCGCGGTTCCTGGACAGGCTTAGATCCTCTAAGCCGTTTACCAGTACTAGTATGCGGGACGGATTCAGCTCTGCGTGGAAGCATCATGCAGCCCATATATTTCTTCAAGCCCCTATCGGCGGGGGCCGAAACTGCAAGGCCCTTCTCTTTGATATTTGGTATGGAGCTTCATCTAGTTGACAGTTATAGCCTTTGTTGATATTTGGTATGAAGCTTCACCTTTTTAGACCTCCCTCAGAATTATGCACATTATAACCTTGGGGTCAATAATGGCCCTCCCCGGGGCCCACTTGTTACTCTATGGATCAGGTGAGCGATCCAGGACCATCATTGCCCTCTTGTTTGTTTATCTCAACCTTAATTTGCCTCCAAAGGTGAACAGTCATCGAGCATATTTACTTTATTCAGTCAGATGTTCTCAAAAAGAGATAAACCTCTTTGTACCGACATTCGATATAATGGCAAAACTGATTATAACAACAATTTCAGTGGATCAAATCTCTAACTCAAGTTGAGGCAGACTATAAATAGGGCTTTGTAAATGATTTTCAAGAGTACTGTTACTCCCAGAAAGAAATACTGTAGATTATACTTTGAATCACCTCACCAAGGCAATTCTACAAGATTTCTTTCTTGGTGAATTCAATGCCCTTAAAAAAAGCCCTTAATTTCCTATTTATTAGGGTACATCTTATTGGTAATTTTCATAGCAGCGAATTCTTCACAATAACAGTATGTTAGGAACATAGAGGATCTTAAATGAGTGCTCATGTATTATTGAATTTATTAAACAAACGAGTTTAATAAATTCGCCTAGCATTTTATCCCTTTTCCTCAACGAGTTTAATAAATTCAATAATACATGAGCATGAACACATTTTATTCACGATTGTTTACCAAAATGTCAATTTTCCGCCATTAGTAAACGCGAAGCCGTTACGGACATCGTACGTGTAACGTTAGGGGACGTATCTAGCTAATTTCATATTTAATCCACTAGTGGATTATCGAAAATATTACATGGTGTTAATACACTGTCAGACGCGACGTCATATGATAAAAATACTTCTGTTATAACAGGTGTTCTCTAATAACTTTTTGTATTGTTTCAGGGAGGACGGTTCATGAGTAACACAATGTTTGATGCCAGAGAAGTCCTTATTCCTGGCAGTATGTATGACAGATGTAAGTGAGAAAAAAATTCTTTTTACAGTAAAAGCACGGATTTCTCTTTTACCATGGCTGTTTCGAACTTGTTCTTGATCCCTTAGGGAAATTTTTCTCATGGCTTAGATAAGACATAGTTTTGGGATAATTTTGACAGTTTTATTTATTTGTTTTGAAAATGTACATATGTTGTTTGTACTGTGACATTAGAATTACTTTATTTAGAATTCCAACATAGTTATTTTATACAATCCTCCGTGTCCTAATGGTTAAGAGCACAGTCATTTAAATATTGGAGGGCGCCCCTTCCATCAGGCCTTGAGAAATAGATTGGGCTGCATGGTGCTTCCACACAAAGCTGAAACTGACTGCACATGAGTACTGGTAAACCACCTAGATGGTCTAAGCCTGCCCAGGCAAAGTGGTGCGAGTTTGACCATCCCTGCATATGGTCATTTTTAGCTCACCGTCACGTAGTGACGAGGTGAGCTTTTGGGATCACTTTTCGTCCGTCGTCAGTGCGTGCGTGTGTGCGTGCGTAAACTTTTTCTTCAAATGACATCTCCTCTTAAACCACTGATCGGAATTTGACCAAACTTCACAGGAATGATCCTTAGGTGGTCCCCTTTCAAAGTTGTTCAAATGGTTCCGGTCCATTGCACATCTAGGTCACAGGAGCTAAAAATAGATTTTTTAAACGAAAACTTTAAAAATCTTCTTCTCTGAAACCGCAAGGCCCAGGTCTTCGATATTTGGTATGAAGCTTCATCTAGTGGACCTCTACCAAGATTGTTCAAATTATAGCCCTGGGGGCCAAAATGCCCCCGCCCCAGGGGCCTTTGGTTTTACATAGGCTTATATAGGGAAAATCATTAAAAAATCTTCTTCTCTGAAACCACAAGGCCCAGGTCTTAAATATTTGGCGTGAAGCTTTACCAGGTGGACCTCTACTAAGATTGTTCCAATTATAGCCTTGGGGCCAAAAATGCCCCCGCCCTGGGGGCCTTTGGTTTTACATAGGCTTATACTGGGAAAATCTTTAAAAATCTTCTTCTCTGAAACCGTAAGGCCCAGATCTTTGATATTTCGTCTGAAGCTTCATCTAGTAGACCTCTTTCAAGATTGTTCAAATTATAGCCCTGGGGGCCAAAATTCCCCCGCCCCGGGGGCCTATGGTTTTACATAGGCTTATATAGGGAAAATCATTAAAAAATCTTCTTCTCTGAAACCACAAGGCCCAGGTCTTTAATATTTGGTGCGAAGCTTTACCTGGTGGACCTCTACTAAGATTGTTCAAATTATAGCCTTGGGGCCAAAAATGCCCGCCCTGGGGGCCTTTGGTTTTACATAGGCTTATACAGGGAAAATCTTTAAAAATCTTCTTCTCTGAAACCGCAAGGCCCAGATCTTTGATATTTGGTGTGAAGCTTCATATAGTGGACCTCTTTCAAGATTGTTCAAATTATAGCCCTGGGGGCAAAAATGCCCCCGCCCCGGGGGCCTATGGTTTTACATAGGCTTATATAGGGAAAATCATTAAAAAATCTTCTTCTCTGACACCAAAAGGCCCAGGTCTTTAATATTTGGTGTGAAGCTTTACCTGGTGGACCTCTACTAAGATTGTTCAAATTATAGCCTTTGGGCCAAAAGTGCGCCTGCCCCGGGGGCCTTTGGTTTTACATTGGCTTGTACAGGGAAAATCTTAAAAAGTCTTCTTCTCTGAAACCGCAAGGCCCAGATCTTTGATATTTGGTGTGAAGCTTCATCTAGTGGACCTCTACCAAGATTGTTCAAATTATAGCTTGTGGGGCCAAAATGCCCCCGCCCTGGAGGCCTATGGTTTTTCATAGGCTTATATAGGGAAAATCATTAAAAAATCTTCTCTGAAACCACAAGGCCAACGTCTTTAATATTTTGTGTGAAGCTTTACGCTGGTGGACCACTACTAAGATTGTTCAAATTATAGCCTTGGGGCCAAAATGCCCCCGCCCCGGGGGCCTATGGTTTTACATAGGCTTATACAGGGAAAATCTTTAAAAATCTTCTTCTCTGAAACCGCAAGGCCCAGATCTTTGATATTTGGTCTAAAGCTTCATCTAGTCGACCTCTTTCAAGATTGTTCAAATTATAGCCCTGGGGGCAAAATGCCCCCGCCCCAGGGGCCTATGGTTTTACATAGGCTTATATAGGGAAAATCATTAAAAAATCTTCTTCTCTGAAACCACAAGGCCCAGGTCTTTAATATTTGGTGCGAAGCTTTACCTGGTGGACCTCTACTAAGATTGTTCAAATTATAGCCTTTGGGCCAAAAATGCCCCACCCCCGGGGCCTTTGGTTTTACATAGGCTTATACTGGGAAAATCTTTAAAAATCTTCTCTGAAACCGCAAGGCCCAGATCTTTGATATTTGGTCTGAAGCTTCATCTAGTGGACCTCTTTCAAGATTGTTCAAATTATAGCCCTGGGGGCCAAAATGCCCCCGCCCCGGGGGCCTATGGTTTTACATAGGCTTATATAGGGAAAATCATTAAAAAATCTTCTTCTCTGAAACCACAAGGCCCATGTCTTTAGTATTTGGTGCGAAGCTTTACCTGGTGGACCTCTACTAAGATTGCTCAAATTATAGCCTTTGGGCCAAAAATGCGCCCGCCCTGGGGGCCTTTGGTTTTACATTGGCTTGTACAGGGAAAATCTTAAAAATTCTTCTTCTCTGAAACTGCAAGGCCCAGATCTTTGATATTTGGTGTGAAGCTTCATCTAGTGGACCGCTACCAAGATTGTTCAAATTATAGCATGTGGGGCCAAAATACCCCCGCCCCGGGGGCCTATGGTTTTACATAAGCTTATGTAGGGAAAATCATTAAAAAATCTTCTTCTCTGAAACCACAAGGCCCACGTCTTTAATATTTTGTGTGAAGCTTTACCTGGTGGACCTCTACTAAGATTGTTCAAATTATAGCCTTGGGGCCAAAAATGCCCCCGCCCAAAGGGGGCCTATGGTTTTACATAGGCTTATACAGGGAAAATCTTTAAAAATCTTCTTCTCTGAAACCGCAAGGCCCAGATCTTTGATATTTGGTGTGAAGCTTCATCTAGTGGACCTCTACCAAGATTGTTCAAATTATAGCTTGTGGGGCCAAAATGCCCCCGTCCCGGGGGCCTATGGTTTTACATAGGCTTATACAGGGAAAATCTTTAAAAATCTCCTTCTCTGAAACCGCAAGGCCCAGATCTTTGGTATTTGGTGTAAAGCTTCATCTAGTGGACCTCTTTCAAGATTGTTCAAATTATAGCCCTGGGGCCAAAAATGCCCCCACCCTGGGACCCTTTGGTTTTTGATAGGCTTATATAGGGAAAACCTTTAAAAATCTTCTTGTCTGAAACCAGAAGGTCCAGGTCTTTGATATTTGGTATGAAGCTTCATCTAGTGGACCATTTCCAAGTTTGTTCAAATTATAGCCCTCTGGCCTAGAATATACTGGAGGCACTAATTCTCAGGTGAGCAATTCAGGGCCCTCTGGGCCCTCTTGTGTTTTATATTAGGATCACTTTTTGTGTGTCATCCGTGCGTAAACAATTTCTTCAAACGACATCTCCTCCTAAACCACTGATCAGATTTTGACCAAACTTCACAGGAATGATCCTTAGGTGGACCCCTTTCAAAGTTGTTCAAATGGTTCCGGTCCATTGCTAATATAGGTCAAAGGAGCCAAAAATAGATTTTTTTCACCAAAAACTTAAAAAATCTTCTTCTCTGAAACCACAAGGCCTAGGACTTTGATATTTGGTATAAAGCTTCATCTAGTGGACCCCTACCAAGATTGTTCAAATTATAGTGCTGGGACAAAAAATGCCCCCGCCACGGGGCCCTTTGGTTTTACATAGGCTTATATAGGGAAAATCTTTAAAAATCTTCTTCTCTGAAACCACAAGGCCCAGGTCTTTGATATTTAGTATGAAGCTTTATCTAGTGGACCCCTACCAAGATTGTTCAAATTATAGTGCTGGGGCCAAAAATGCCCCCGCCCGGGGCCCTTTGGTTTTACATAGGCTAATATAGGGAAAATCTTTAAAAATCTTCTTCTCTGAAACCACAAGGCCCAGGACTTTGATATTTGGTATGAAGCTTCATCTAGTGGACCCCTACCAAGATTGTTCAAATTATAGTGCTGGGACAAAAAATGCCCCCGCCACGGGGCCCTTTGGTTTTACATTGGCTTATGTAGGGAAAATCTTTAAAAATCTTCTTCTCTGAAACCACAAGGCCCCGTCTTTGATATTTGGTATGAAGCTTCATCTAGTGGACCCCTACCAAGATTGTTCAAATTATAGTGCTGGGGCCAAAAATGCCCCCGCCCCGGGGCCCTTTGGTTTTACATTGGCTTATATAGGGAAAATCTTTAAAAATCTTCTTCTCTGAAACCACAAGGCCTAGGACTTTGATATTTGGTATAAAGCTTCATCTAGTGGACCCCTACCAAGATTGTTCAAATTATAGTGCTGGGACAAAAAATGCCTCCGCCACGGGGCCCTTTGGTTTTACATTGGCTTATATAGGGAAAATCTTTAAAAAATCTTCTTCTCTGAAACCACAAGGCCCAGGTCTTTGATATTTAGTATGAAGCTTTATCTAGTGGACCCCTACCAAGATTGTTCAAATTATAGTGCTGGGGCCAAAAATGCCCCCGACCCGGGGCCCTTTGGTTTTACATAGGCTAATATAGGGAAAATCTTTAAAAATCTTCTTCTCTGAAACCACAAGGCCCAGGACTTTGATATTTGGTATGAAGCTTCATCTAGTGGACCCCTGCCAAGATTGTTCAAATTATAGTGCTGGGACAAAAAATGCCCCCGCCACGGGGCCCTTTGGTTTTACATTGGCCTTATATAGGGAAAATCTTTAAAAATCTTCTTCTCTGAAACCACAAGGCCCAGGTCTTTGATATTTGGTGTGAAGCTTCATCTAGTGGACCCCTACCAAGATTGTTCAAATTATAGTGCTGGGGCCAAAAATGCCCCCGCCCGGGGGCCCTTTGGTTTTACATTGGCTTATATAGGGAAAATCTTTAAAAATCTTCTTCTGAAACCACAAGGCCCAGGACTTTGATATTTGGTATGAAGCTTCATCTAGTGGACCCCTACCAAGATTGTTCAAATTATAGTGCTGGGGCAAAAAATGCCCCCGTCCCTGGGCCCTTTGGTTTTACATAGGCTTATATAGGCAAAATCTTTAAAAATCTTCTTCTCTGAAACCGCTAGGCCCAGGTCTTTGATATTTGATGTGTAGCTTCATCTAGTGGACCTTTGCCAAGATTGTTCAAATTATATCCTTTGTTGATGTTTGGTATGAAGCTTCACCTTTAAGACCTCCCTCAACATTATGCACATTAAAGCCCTGGGGCCAATAATGGCCCTCTCTGGGGCCCACTTGTTACACTATGGATCAGGTGAGCGATCCAGGGCCATCATGGCCCTCTTGTTAGCTCACCGTCACGTAGTGACGAGGTGAGCTTTTGGGATCACTTTTTGTCCGTCGTGCGTGCGTGCGTCCGTGCGTGCGTAAACAATTTCTTTAAACGACATCTCCTCCTAAACCACTGATCGGATTTTGACCAAACTTCACAGGAATGATCCTTAGGTGGTCCCCTTTCAAAGTTGTTCAAATGGTTCCGGTCCGTTGCACATCTAGGTCACAGGAGCCAAAAACAGATTTTTTTCACCAAAAACTTAAAAAATCTTCTTCTCTGAAACCACAAGGCCCAGGTCTTTGATATTTGGTATGAAGCTTCATCTAGTGGACCCCTTCCAAGATTGTTCAAATTATAGTGCTGGGGCCAAAAATGCCCCCGCCCTGGGGCCCTTTGGTTTTACATAGGCTTATATAGGGAAAATCTTTAAAAATCTTCTTCTCTGAAACCACAAGGCCGAGGTCTTTGATATTTGGTATGAAGCTTCATCTAGTGGACCCCTACCAAGATTGTTCAAATTATAGTGCTGGGGCCCAAAATGCCCCCGCCCCGGGGCCCTTTGGTTTTACATAGGCTTATATAGGGAAAATCTTTAAAAATCTTCTTCTCTGAAACCACAAGGCCCAGGACTTTGATACTTGGTATGAAGCTTCATCTAGTGGACCCCTACCAAGATTGTTCAAATTATAGTGCTGGGACAAAAAATGCCCCCGCCACGGGGCCCTTTGGTTTTACATAGGCTTATATAGGGAAAATCTTTAAAAATCTTCTTCTCTGAAACCACAAGGCCCATGTCTTTGATATTTGGTATGAAGCTTCATCTAGTGGACCCCTACCAAGATTGTTTAAATTATAGTGCTGGGGCCAAAAATGCCCCTTCCCCGGGGCCCTTTGGTTTGACATAGGCTTATATAGGGAAAATCTTTAAAAATCTTCTTCTCTGAAACCACAAGGCCCAGGACTTTGATATTTGGTATGAAGCGTCATCTAGTGGACCCCTACCAAGATTGTTCAATTTATAGTGCTGGGGCCAAAAATGCCCCCGCCCCGGGGCCCTTTGGTTTTAAATAGGCTTATATAGGGAAAATCTTTAAAAATTTTCTTCTCTGAAACCACAGGGCCCAGGACTTTGATATTTGGTATGAAGCTTCATCTAGTGGACCCCTACCAAGATTGTTCAAATTATAGTGCTGGGACAAAAAATGCCCCCACCACGGGGCCCTTTGGTTTACATTGGCTTATATAGGGAAAATCTTTAAAAATCTTCTTCTCTGAAACCACAAGGCCCAGGTCTTTGATATTTGGTATGAAGATTCATCTAGTGGACCCCTACCAAGATTGTTCAAATTATAGTGCTGGGGCCAAAAATGCCCCCGCCCTGGGGCCCTTTGGTTTTACATAGGCTTATATAGGGAAAATCTTTAAAAATCTTCTTCTCTGAAACCACAAGGCCCAGGACTTTGATATTTGGTATGAAGCTTCATCTAGTGGACCCCTACCAAGATTGTTCAAATTATAGTGCTGGGGCAAAAAATGCCCCCGTCCCGGGGCCCTTTGGTTTTACATAGGCTTATATAGGCAAAATCTTTCAAAAATCTTCTTCTCTGAAACCGCTAGGCCCAGGTCTTTGATATTTGATGTGTAGCTTCATCTTGTGGACCTTTGCCAAGATTGTTCAAATTATAGCCTTTGTTGATGTTTGGTATGAAGCTTCACCTTTAAGACCTCCCTCAACATTATGCACATTAAAGCCCTGGGGCCAATAATGGCCCTCTCTGGGGCCCACTTGTTACACTATGGATCATGTGAGCGATCCAGGGCCATCATGGCCCTCTTGTGTTTTATATTAGAATCACTTTTTGTCTGTGATCCGTGTGTAAACAATTTCTTCAAACAACATCTCCTCCTAAACCACTGATCGGATTTTGACCAAACTTCACAGGAATGATCCTTAGGTGATCCCCTTTCAAAGTTGTTCAAATGGTTCCGATCCTTTGCACATATAGGTCACAGGAGCCAAAAATAAATTTTTTCACCGAAAACTTAAAAAATCTTCTTCTCTGAAACCGCAAGGCCCAGGTCTTTGATATTTGGTATGAAGCTTCATCTAGTGGACCCCTACCAAGATTGTTCAAATAATAGTGCTGGGGCCAAAAATGCCCCCGCCCCGGGGCCCTTTGGTTTTACATGGGCTTATATAGGAAAATCTTCAATAATCTTCTTCTCTGAAACCACAAGGCCCAGGTCTTTGATTTTTGGTATGAAGCTTCATCTAGTGGACCCCTACCAAGATTGTTCAAATTATAGTGCTGGGGCCAAAAATGCCCCCGCCCCAGGGCCCTTTGGTTTTACATGGGCTTATATAGGGAAAATCTTCTTCTCTGAAACCGCAAGGCCCAGGTCTTTGATATTTGATATGAAGCTTCATCTAGTGGACCCCTACCAAGATTGTTCAAATTATAGTGCTGGGGCCAAAAATGCCCCCGCCCAGGGCCCTTTGGTTTTACATGGGCTTATATAGGGAAAATCTTTAAAAATCTTCTTCTCTGAAACTGCAAGGCCCAGGTCTTTGATATTTGGTATGAAGCTTCATCTATCAGACCCCTACCAAGATTGTTCAAATCATAGTGCTGGGGCCAAAAATGCCCCCGCCCAGGGCCCTTTGGTTTTACATGGGCTTATATAGGGAAAATCTTTAAAAATCTTCTTCTCTGAAACTGCAAGGCCCAGGTCTTTGCTATTTGATATGAAGCTTCATCTATCAGACCCCTACCAAGATTGTTCAAATCATAGTGCTGGGGCCAAAAATGCCCCCGCTCCGGGGCCCTTTGGTTTTACATAGACTTATATGGGGAAAATCTTGAAAAATCTTCTTCTCTGAAACCACAAGGCCTAGGTCTTTGATATTTGGTATGAAGCTTCAGCTAGTGGACCTCTACCAATAATGTTCAAATTATAGCCCTGGGGCCAAAATTGCCCCCGCACCGGGGCCCTTTGGTTTTACATAGACTTATATAGGGAAAGTCTTGAAAAATCTTCTTCTCTGAAACCACAAGGCCTAGGTCTTTGATATTTGGTATGAAGCCTCAGTTAGAGGACCTCTACCAAGATTGTTCAAATTATAGCCCTGAAGCCAAAAATGCCCCCCGCCTCAGGGTCCTTCGGTTTTACATAGACTTATATAGGGAAAATCTTAAAAAATTTTCTTCTTTGAAACCACAAGGCCTAGGTCTTTGATATTTGGTATGGAGCTTCATCTAGTGGGCAATTATAGCCTTAGTTAATATTTGGTATGAAGCTTCACCTTTTTAGACCTCCGTCAACATTATGCACATTATAACCTTTGGGTCAATAATGGCCCTCCCCGGGGCCCTCTTGTTACTCTATGAATCAGGTGAGCGATCCAGGGCCATCATGGCCCTCTTGTGTTTTATATTAGGATCACTTTTTGTCTGTCATCCGTGCGTAAACAATTTCTTCAAACGACATCTCCTCCTAAACCCCTGATCGGATTTTGACCAAACTTCACAGGAATGATCCTAAGGTGGTCCCCTTTCAAAGTTGTTCCAATGGTTCCGGTCTGTTGTACAGGTTACAGGAGCCAAAAATAGATTTTTTCACCGAAAACTTAAAAAATCTTCTTCTCTGAAACCGCAAGGCCCAGGTCTTTGATATTTGGTATGAAGCTTCATCTAGTGGACCCCTACCAAGATTGTTCAAATTATAGTGCTGGGGCCAAAAATGCCCCCGCCCTGGAGCCCTTTGGTTTTACATGGGCTTATATAGGGAAAATCTTTAAAAATCTTCTTCTCTGAAACTGCAAGGCCCAGGTCTTTGCTTGTTGGTATGAAGCTTCAGCTAGTGGACCCCTACCAAGATTGTTCAAATTATAGTGCCGGGGCCAAAAAATTCTGCCGCCCCGGGGCCCTTTGGTTTTACATAGGCTTATGTATGGAAAATCTTTAAAAATCTTCTTCTCTGAAACTGCAAGGCCCAGGTCTTTGATAGTTGGTATGAAGATTCATCATGTGGACCTCTACCAAGATTATTCAAAGTATAGCCCTGGGGCCAAAAATGCCCCCCCCCCCCCCCCCCCCCCCCCCCCTGCAGGGCCCTTTGGTTTTACATAGACTTATATAGGGAAATCTTCAAAAATCTTCTTCTGTGAAACCACAAGGCACAGGTCTTTGATATTTGGTGTGAAATTTCATCTAGTGGACCTCTCTCAAGATTGTTCAAATTATATCCCTGGGGCCAAAAATGCCCCCGCCTCGAGACCCTTTGGTTTTACATAGACTTATATAGGGAAATCTTTAAAAATCTTCTTCTCTGAAACTGCAAGGCCCATGTCTTTGATATTTGGTATGGAGCTTCATCTAGTGGTCAGTTACCTTGTTGATATTTGGTATGAAGCTTCACCTTTTTAGACCTCCCTCAACATTATGCACATTAAAACCTTGGGGTCAATAATGGCCCTCCACGGGGCCCACTTGTTACTCTATGGATCAGGTGAGTGATCCAGGGCCATCATGGCCCTCTTGTGTTTTATATTAGGATCACTTTTTGTCTGTCATCCATGCGTAAAAAATTTCTTCAAACGACATCTTCTCCTAAACCACTGATCGGATTTTGACCAAACTTTACAGGAGTGATCTTTAGGTTGTCCCCTTTGAAAGTTGTTCAAATGGTTTCGGTCCGTTACACATCTAGGTCACAGGAGCCAAAAATAGATTTTGTTCACCGAAAACTTAAAAAATCTTCTTCTCTGAAACCACAAGGCCCAGGTCTTTGATATTTGGTATGAAGCTTCAACTAGTGGACCCCTACCAAAATTGTTCAAATTATAGTGCTGGGGCCAAAAATGCCCCCGCCCCAGGGCCCTTTGGTTTTCATGGTCTTATATAGGGAAAATCTTTAAAAATCTTCTTCTCTGAAACCTCATGGCCCAGGTCTTTGATATTTGGTGTGTAGCTTCATCTAGTGAACCCCGACCAAGATTGTTCAAATTATAGTGCTGGGGCCAAAAATGCCCCCGCCCCGGGGCCCTTTGGTTTTACATGGGCTTATGTAGGGAAAATCTTTAAAAATCTTCTTCTCTGAAACCGCAAGGCCCAGATCTTTGATATTTGATATGAAGCTTCATCCAGTGGACCCCTACCAAGATTTTTCAAATTATAGTGCTTGGGCCAAAAATGCCCCCGCCCCGGGGCACTTTGATTTTACATGGGCTTATATAGGGAAAATCTTTAAATATCTTCTTCTCTGAAACCGCAAGGCCCAGATCTTTGATATTTGGTATGAAGCTTCATCTTGTAAACCTCTACCAAGATTGTTCAAATTATAGCCCTGGGGCCAAAAATTCCCCTGCCCTGAGACCCTTTGGTTTTACATAGACTTATAAAGGGAAATCTTTAAAAATCTTCTCCGAAACTGAAAGGCCCATGTCTTTGATATTTGGTATGGAGCTTCATCTAGTGGACCTCTACCAAGATTGTTCACATTATAGCCCCCGGGCCACAAATGCCCCCGACCTGGGGCCCTTTGGTTTTACATAGACTTATATAGAGATAATCTTTGAAAATCATCTTCTCTGAAACAGCAAGGCGGCCAGGTCCTTTATATTTGGTGTGAAACTTCATCTAGTGGACCTCTATCAAGATTGTTGAAATTTTAGCCCTGAGGCCAAAAATGCCCCCTCTCTGGGGCCATTTAGTTTTACATAGGCTTATCTAGGGAATATCTTTAAAAAATCTTCTCTCTGAAACCACAAGGCCCAGGTCTTTGATATTTGGTGTGTAGCTCCATCTAGTGAACCTTTGGCAAGATTGTTCAAATTATAGCCTTTGTTGATATTTTGGTATGAAGCTTCACCTTTTTAGACCTCCCTCAATATCATGCACATTATAGCCCTGGGGTCAATAATGGCCCTCCCCAGGGCCCACTTTTTACTCTATGGACCAGGTGAGCGATCCAGGGCCGTCATGGCCCTCTTGTGTTTTATATTAGGATCACTTTTTGTCTGTCATCCGTGCGTAAACAATTTCTTCAAACGACATCTCCTCCTTAACCACTGATCGGATTTTGACCAAACTTCACAGGAATGATCCTTTGGTGGACCCCTTTGAAAGTTGTTCAAATGGTTCTGGTCTGCTGCACATCTAGGTCACAGGAGGCAAAAATAGATTTTTTTCACTGAAAACTTAAAAAATCTTCTTCTCTGAAACCACAAGGCCCAGGTCTTTGATATTTGGTATGAAGCTTCATCTAGTGGACCCTTACCAAGATTGTTCAAATTATAGTGCTGGGGCCAAAGATGCCCCCGCCCCGGGGCCCTTTGGTTTTACATGGGCTTATATAGGGAAAATCTTGAAAAATCTTCTTCTCTGAAACCACAAGGCCCAGGTCTTTGATATTTGGTATGAAGCTTCATCCAGTGGACCCCTACCAAGATTGTTCAAATTATAGTGCTGGAGCCAAAAATGCCCCCGCCCCGGGGCCCTTTGGTTTTACATGGGCTTATATAGGGAAAATCGTTAAAAATCTTCTTCTCTGAAACAGCAATGCCCAGGTCTTCGATATTTGGTAAGAAGCTTCATCTATTGGACCCCTACCAAGATTCGAATTATAGTGCTGGGGCCAAAAATGCCCCCATCCCAGGGCCCTTTGGTAGTATATGGGCTTATATAGGGAAAATCTTTAAAAATCTTTTCCTCTGAAACCGCAAGGCCCAGGTCTTTGCTATTTGGAATGAAGCTTCATCTAGTGGACCCCTACCAAGATTGTTCAAATTATAGTGCTGGGGCCAAAAATGCCCCTGCCCAGGTGCCCTTCGGTTTTACATGGGCTTATATAGGGAAAATCTTTAAAAATCTTCTCTGAAACCACACGGCCCAGCACTTTGATATTTGGTATGAAGCTTCATCTAGTGGACCCCTACCAGGATTGTTTAAATTATATTGCTGGGGCCAAAAATGCCCCCGCCCCGGGGCCCTTTGGTTTTTCATAGACTTATATAGGGAAATCTTTAAAAATCGTCTTCTCTGAAACTGCAAGGCCCATGTCTTTGATATTTGATATGGAGCTTCATCTAGTGGACAATTATAGCCTTTGTTGATATTTTGTATATAGCTTCACCTTTTTAGACCTCCCTCAACATTATGCACATTATAACATTGGGGTCAATAATGGCCCTCCCCGGGGCCCACTTGTTACTCTATGGATCAGGTGAGCGATCCAGGGCCATCATGGCCCTCTTGTGTTTTATATTAGGATCACTTTTTGTCCGTCATCCGTGCGTAAACAATTTCTTCAAACGACATCTCCTCCTAAACCACTGATCGGATTTTGACCAAACTTCACAGGAATGACCCTTAGGTGGTCCCCTTACAAAGTTGTTCAAATGGTTCCAATCCGTTGCACATATAGGACACAGGAGACAAAAATAGATTTTTTCACGGAAAACTTAAAAAATCTTCTTCTCTGAAACCGCAAGGCCCAGGTCTTTGATATTTGGTATGAAGCTTCATCTAGTGGACCCCTACCAAGATTGTTCAAATTATAGTGCTGGGGCCAAAAATGCCCCCGCCCTGGGCCCTTTTGGTTTTACATAGGCTTATATAGGGAAAATCTGTAAAAACCTTCTTCTCTGAAACCGCAAGGCCCAGGTCTTTGATATTTGATATGAAGCTTCATCTAGTGGACCCCTACCAAGATTGTTCAAATTATAGGGTGTGGGCCAAAAATGGCTTATATAGGGAAAAGCTTTAAAAATCTTCTTCTCTGAAACCGCAAGGCCCAGGTCTTTGATATTTGGTTTGTAGCTTCATCTAGTGGACCCCTACCAAAATTGTTCAAATTATAATGCTGGGGCCAAAAATGCCCCTGCCGCAGGGCCCTTTGGTTTTACATGGGCTTGTATAGGGAAAATCTTTAAAACTTTTCTTCTCTGAAACCGCAAGGCCCCGTAGTTTGCTATTTGGTATGAAGCTTCATCTTGTGGACCGCTACAAAGATTGTTCAAATTTTAGTGCTGGGGCCAAAAATGCCCCCGCCCCGGGGCCCTTTGGTTTTACATGGGCTTATTTAGGGAAAATCTTTAAAAATTTTCTTCTCTGAAACCGCAAGGCCCAGGTCTTTATTATTTGGTATGAAGCTTCATCTTGTAAACCTCTACCAAGATTGTGCAAATTATAGCCCTGGGGCCAAAAATGTCCCCGCCGGGGGACCATTTGGTTTTACATAGGCATTTGTAGGGAATATCTTTAAAAAAATCTTCTTCTTTGAAACTGCAAGGCCCAGGTCTTTGATATTTGGTATGAAGCTTCATCTAGTGGACCCCTATCAAGATTGTTCAAATTATAGTGCTGGGGCCAAAAATGCCCCCGCCCGGGGGCCCATTGGTTTTACATGGACTTATATAGAGATAATCTTAGAAAATCTTCTATTCTGAAACCGCAAGGCCCAGGTCTTTGATATTTGGTGTGAAGCTTCATCTAGTGGACCTCTATCAAGATTGTTTAAATTATAGCTCTGAGGCCAAAAATGCCCCCGCTGGGGGACCATTTGGTTTTACATAGGCATTTGTAGGGAATATCTTTAAAAAAATCTTCTTCTTTGAAATTGCAAGGCCCAGGTCTTTGATATTTGGTGTGTTGCTCCATCTAGTGGACCTTTGCCAAGATTGTTCAAATTATAGCCTTTGTTGATATTTGGTATGAAGCTCCACCTTTTTAGACCTCCCTCAACATTATGCACATTATAGCCTTGGGGTCAATAATGGCCCTCCCTGGGGCCCACTTGTTACTTATGGATCAGGTGAGCGATCCAGGGCCATCATGGCCCTCTTGTTGTTTATAATCTGTAAATTGTTGAGGTCCTTCTTTAAATTAATTCATATCAAAACTAGCCGGCCTCGGTAGCTCAGTTGGATGTGCGTCTGACTAGGGATCATGAGGACACGGGTTCGATTCCTGCTGGGGTCGGCAACATTCTTTCGTGGAGATTGATCATGAAATCTTTTCTACGGTTATTCTCTCCCGCAGATTCAAGAAGGGCAGTTGTCAGTTTCTGACTGTACTGGTTAACTGCTTACGTATAGGCCTGCCCAGGAAAAGGGTGGATAGGTAAACAGACCGACTAAAAAAGTGACCTGAAATAGTGTTGACTGGGCCGGGCCGTTAAACTCCAATACAAACGAGCAAACAAACAATATCAAAACTGTGTTATGATGAAAAGTGTTATAAAGAGGTTGTTGTGTACGTGTGAACTAATATTTTCGGTCTTTTTTAGCTGTTGGTTACCGTGAACCTCTAGTGAGAACTCATGATCAGATGAGCTACATTGGTCCTGAGAGGGCATACACTGGCCCGATGGCTAACATCCCGGTACCTGTGAACATGTTTATCAGCCCCATGCCCCAGCCCTTCCACCCACAGCAGCAGCAGATGCCACCCATGCGTAAGTAGTTCTGAATTACACATGTTGAACAATATACATGTAAATGGCTTTGTAAGGCAAATATTTACATTCTTAGTAAATATTTACATACTTAATAAATATATATATTGCGAGTGCATTTACAAAATGGGGCACAATGTTTTTCATACATCAATGAATACATTGTTTCACATGATATCACATGTTCATTTAACCCCCTTTGCACCAAATGGAATCTCCCTTCTTATATATAGAAGGAGTCCATTTCAAAATTTAGGGGTGTTAGGTTGTGCTTTCTTCAAAAATTGTTTGGAAATTGGCTGATAATTTTGCAAACGGAGTAGGCTCTGATCAATCGCCGCATTCTGCGGCGTCTGATCTGGGCCTGCACTGTTTGCCAACTATCCGTTTCAGGGTTTTCAGTACAAAATGGGTCAAGTTACATCAAAATAAACTGTGGTTCTCTCCAATATGATTGGACGATGACGACTTATGATGTCAGGGGCTCTGTTCTGGGTTAATAGGAAAACTGTGTGCAATTTTTTTCTTGTCTTAATTTAAGCCCTAGAATCAGAATTTTTCATCACCTTATGAAATTACTTAACCCATTGTATGCGGGAAACACCTTGGCAAACAGTGCAGGCCCAGATGGGCATGGGTTCTGATCAGGGCCTGCAATATTTGCTAATAGAATTTTCCGTCAGAAATATAATAAAAACAAAAAAATAGGCCTGCCACCCCTATAAATGACAAATGGACTTGTCTATTATATAGCTATGGAAGAGTCCACTACCATACAATGGGTTAAATGTAAGTAATAAAGGGGAGTTCTTCAAAGTATATTTACATGTTCAGTGTAAAGTCTAATGTAAACCTACAGAAAATAATGCAGTTCATACTTTCATGAAAGCATCGAGTCACACGATTTTCAGTGACGTCAAGTGACGTCAGTCTAAACCAGGGTTCTCTACAGGTGTTGGTGACGACAACGCTGTTACACTCTTTGTAGAAAAACAGTGTGTAAATGTTTTTCAGCTTTAAAGGTTAGGCCTGTAAGCTTTTTTTTCGCCCAGTGATGAGGGACAAAGAATGTAAATATAAAGAATAAACTTAATTGTTCTGCTTTCATGATAGTATGAACGACAGTTGGTCGCTAGCAAAGTTTACATGAACCCCTTCGGGCTTCATTTACTTTGCATGCGGCCCACTGGGTTTCAAAATTTCATGAACCACAGAAAAATAAAATCCATTTCTTAAATGAACAACGTCGTGTTTTCCTATCGAAGGTAGCTTTATCTTGGCAAGTGCTATAGAATGTCTAAGTTGTATTTAACACTTTTTGTACCAAATGGAATCTTCCTCGTTATATATAGCAGGAGTCCATTTCAAAGTTCAGGGGTGTCAGGTTGTGGTTTCTTCAAAATTGATTTGGAAAACGACTGAACTTTTTGCAAGTAGTGTAGGCCGTGATCAAACGCTGCATTCTGCGGTGTCTGATCTGGGCCTGCACTGTTTGCCACTTACCTCTTTTGGCATTTCTGGTACCAAATGGGTTAAAACTGGTCGTAGTTATGTTTACAGTAGGAAGGTTTTTGTACTAGGGACATTTCTGTTAAATTCTTTACTTTACGTACAGCTAACAACAAGATGGCGAATATGCGTGGTCGGGGCGGAAGAAATGGCCGTATAAAGCCACCGAGGTACAGCAACATGCAGCAGAATCCGATGTCACAGACCAGCAGCAAGAATAGCCAGAGCCAGGCCAGTCAAGACGTCTCCCAGTCCTTCTCCCAGGGTCCCCTTACCCAGGGTGGTCTGTCTATGAGTCAGCCCTTCCAGATGAGTCAGCCAGGGCTGTCAGGTCTCAGTCAGCCAGAACTGTCACAGGTTAGATTTCTTTAGTACCTCTATCTCTACAGTTTAAGCTTTTCCGACTCTCTCAGCATGACTGTAAAGTGTTGAGTGGGTATATCAGGTTAAAAAAAGACAAGTAGAAACTTCATATCAAATACCTTGTGATGAGGAGTAATGTGGGGAAATTTGTGATAATTGTTCTTATCACATACTTGTTTCTATATTTACACCCATAACTACAATTTTGCATATGCAGTAACACTGGAACATGCCAAGGGTTATAAACACTGTCCCTGATAACCAGTTTTAGCCCGCCGGGCTGATAACAGGAAATAATGTATATTTACATTAGGATAGGTTATCATACCCGGCTAATATACTTTCAGACTGTGTTTTGACCGTTAAACTTAAAAATCGATTTACCTACTTCAAAAATCATCAGTGACACCGTCATTGCCAACAACAACATCATGGTGATGTAAACATTCTATCGTAATCTACCTATATACTGTTCGTCGATTGCACACATTTGACCATTATAGGCAGGAAACTCCAGATTTGCAGGATGAAGCACACACTGTAATCATGTAATTACGATAGAGGAATTGAACATGCAGGAGATGAGGAGTGTGTTTTTTTTGTGTGTGTGTGTGGGGGGGGGGGGGGGGGGGGGTTCCAGTTAACGTCACGATCCGAGGGACGGTGCACTGTCAGTTTGTGGCAGTCATCACTGCAAATTGAAGTGATGTCAATGGAACAAGTTCGGACAATGCAATTTCATTACCCTTGCTGGGAATCAAAACCGGGTGCCTCTAGCATCACTGACCACTGTGTGTGTGTGTCAGTTTGTGGCAGTCATCACTGCAAATTGAAGTGATGTCAATGGAACAAGTTCGGACAATGCAATTTCATTACCCTTGCTGGGAATCAAAACCGGGTGCCTCTAACTCCACTGACCACTGAGCTACCACATTCAAAATAAAGGCTGTTAGAATCACTGTCTAAGAGAACCATGACATTATCGGTCGAAGATTAGAAGGATTTCATTTAGAAAACATGCACATTTGTTGAAAACCTGAAAAATGTAAGTACAAAAAGAAGACAACTTGGGATGTCAAACCTCACAGCTGGATGGCTGAAAAACAGTACCAAAAGTGCCACATCATTTGGCAGATCTAGTAATGCGTAAATATGGCGATCCATCATTAAAATTTCGAAACAAGATGTGATAAACAGATTATAACGTGGGGTTTTGGTTATCGCCCGCAGTATCAACCCTTGACCATTATCAGCCCTCGAGCTAAAGCTCTCGGGCTGATAATGGGGTCTCGGGTTGATACTGCGGGTGATAACCAAAACCCCATGTGATAATCTCTAATTATTACTTTAAAACATATAATAATATCAAGAACCCACAATGTATGTTTCTATGAAGAATTTTTTGTCTGTTCATTGCTTGACTGAAGTATGATTATATTGGTCAATCAAACTTACTCTGTGTTAACAATCTGAACATTCAAGATTGGAACTGAAATATATCAAGTGGTGTTGGGCTTGAGATGTCATTTCATCTCAATGTCGGGTCAAAGTCCCGCAAAATTGGAAGCAACGTCTCCAAAATGACCTATACAGTGTTGACGGGGGACGTTAAACCTCAAATCAAACAAAACAACATCAGGTGGTGTAATATTAATATTTTTTAAGATTTTAGTTTATTTGCAGACTCGAGTGTTCCAAAGGCTAGGGTCCATATTGTCTGTACTATGAAAATGCTCACTGAAACTACATACATGTATATCATGTATATTTTTAATGGTCAAAACTATAATTCTTTATGCAATGTCCCTCCATTTGAAGGCTTTGTTTGATGTGTAGTATTTATTTATATATAGATTGTTTCAAATAGTCTGGTCATTTGTTTACATTTCAGTAGTGTGAGTGACAGAATTGAACTTAGATTTTATTTAAAAAAATGAACCAGTTATGAAAAGTTCATCTGACAGACAAAAAGTTCATAAGCCTGTAGGCTGATTCCTTTATGACTTCCACACATGATGTGTTGCTCAAAAATAAAAAAAAATCCAAAAAACTCTGCAAAAAAAGAGAGATTAAAACTTTGACTTTATATCCATGTAATACCTGTATGTTTTCAGGACAGTTTATTGGTGGATGATTTCAAGTCCCAGGCTGACGGCATGCTCTCCCAGGACTCCACCTACCAGGGAGATCGCATGTTCAATGCATCACAGCTGTCACAAGGTCCATTCAACTAAGGGCTAGAAGTAGACACTTCACTGGAAGTGACAGGTATGTACTGGCTAGAAGATTTATATGCCCCAACAGACAAATCATGTGCCCCTCTACATTTTGTGGCCACAAAGTATTGCGGGGCATATACTTTGTCCACATGGGGGCCTGGGGCCAGTTGTTCAAAGCCTTAATATTTTGAGGAGCTTGTTAATGGTCAAATTGTTAACTGTTCTAGCAAGTTAAGTATCTGAAATTGTGGTATTTTTGCTGAAGAAAATTGAGCAACTTTTGCAAATATAGCAGCATATTTGCCATAATAAATGATCAAAATTTTAACAATATATGACCCCAGTTGTTCAATACTAACAACAGTTAAAACTTTGATCGGTTACGGCAAATATACTAATACTTTTTACTGAAAAAAAAATGAGTAGCTTTTGTCTATGCAAAAGCTTTCCACATTTTTTTTCAGCAAAAATACCAAATTTTTAGATATTGTCCTTGCTAGAACAGTTAACCACAATGACCAGTAACGAGCACTTTAGGCTAACGATGCTTTGAACAACTGGCTCCTGATGGTTGATTCATTTCATCATTACACATAGACAACTCTATATGAGCCATTACTACACATATACAAGTCTATATGAGTCATTATTACACATATTCAAGTCTATATGAGATTAATACAAGTCTATATTAGCCATTAATCCACATACACAAGCCTATATGAGCCATTATTACACATAAACAAGTCTATATGAGCCATTATTACATATATACAAGTCTGTATGAACCAGCTCACAACAAAACTTTCATAAGACTTGTGTTACCAGCAAAGCCTGATCAGACTGCACATCCATATAATCCAATCAGTCTTCATTGATGATGTGGATACGAGAGAAATCTTTTTTTTACTGGGTGGATGTGAGGGTGATCTGAGTCTTTGCAGATCTACCAGGTTGTACCGTATGTATTCTTCTGGACTAGCTCATATATATTTTGGCATTACATTTATGTTCTTGCACACCAGATAAGGAAATCCATAGTTTTAGCTTTGGATAGAAATTCTGTTCTAACCCTGGTGTTCTTACCCAAAATCAAATATTCTCGCGTGTTTGATAAATGCACTCTTTGAATGCGACCTCATATGCGCTGTTATTAAGGTTGACATCACAGCACGTTATGTGACGTCAACAAACATCACTGTAGTGTCATCACAATATTGCGGACGTCGGCAAACGAAGTGACTGCAGTATTAAATATCCACGCTTAGAAATGGAAGGTATGCAAGAAAAAGAATCCTACATGGGTGTGAGGGGTAAGTAGCAAAATCTGTCCCTCAGGATCACTGTCCGTCATCACTGGGCAAGCCTCCCGATGCCGGACAGTGACCCTCAGTACGGATTTTTCCATCCACCCCTCACACGCATGTAAGATTCTTATAATGTCATACAGGGGCTGGCGTCATAAGCTCAATCTGCTGCGCATCTGACTGGGGGTCAGGTTGCAGGTTTGTTGGTAACTTTTGATAATGAATCTTTTTCGCTGTCATTCGGTCCCTTCTGCCGTCAGAATCAAGGATATTTGTCAGTTTCTGGCCAAAGAATGCACTGTTCTGGTGTACTGGATATATATATAAGCCTGCCCAGGAAAAGTGTAGTCTGGTAAACTGATCAGCTCATTATGATGTAAATACTATTGACTGGGCTGTTAATCTGCAGACAAACAAACAAAATCATACAGGGGCTACAGCTGCAATCATCTCATTAAAGAATTGTCTGGCTTCAGAGGAGTGTCATTTCAGTTGGATCTATTTTGTGAGTTGCAACACATACGAAAGTGACCAAGCTGGCCTCAGTAGCTCAGTCGGATGGGCGTCTCACTGGTGATCAGGAGGACGCAGGTTCGTTTCCTGCCGGGGTTGGCAGCATTCTTTGTGGAGATTGATCATGAGATCTTTTCGCCGGTCATTCTCCCTTCCGCTGATTCAAGAAGTTGTCAGTTTCTGTCAAAAGAATGTGCACAGTACTGGTTAACAGCTTACGTATAAGCAGTCCCAGGAAAAGTATGGATATGTAAACTGACTGGCTCAAAAATGACCTAAATAGTGTTGGCAGTTCCGTTAAACTCCAATACAAACATTAACAAACGAAAGTGACCAAATACGGCTAACTCATGCTGCTGATGATTAGGGGCCTCTATGTTCAAAGGTAACGATGTTGATAGTTAACATATTGTTAAAACATATAATATGGCATATACACCAGGGGCCAGTTGTTCAAAGCATCGTTAGCTTAACGAGCTCGTTAGTGGTCATATTGTTAACTGTTCTAGCAAGAACAGTATCAGAATTTTTGGTATTTTTGCCGAAAAAATGTGAGCAGCTTTTGCATCTGCAAAAGCTGCTCACATTTTTTCCGCGAAAATGTTGGCATATTTGCCATATTTAATGATCAAAGTTTTAAAGATATGTTTACTAACGACGTCATTAGTTTTGAACAACTGCCCCCAGATATTTCTAATAAATGTGAATAGCTTTTATTACAGTGCAACACCAACACACATTTTTTCA
>OY757018.1:7022329-7049458 GCA_963580285.1 Lucinisca nassula | reverse complement strand
TGTTTGTTTTTAATATTTTTTTTTTTTTTGGGTGGGGGGTGGGGGCGGGGTGATTTTACGGCCCTTTCAAGATTTTTGCACTCATATCGAGCCGATCGTTAATCAGAGGTAAGCGAAATCCGAAGTACCCGGAGAAAAGCCATCTGGCCTTCCGTTGCAGAACTTAGCGTTTCACACTGGCAAACCTGTGTTGGAGTGTGTGTGTGGGTGGGGGGTGGTGCGTGCGTGCGTTCGTGCGTGCGTACGTGCGTGTGTGTGCGTATACCTGTGTGAACATTTCTTATTTCTAACTTCTTACTTCTTACTTCTAACTTCTTACTTCTAACTTCTAATTTCTAACTTCTTACTTCTAACTTCTAACTTCCTTGTTGTATATTGTTGTTTTTTAATATTATATTTTTTGTGGGGGTGATTTTACGGCCCTTTCAAGATTTTTACACTTATATCGAGCCGATCGTTAATCACAGTATGCGAAATCCGAAGTACACGGAGAAAAGGCATCTGGCCTTCCTTTGCAGAACTTGGCGTTTCACACTGGCAAACATGTATGGGCGTGTGTATGTATGTGTGTGTGTGTGTGGGGGGGGTGCGCAACCCACCCGCCCCCAACCCCCCACACGCCAAAAAGGTTTGCCAATGTGAAACGCCAAGTTCTGCAACGGATGACCAGATAGCTTTTCTCCGGGTACTTCGGATTTCGCTTACGTCTGATTAACGATCGGCTCGATATGAGTCTAAAAATCTTGAAAGGGCCGTAAAATCACCCCCTCCAAAAAAAATATTAAAAAACAACAATATACAACATGGAAGTTAGAAGTTAGAAGTAAGAAGTTAGAAGTTAGAAGTAAGAAGTTAGAAGTTAGAATTCAGAAGTTAGAAGTTAGAAATAAGAAGTTAGAAATTAGAATTTAGAAGTTAGAAGTTAGAAGTAAGAAGTTAGAAGTTAGAAATAAGAAATGTTCACACAGGTATACACACACGCACGCACGCACGCACGAGGGCACGCACGCACGCGCCCCAATCCCCCCACACTCCCACACAGGTTTACCAGTGTGAAAACGCCAAGTTCTGCAACGGATGGCCAGATGGCTTTTCTCCGGGTATTTCGGATTTCGCTTACCTCTGAGTAACGATCGGATCGATATGAGTGTAAAAATCTTGAAAGGGCCGTAAAATCACCCCCCCCCCCCCACAAAAAAATAGAGAAAAAAAAAGAAAAATAAATATTAAAAAACGTCTCCAAAATGACCTTTACAGTGTTGACGGGGACGTTAAACCTCAAATCAAACAAACAAACAACATGGAAATTAGAAGTAAGAAGTTAGAAGGTAGAAGTAAGAAGTAAGAAGTTAGAAGTAAGAAGTTAGAAGTTGGAAATAAGAAATGGCCCTACCCGGCTTTCGTAGAATCGCCCTGCTTATGTTTCTGCAAACTGAAAGACATGCACACCCCCGTATATACATTCTTGGTATAAAAGTGGTAAGAAGATTCTTGACCACTCTATGACTGTTCAGTTTTTATGAACTTTTCGGAAAGCAAATGAACACTTTCCGCAACAATTTAACTACTCTCCTTAAATTAGAAATTTTGGAAGAAATATAAAACTTTAACGTATGTATGACTAGCGGTCCTTTTTGGGTCATTTGCAAACAGTGTGAAACCAGATCAGATGCCGCACAACTCTCTGCTTAACGTACTTACATTTTTGTTAAACTTTCTACACACAAAAAAAACCTGACACCCCTATAATTGGAAATGGACCACTCCAAACTTATGGGTACACAATAACTGCTGAGATCTTGTTTACAATGAAAATTAAGCATTATCAATTTCAATTGCCATACAATTTGCACACTCAATAAAGGCTTTTAACGATTGCTTTTCTCCTATCATAAATCGTCTCCAACCTAAGGCGTTAATAGTGCTGCTTTTCCTAACACTAGCATTGGCTGGTCAAATTATCTATGGTCTAATCTCACCAGTATAGTGATCCTCCGCTGGACAGTAGGGTCATTTAACTAACATGCTTATAATTGAGTACCGGGTCTGTAAGACTTTCATTGGTTGAAATGCATTATTTAGTTGTTGTTTTTTTCACGATATTCAATTTCGACCCCGCCCATCCGGACTTGGAGAAATAGATGGACTGCATGATGCTTCCACGCAGAGCGTTAACTGACTGCACATTAATACTGGAAAACCGCTTAGAGGATCTAAGCCTGCCCAGGCTAAGCGCGTATAAACCCTATTGGCTTCATTGGTCGACAGGGCTTGAGATGTCTTTCATCTCAACGTACGGTCGGGTGAAATCCCACACAATTGGAAGTAACGTCTTCAAAATGACCTATACAGTGTTGACGGGGACGTTAAACCTCAAATCAAACGATATTCAGTTTTACTCATATCCGCTCAAAGTGTAATTATTGTAGGAATGAACATTGCTAATTGTTCAGACATAACGATAACACATCTGTGTGAAATAGAAGAGCTCTCTTTCATTTCTCTAAAATGTTAATATTTCTGAGGGAAAGTGATATTTTTGCCCCCCCCCCCCCAACCCCCCCCCCCCCCCCCACGACAGAGATTCTCGGGGGCATATAGTTTTTGCCCTGTCTGTCTGTTTGTCTGTCCGTCACAAAAACTTTAACCGACATAAAAAATGTCCCCGCGGGGGCATTGGTCGCTTACAGTGACAGCTCTTGTTTTCTTATTTTAACTCGAAAACATGGGTTGTGCGTGCTCGCTAGAACCGCCTCATTGAGGCGGCTATAACGAGTACCCACAACCTATGTCCTGGAGCCGAAATAAGCAAAAAAGTGAATACCCTATAAATCCCAGTTTGCTCTATGTAATGTGGTGTTTAGAGAGATGAAGCAGATATACCAGGAAGGAATGAAACAGCGTCTATTTTAGCCCACCTGGATATTCAAAACATTTTGGGAGGAATTAAGTTCCTTTACTTAATGGCCAAATTATATGACAAAGATATCATTAAAACAAATTAGCCTTACCTTCAATTTATTATTTTTTTCAGTGTATTAAACGATGGTGCGAATAGCATTTAAAACCGTCACCCTCATTCGATGGGGACTTTAAGGCGTCACTTCTCCTTTAAAGAAGGCAAAAACACCAAAAACGTTCTACTCTTCCTTATGTAAAGGTTTTGACAAGTTAACACTTGTAAACTCCGATTTACGTTTCATAAGGGTGTTATCATATCGAAGTGCAGTTTTTTTTTTAGGGCTGGGGGGGGGGGGGGGGGGGGGCAGTTCTTGGCAAGAGACCTACTTTATTCTATAACAAAGTTAGGTTTATAATGTATTTTACGCGAGTTTTCTATGTTGATCTGCGTCAGCACTCATAAAAATCAATGTATCGTTCACAATGTTCTTTATTAGATTCGGCTGCTGTTGCTTCCGCGCAGAGCTGAAACTGCTGAGAAACGGCTCACGACTAAGCCTGCCCAGAAAAAGTGGTGCGAGTCAGACCGCTCTTTAACCCCAGCGGTTTCTTTGAGTGGTAGGGCTGCTGCTGCTACTACTCCTACAACTACCACTGCTCCTTCTACTCTCATTTACGTCCCCGCCCATCGAGGCTTGGAGAAATAGATTGGGCTGCACGGTGCTTCCACGTCGAGCTTAAACAGACCGTACTGGTAAACCACAAAGTGGTGGGAGTCGGACCGTCTATACATATAAACCATTTTGGTAGCATTTGGTGGCAGGGCTTGAGATGTCATTTTATCTATTGACGGGTAAAAGTCCTTCACAATCAGAAGCAACGTCTCCAAAATGACCTAAATAGTGTTGACGGTGACGTAAAATCTCAGCACAAACAAACTTTGCTCTTTTCAATATCGGATCAACAAGGATTTGCCTTGCATGGATCTTTAAGTAATGAACACGGCAGTCTGCTGGGTCACTGGTTTCATATTTTGTGCCATTTATACTAGTTAACGAAAACCGCACTTTTTTACGTATTCGGACTTGGTCCCCGCACATCGGGGCTTCGAGAAATAGATTGGGCTGCATGATGCTTCCACGCAGAGCTGAACCCGACCGCACATGAGTACTGGTAAACCTCTTAGAAGGTCTAAGGCAAAGTTGTGTGAGTCGGACTGTTCCATCAATAAAAACCATGTAGGTTTCACTGGGTGGCAGGGCTTGAGATGTAATTCCATCACTATGTCTGGTAAAAGACCCCCAAAATAGGAAGCAGCCCCTCCAAAATAACCTAAATAGTGTTGACGGGAACGTTTCGGACTGCGGTATGTGAAAATGTTTTTGAGTGTATGCAGCTCAGATCAGCCAGTGCATTCATGTAGTCCGAAAAGGCTTTGCTATGTGTTGTATGGGTACCTGGAGATCTTGATCAGATGGCAACTTCGAAAGCCATCTGATCTGGATAATGCACTGTTTTCAAGATAGAGGTTGTCATTTTCCGCAGGATAAGGGTTAGAGGCTATTTTGCCAAGGTGATCCAAGCTATATATATATTTTTTTTCTAGATATTGATGCGAATATTGGGCAACTACTCAAGTCTTACACTTATTGCTCATTTTCCTCCATTTTGTTTTGTCAAATTTTATTGTATTTAAGTTTCCAATTATATGTATGGACTAGTACCTCAGGCTACGTAACCTGGGAAGAGACATGTATTTCTTTTAATATGTTTAGCGAACACGATATTAAGTTGTGCGAACAAGATATTATCTTGTGCCCACAAGATAATATGTTATTCGCACAACTAAATATCATGTGCGCACAGTATACTATCTTGTTCGCACAGTATATTATCTTGTTTACACAACATAGATCTTTTGCGGACAACATAGTATCTTATGCGCCTGATTAAATTGTGCTAACTAAGTTGTGCGAACAAGACAATATCTTGTACGCACGAGATATTATGTTGTCTGCACAAGATCTATGTTGTGCAAACAAGATAATATGCGAACAATTTAATAACTTGTGAACACAAGATAATATCTTGTGCGATATTATGTTGTCCACACAAGATATTAAGTTGTGCGAACAAGATGATTTCTTGAACGCACTAGATATTATGTTTTATGCACAAGATCTATGTTGTGAAAACAAGATAATAGACGAACAAGATAATAACTTGTGATTACAAGATAATATCTTGTGCGAACAAGATAATAAGTTGTGTGCACAATATTTTATGTTGTCCACACAGGATCTATGTTGTGCAAACAAGATTATATCGTGTGCACACAACATATTAAATAAATTGCTTGTCCCTTCCAGGGTTCCGTATGAGACTGATCGGTTGTTGAACACATACTATAGAAAAAGAGTCATGTGCAATTTGGTTTGGTGTTACTGTACGAGTGTTTACAAATCAACCATAACCTTTATTTCTAAAATAAAACTTCAACATTGGATAAACTGCAGCCTCGAATGCATTCCAAACCAAACCAAACAAGGTATTCATTATCATGTGATAAAACCTTTTTGCAGAAGTTGAAGAATTCAAGAAAGCACAGTCAATCCATTACGATAACGTACACGTGTGAGCTAGTGCATTCTTTCATTCCTCTAAAAAGGCTACTTTATTTGTTATATGTTTCTTATTACGCCTTAATTGCAACCAGCGGGTCGGTATCTCTGCTGGGGGATGATTCGTTCGTCCCCGATGGTATCATCAGCTCTGTATCAGTTCCTTAGTGCTGAGATTGAATGCGGTGCTGACGTCAGAAATCAAATACTGATTTAAATAACTATATTATTGTTATACTTTTATTTCTTTTTGCTGAATAAAATTCTAATGTTTCTAAAACTAAGACTTGTCTGGTGAGACATGTATCTTAACGGATTTGGTTGCCACTTTTTGTTATATCTTTTTTTTTTGCAAGTCTCGCTACTTTGGACATCTCCTTCCTGATGCCCCGGACTTCGTGGAGTGTGGGCCATGTTTACTGATGTTGGCTCGGTGGGGGACGCCTATATGTCCTAGGGTAGGCGTCTCTTGCATGATGCCTCCAGCTGACCTGTCTCATGAGGTACGTTGGGTACGGTGGTCGGTGTGTGCTCAAAGAGTGGGGGGGGGGGGGGGTGCTGTGTTTGCCGGGTCTTGTCCATCATCCGTTTCGTTTTCAGAACTTTGGGGCTGAGACACACTGACGAACTGATGAAGATTAAATATCAGAATGGCCTCTGTGTCACTACATGTGGTATAGTTACGCCTTAATTATACTCAGAACACAGGTTGTGATGCTCGTTAGAACCGCCTCATTGAGGCGATTATAACGAATACCCACAACCTATGTCTTGGAGCAGAAATAAGCAAGATAGTGTGTACCCCTGTAAAGCCCCGTTTTCTCTACATAAAGTGGGGTTTAGAGGGTATTCATTTCACGGACTAGTTAACATAATTAATAAAGAAAACCCTTGTGAAAACCTGTTGTTGCAGTTTGCGACCAGGTACGACACAGACAGTCTAGAAAGAGTCTTGGAAACTTTTAGGTACCTTGCATTCTTAAACGCAACGTCAAATGATAAATCAGTATATTACATGCATAACAGAGAGACTGGCCCTATACTATGATTTCTACCATGATGACTTAACTTTATTAAGAAGAAATATTTCCTCTGAGCCCTTTAGCTGGAACTACTTTATAATTATGAAAGATACAAGATACCGCTTTTGCGGTGAAATCGGTATATACAAACGCGGGAAAGTTTCAGTCCCGTCGACGTTATTCATTGCGTCATTGCAATGACGTCTGAAACGATATCAACATACGTTCATAATACGTGGCGTTTGAGTCGGATGCAACGCTGAAAAAAAAAGAAAACAGGGATATGGTCATTGAATAGGATGTTTGATCTCACAATTAATTTGTTGTATTACTAAACCCCTTTTTTATTTGTTTGGTTGGAGGTTTAACGTCTCCGTCAACACTTTAAAGGTCATTTATGAGACGTTGCTTCACATTTTGTGGGACTTTTTCCCGACATTGAGATGAAATGACATCTCAAGCCCTGCCGCCCTATGAAACTAATAGGGTTTACAAGCATGGACTGTCCGACACTCGCAGCGCTTTGCCCAGGCAGGCTTAGATCCTCAAAGCGGCTTACCAGTACTCCTCGGCGGATTGGTTTTAGCTCTGCGTGGAAGCATCATGCAGCCAATCTATTTCTTCAAATCCCGATGGGCGGGGGCTTTGTTTCTTCCTTTTTGGTTCAAAACTGTATAAAGAGCGTTCATAATGGCGCCCATCCAGTTTTTTTCCCTCCCAGCTTCTGTAACACTATGCTGATTGAACCGCTAACCTGAGCTGTAAACAGTCAATTGAACGGGAATTCAGATCCAAAATTCAAGATCCAAACTGTCCTAAAAGTCTATGGAAGTGCATGTAAAATACATATTATTCATTTTTCCTGTTTTAAATATGGGATTTTTAAACCTCTGGAGGTAAAACAATCCGTTAAAGAAACTCGTGCTTCGCACTCGTTTCTTTATCGGATTGGTTTACCCCCAGAGGTTTATAAATTCTATATTTCGAATAGGAGAATGAATGATCTGTATTTATCATATGACGTCGCGTCTAAGAGTGTAATAACGCCATGTAATAAATTCCGTAATCCACTAGTGGATTACGAGTTAATCCACTAGTGGATTACGAGTAAATATGCCAATTAGTAAGATGCGCCCCGTTACGTTGCATGTACGACGTCGACGTCGCGTTTCCTAATAGCGGAATATTCATATCTTTGTAAAACAATCGTGAATAAAATGCGTTTTAAATGACATATGATAAATAGAAGCGTGCATTCGTGCTCATGTATTACTGAATTCATTAAACTCGTTGAGGAAAAGGGATAAATGCTCGGCAAGCCTCGCATTTTATCCCTTTTCTCAATGCATTTAATAAATTCAATAATACATGAACATTCATGTAAGATCCTCTTTTTATCCTATGACGAAGTTGATAAGCAGTGGATAACGTCGTGTAATAAAAATCGTATGGCCACACGTGAAATAACACTTTAGCGGTAACGCTTTAGCGGTAACGCCAGGACGACGTCCATGTCAGCCATGCATTTATGTGGATTTTTTTGTCAAATTTAAGGGCGATGAAATCCAATTTAAAGTGTCCATATGATAAAAAGAACCTTACATGAGCGGTCATTTCATATGAAATGTATGAAACTCGCCAAAGGCTCGTTTATAAATTTCATATGAAATGACCACTCGTGTAATATCCTCTTTTTAACATACGTTTGTGTTATCGAATTAAATAATGAAAAAATGCATCTGTGTGAGACCTAGTTTTCATATGAAGTGGGGTCTACAAGAAAAGTTATTACACGGACTTGGTACTTGATACGAGGGTAGGCTGAAAAGTTCTGAGCCTGACCAAGATCCAATGGTTTGTCCATGCTGAAAGTGCCTTATTTTTCAACATAGTCTCCCTTCCTGAGCACACACTTCCTCCAGCGATGCTGGAGTCCTTGGATCCCAGTGGTATAGAAGTTCTTATCTTGGTCCCTGAAAAACTCCTCCACAGCAGCTATCACCTCCTCGTCTGACCGATAATGCTGCCAAGCCAAGTGCTTTTTCATGTTTGGAAACAGGAAATAATCTGATGGAGCTAGATCAGGTGAATACGGAGGGTGATCGACAAGTGTTAAGCCACAGTCATGCGCAGCAGCCATTGCGACAACCGATTTATGAGCAGGCGCATTGTCCTGATGGAACAAGACCCCTTATGTCAATTTTCCGGGTCGTTTAGCCTTAATTGCTTTTCGCAATTGTTTTAGCAGATCTGCATAATACTCCCCATTAATTGTTCTGCCCATTTTGAAAGTAATCTATGAATATTATGCCCTTGGCATCCAAGAACACTGATGCCATCACCTTCCCTGCAGAGGAGACGACCTTTACCTTCTTTGGAGGGGGTGAGCCAGGGTGCTTCCATTGCATGGATTGTCTTTTGGTCTGTGGCTCAAAGTGATGAACCCAACACTCATACTGAGTGACAAAACGTTCAAGAAAACCATCTTGGACTGCTTCAAAAATAGCCAAGTTGGCTTGTGACAGGTTCAGTCTGGTCAACTTTTGGTCAGGCGTCAAAAGCCGTGGCACCCATCTGGCGGAAACCTTCGACATTCCTAATTCACTGTGTAGAATGTTCTCTACTCGTTCACGGGAGATGCCAACAGTGTTAGCTAACTGATTCACAGTTAAACGCCTGTCATCCATCACGGCCCTGTGCACTTGGCTGATGGTTTCCTCAGTTGTTGCCGTTGTGGGTCGTCCACACCAGTCATCATCTTCAAGGCTGTCCTTGCCATCTTAAAATCTGCTGCCCACCTTTTCACCGTTGCATACGAAGGAGCATCATCCCCTAATGTAGCAACCATATCGGCATGAATGCCCTTAGGAGCTAACCCATTTTATGGAGGTACTTGATGACACCACGATGCCAGAGTTTGTCCATTTTCTCAAAAACGTGCTAGTATCAATTTTCAAAGTCTAGAATTTCTACGTTATTGCAGGTAAACTTGAACTCATTTGAGTCAAATCAAGTAATAAAGGTTTGGATTTAATGAATACAAAATTTCATGGCTGTTCGATGCCTGCTTCTTGGCCACATTGCAAAACTCACTTTGCCTACATAAAGTGGGTTTGTGAGGGGTTCAGTACGTGAACTGGATAAAGTTTACAAATCAAGTGTGAACAAGAGCAACAATTCTGGCTGCGTTATAGTTCTGAGGTATCTGTTCCTGATATATCTGAAACATGGATTTAAGTGAGACTGCTTTTTGTGGAATGTCGTCATATAGCATTATGATGATGACGACGACCATAACGGCCATGAGGACGACGATGATGATGAACCGTCATGTTGTAATTGGAAAATCCCGCTTTTCACAGCTCATGTATATGCAGCGACAATCTACGTTTATTATGCAGCAGGAAGGAATAAAGGAGCGAAAGGCACAAGAAAAAAGTAACGGAAAAAAGTCACAGGTTTGGGTAGGAAATAAATAATGGAAGAAAAGTCACAGAAATGGTTTTTATCTTGTTTTTCTTAGAATTCTGGGTGATAGTCACAACCGTCGTTCATAATGTTAACAAGTCCGAGCACTGAACACCCCTCTAACCCCCATTTTATGAAGAGACTAGAAATGCGTCCAAAGGACACGGATGCCCCCGCGTGAAAATATGCCTATGTTCGTATTAATCCATAGAAAGTTATTGACGGTGTTTAAGTTTTTGACCCTTTTTTCCACATTTGACCTCTAAGTTTGACATTGACCTTGGCGGAAGGACCTTGGTTTTGTGTCAGACAGATTGTCTCATAATGCCCAACATTTCTGCCAAGTAATTTCAAAATCCATCCAGAATAAGAAAGTTATTGACTGCGTTTAAGTTTCGAACCCTTTTTGGAACTTTGACCTCTAAGTATGTCCTTGACCTTGGCGGTACTGACCTGGGTCTTGCACGTGACACATCGTCTCATAATAATTAACAATTCTACAAAGTTATTTCAAAATCCATCCATAAATAAGTTATTGACTTCGTTTAAGCCGGCCCCCGCCCATAGGGGCTTGAAGAAATCTATTGGATGCATGATGCTTCCACGCAGAGCTGAATTCGGCCCGCACACTACTACTGGTTAACCGCTTAGAGGATTTTAGCCTGTCCAGGAAGCGCGGTGCGATGCGGACCGTCCATGCTAATAAACCCTATTCGTTTCATTGGGCGACAGGTCTTGAGATGTCATTTCATCTCAATGTCGGGTAAAAGTCCCACAAAATTGGAAGTAACGTCTCCAAAATGACCTTTACAGTGTTGACGGGGACGTTAAACCACAAATCAACCAACCAACTTCGTTTAAGTTTCGGACGGCCGAACGGACTGACGGACAGTGGCAATGCTATATGCCCTTCCACCATTTTTCGAAAGGCGGGGGCATAAAAAGTAGGGCTTACAGGGGGTATTCGTATTTTTTCATATTTTTGCTCCTCTTCGTGAAGCAATCTGATCTGGGTCTACACTGTTTACTGTTTGCCAAAAAAAAAAAAAAGTATTTTTAAAAAAGTTTGTAAGAAGATGCAGCAGAGTAAATAAACAGTGATACATAGGCAACAATTTCCAATTTAGGTTTTCTTGGTATCTTTAGGCCAAAATGTTTGACACCGGGAAATGTCGGGTTTGCAGGTGTGGACGTTACTTTTATTTACTCATTATATATTTTGAAAATGGATGATTTCTATTTTCTATTTGTGACTTTTTTAAGTTTTATCTGTGACTTTATTTCCATTAGCCTTTTCCAGTGCCTTTCTTTCCGAACAGCATCGCCAACCCCGACACAAGAAGGGACATTTCCTGTCCGATATTTACGAGGATTAAAACCAGAAAAGAAGACAAGAAAATTAAAACAATAAAACAAAATCAGTAAGAACAGAATGAAAGTTAAAACATCATTGAATGTTTGTGCTCACTTATGTATTTGCTTTGGATACATGATTTAGCCAAAACAAATGCATCAGGTTGATGAAAAAAAAAAAAAAAAAACAACAAAAAAAAAAAACAAGAAGCATTTTGCATTGTAATATACAGTTTAATGCCTTAGTACAAAGGTCATTGTCTGCGTCGCGTGTTCGAGACGTTCGGAATAGTCTTGTCTCCGTATGGCCTTAGTTGTTGATGGGACGTAAAACTCAAAATAAACAAAAGGTCGATTGATAGGAAAGAATTATAGCATGACACGTTTGCGGTAGAGTGTCAAAACCTCAGCAACGCTCGTTATACACACGATTACGAAACTGACACCTGCTTTATCGACGATAATCATCACTAATCAGCCTGAACGCAGCAAGGTCTACATTCGCGATGCGCCTTTTGGGTAGTTTTTTTTTTTTATTTTGTTTATTTTATTTTTTTTACTGAATTGAGATTGAACGTCCCCGTAAACTCTTAAAGGGTCATTTTGGAGACGTTCCTTTCAATGCTGTAGGATTTTACCCGACAAAGCTCAAGCCCTGCTGCCAAATGAAACCAAAAGGCTAACATGCACTGGACGGTCTGACTCAAACCAATTTCCTTGGGCATGCTTAGTAGGATCCATTGTTTCTTCGTGCACCTAGTGAGGACTCCGATCAGATAACCCAGATGTTTAGGCTGATATGTGTCTTTGCTGGATGTAATAAGTGTAGAAAATGCATTGCCAGGACTCTTTTATACTGTCTCATAATACATAAAAATAAGTACAAAAAAAAAATAAATAAATACGTTGCCTGTAGTTGTTCGTCGTTGTCAACACTTAATTTTGAATCATGCTTTTCAGTAAGCTACTCACATAACACTAATGAAAACATTATTCAAACAAATTTTGTGACTTGTTTTTCCGTGACTGTTGTTCCCAAACTCCCCCCCCCCCCCCTCCCCCTGTGACTTGTTTCCTACATTAGTAAAAAACTACCACTGAACCATTGCGGATGATTCTAACGAGCACCCGCAATCTACATTTGCAGCCGAAATAATGAAAAATATCAAGCTTTTATAAATCAAAGCACTGAAGCACTTGTATCTGAGTCTAGGTTGGAAAATGATCCTGAACGGTAAGTAAACTGTTGACATTTCGCTTAACTTTTACAGTTTTACTTGTTTGATTTAAAGTTTAACGTCCCCGTCAACACTAACTTTTACAGACCTGCATTGTAAGATATTTGTATAGACCCTGATACGATATCGCGTACGTAAGCAAACACAGTAGACCATGATCAGACATCGCGTTCAACGGCGTCTGATCTGTGTCTACACTGTTTGTCAAACACAACACTTGATTCCAGTCCAAATTCTATAGATAACACTCTGACGCAATACTCTGACCTCAACGCGGCTATTTTCTTATAAATTTGTTAAAACCACGTGGACTTTAGCAAAGAAAACCTAATACCCATTATAACTTCGGGTCGTTTGACAAACAATCGACCAAAATTGAATTTAATTGTTGAGATTTTGTTTGTTTGATCTGTGGTTTAACGTCCCCGTCAACACTGTAAAGGTCATTTTGGAGACCTTGCGTCCAATTTTGTGGGACTTTTACCCGACATTGAGATGAAATGACATCTCAAGCCGTGCCATCCAATGAAACCCATAATGTGTCTAAGCATGGACGGTCCGACTCGCACCGCATTACCTGGGCAGGCTTAGATTATCTAAGCCGCTTACCAGTACTCGTTTGCGGGTCGGTTTCAGCTCTGCTTTGAAGCATCGTGCAGCCCATCTATTTCGACAGGCCTGATGGGCGCGGGCAGGATTAATTTTTGTGATACAAAAGTATTCGCCGGCCTCTATAGCTCAGTCGTACGCACGTCTGACTGGTGATCAGGAGGACGCGGGTTCGATACCTGCTGGGGTCGGCAACATTCTTTCGGTGAGATTGATCATGAAATCTAGCGGATAGCCAACAGGACAGTAACTTTCCCCCAAAATTGCTATTTCGAGCGTAGTGCACACAGTTACACTGTAAAAATAGTGTTTACAGATTAAACACTTTCTGAGACGCATTTCTTGTCCCATTTTTTTATGCGTTTAACGCTTTAACATGTCTCGTTTCTAAACACGTCTAGGAAGGTGTTTAGATATTAAACATGTGCAGGACAGTGACATGTTTAATACCTGCACATGTTTAGCTCAGTTGAAAATCTAAACATGTCTAGAGGTTAAATCATCATTATTCATGTTGTATTTGTCTATAACGTTTTGTTTCTTTGATCCTGGAATAGTAGAAGATATGGTACGTCCTTCAAACATATTTTTCTTTCAAGGATGAGTGGAATATTGGTGTTTAGTTCTTAATGTAATTAGTTTTCGCGACTCATATTTTCTTTCTAGATCCAAGTTGTGTTCAGCAGACTTACTAATGCCATTTGATAGAAGATTGTGATTGGTAGATGAAACCTGCATATATTCTTTCTTGACATGAACTCATTACGATAATACACCTATACAAACTCAGATCATTGTTACGCCAGTAAAAATGAAAATTATAGTCGATGGAAAAATTGGATTGTTTCTTATCCCTGTTTAAAATATAGGTTGTGTGCTCTACAGTCTACTCATTAGAACTGCTTCAACAAGGTTCGGGATGTGGTGGTTCTACATGTAGTTCTTCCATTAAACACTGCTTTTATTAAAGAAATTGTGTGTGTGTGGGGGGGGGGGCGAGGTCAAATCGATAAAGGTGGCGTTATCTTCACGCAGAGGCTCCCCTTCATTATGCGAAACTAGAGTACAATCATACAGTGTGCACTATTTGTGAGTTCATGTTGGAGGTTAAGACTTCTTTGGTAGAAAAGAAGAACAATACACCTTAAAGCATAATTAAATTTTACATGTTTAGGTTTTGAACATGTTTACGCTAAACGTGTTTAGACCATGTTGTGGCATTTTCCCCAACAATCCCTCACCTTTTTTTTGCAGTTTTAGGCAGTTTATATAAATATAGTCAAGAAAGAATATATGCAGGTTTCATTTACCAATCACAATCTTCTATCAAATGGCATTAGTAAGTCTGCTGAACACAACTTGGATCTAGAAAGAAAATATGAGTCGCGAAAACTAATTACATTAAGAACTAAACACCAATATTCCACTCATCTTTGAAAGAAAAATATATTTGAAGGACGTACAATATCTTCTACTATTCCAGGATCAAAGAAACAAAACGTTATAGACAAATACAACATAAATAATGATGATTTTACCTCAATTTTATGTCGTTGCAGCTCTGCAACTTTCAGCGTCCGTTCAGCGTTCGTCTACGCGCGAACAAGATCGTATCGATATCAGCCGAGACGTGTTTAGACTTTTGACGTGTTAATACTCACAAATACGGCAAAACAAATTACATGTTTAGAAACAACACACTTTTCTAATCATGTTTAGATCTAAACATGTATAAAACACGTTTAATTTCTATACGCTATTTTTACAGTGTATACATGTATATGGCTAAATATGTGACCCAACTGTGTTTGCTTTAAAATTCTTAGCGTAGCGTATACCTTGCAAAAACCCGTACGAAAAGAAACGCACTAAAATGTCAATACGTATAAAAACGTAAAAAGCAGTATAGCGCGATAATTCGCATAACAATCTGTTTCCTACGCCTTAATATATTTGCTACGTTTTATTCTACGTTTTATTACGTTTCAGGTGTTCTTTTTTTTGTAGTTATTGCTTGGTATCGCTTCCCTACAAAACGGCGCAAAATTAATGTACATGTAGTAAAGCATAGCCCTCCCTACGTAACGGTGAGACTGAGGCTTTACTCCGAACCACGCAACGTAGAGGCATACACGTTTACGAAATTCGCGGATGTATGGCACTAGAGAAGACGAATAAAAACAAGGATTTTTTGTATTTTTCGTGAACGTAATGTTTGTGGGGCGACATATATAAAGGTATTGTGGGGCTTTATATATGTATAATATATACATGCCTCATATCTGGGTTGGTATTGTGGGGCTCTATATATGTTTAATATATATATGCCTCATATCTGGGTTAACATTTTCTACCACTTAACTAGGTAAAAAATGTATAGATATAGAGATCAACGATATCGGGCTTGCGTAATGGAACTAAACAAAACACATAAAACGAAGGATTTACATTTTCATGAACATTATGTTTGTGGGGCGACATATATAAATTGCAATGTGGGGCTTTAAATATATATAGTATATATGCCTCATATCTCGGTTAAAATTTTGCGCCACTTATCTCGGTTTAGACACGACCACCCCATATCCTGACCAATTTCTATATATATATATATAGAAATTTATTATATATTATAACGTTACTAAATAGAAAATCTATATGTCCATTAAGAAGAATGGAAATAAATCTTAAAATTCCCCTCTTATTTCAATGTATAATTCTAATTGCATTGCAGCATGCTTTAGAGCAGGCTCTCTTTTTCTACATTTCTGCTCTTTTGACCATCTATAGGCTTTTTTTTAATATCCGAAATAATTCCACACCGCTAAAGTACTTTTTAAATTCAATAAGAACATGATACCTTATTATCCATACTAATTGGATGGAAATCTGGATGGATCTGTGAATGGGGCCGTAAACCCCCCCCCCCCCCCCCCCCCCCCCCCCCCCCCAAAAAAAAAATAAAAAAAAAATCATTCCTTGGTTTCGTCAATCATGGTGATGATGGGGGATAATCTTATATTTGTTGACATATTTATATATTTATTTGTTTATTTTTAGCCTCGGTAGCTAAGTCGGATGCGCGTCTGACTGGTGATCAGGAGGACGCGGGTTCGATACCTACCGGAGTCGGCAACTTTCTTTCGTGGATATTATGAGATCTTTTCTACGGTCATTCTCTCCCTTCTTCTGATTCAAGAAGGACAGTTGTCACTTTCTGGCGAAAAACATGTGCACTGTATTGGCTAACCGCTTACGTATAAGCCTGCCAAGGATAAGTGTGGGTAGGTCGAAAATGAACTAAAATAATGTTGACTGGGCCGTTAAACTCCAATACAAACAAACAATTTATTTATTTATTCATTCATTTTTTGGGTAATTATCAGTGTTCAGGTTCGCTGAACTAGAACTATCCTCGTAAGTAAACCAATTAATTTAATGCATGCTTGCATTTCAAAAACTGCATGAAAAACGGTGCAAATCCGGTTCAGAGTGATCAGGATCTACACTGTTTGCGAAGATAAGGATTATCGTGTTCAGCGGGGTAAGGATTAATGAATTTCAGGTTAGTACACTATTTAGCAAAAATTTAGTAACAAGAACAATTAATTATTGACTTAAATTAGTAAAGTGTGAAGCTCAATAATCAACCAGGCGTTACTAATCCCTTTTCCCCAATAAAGAGATCCTTGATTATTTTCTCCCTCACTTCGTTCGTCCGAAAATAAAAGTAGTCTTTTCTATGCTGTCCTGGGACGAACTCTTGCATTGTGGTCACAATGCGAGAATCTGTCACATTACAGAATAAGAAATCAAGTAAGAAAACGATTGATTTGGAAATGCCGCTGAACGCTACAGATCGGTTTCCATTTATTATCAACTTGTAACAATGCAAAATACTACGCTATGCTGTTCTGGTATTCACATGATTGTCAAAGTAGTCAATTCCTAATCGTAACTGAAGTTATGAAATCTTAACATGTATGTCCATACTTCGTATCAAGAACGACAGTTGAACGAAATCCCGTGACGTCAAATACCTGATCAACACAGAGTTATCTATCTTAACTGAGGAGAAACTATGGACCATAGTCGATAGAAAACAAAAAATTAGGAAATTTAAACCGCGATATAACTGAATAAAAGAAAAATCTTCTCAGATTTTGTCATTTTCTACTTATTTATACATCCATTCAATGATTTCTAATAGCATTTTTTTTTTTTTTTTAAATACGACAATCTTGCATAATTCGTCTATGGTAATTGCGCGATACTTACATAAAACCGGCATTAAACTCAGTTATGAAAAAAAAATAAGAAAAAATTATTAATTATCAATACGAATTCTAAAATTATTTTCATTCGATAATTGGAAGAATTTTAATCTCTAAGGTGCAAAATATGAATATTGAAAACAATTCCCGATACTACCGTTTGACCCCGAACTAATATAGACAACACTCGACGGACCTGTTATGTGACGCCACGGCAAAAGCCCTATACTACCACAATGATAGAGCACTGAGTATTTATTATAAAACAGAATGTCCACATCTAAAAGCCCACGACATCCAGCAAAAAAACAACAGCTTAGCTGAAAACTTGTATCCAAAATCTGTGACTTTCTATATTTCACACTGTGCGTTTAGATATGTTCAATATATAAAGATTCTTTAATGTGGTATTGACTGTTCGTAATACTCTTGTAAATCGTTCACGATTCTAAATATTTTGATTGACCGTTTCATTCCCCTGTCAAGATCAAGTTAAACATGTATGGGTTGGTCAATGACTTATGACTATCAGTTGGAAACAGCCGATGTTCCGATCTTTAGTTACTGTATTTTCGATCAAAAATTTGGTCTAAAGACAAATCTTCCCTTCTATTCTCTGTAGCGTATAGCGGTCGACTGACGAGAAAACCTTTCAAGGCCTTTTAAATTAACCAATAAACTCACGTCACCCAAAAAGCATCATATAAGACGGGGAAAACGTGAAAATAGTATGAACAGTGGTCGTTGTACATGTCCTATAAGACAGACCGAAAAGAAGAAGATTGATAAACAGTTCATTGTTATCAATTTTCACACATTTGATTGTCATTAGGCGGACAGTAACGAGAATATTGTAGACTTTATTTATTTATTTCACATTTCTGACTATCAGCCACTCAAATTGCTTGATACATGTGTACTATATGTATATATTAGTGGCAAACAGTGTAGATCTGGATGTGCACTGTGTGCAAAGTCTACACTACTCGTATTTTTGTAGGAATTGCTCAGTATGTTTCCATTGCTATCAATTTTCACACATTTAGAAATTCCTATTTGATTGGTATTTTTTATTTATTAGTCAAATTTCAGACCCTCAAATTACTTGATACATGTATATTGTATTCATTTAAAATTCGCAAACTGAATGACAGTGTAGATCCAGATCAGATGGATCTGGATGTGCACTGAGTGCAAAGTCTTCATGGCCCTATATATTTTTGTAGAAAGGGCTAATTGGCTATCAGTATCAAATATTCACAATTAGAACAACCCGCTAAACCCCACTTTTCGTGGTGCTGACTCAAGGGCAACGACACGGTTGAAGGCGGCGGGGGAATAGCTGTCCTTAAGAGTGTAGTCCAAGTTAACCTGAAAATGTCGTGTATGCGTTGCCACATTTATTATAAACGTCTCATTGGTTATTTGTTATTTTTTATATGAAATAAACATAGCAATAAAATAATTTGATCTTATTTCCTAACAACTTAATAGAAGATTCCGTAAAACCAAAATTATATAACGAAAAGTTGATAAAAATTACATTTCTTACTTCTGCTCGAAAACATAGGTCTTTGATACTGGTTCAATCGTGCTCAATGAGATGGTTTATCGCACAGACCTGTTAACTTATATGAAAGGGATCTAAGAAATGACTAGTTTGCATAAACATATTAATATTAAACTAATTGTAATTGAAGGTTGTCACAGACGCATTCTGATCAGTCCTGCACATTGAGACGGCTCTAACCAGTACACACAACCTGGAGCAGAAATAAGAATTACGAAAACACGCCTATACAAATGACTTGCAAAATTAACCACCGAAAAACACGAACATTATAAGAGGAAAAATTGTGACATTTTTATTATTTCTGCTCAAATAAGAAAAATAAGGTTTACCCGTGTGAACCCCAATTTTACTATATCAAAGTGGGGTTCAAGGGGGTCAAATTATAAAGGCGTGTCTTCGTGATGTAAATAATGTATGCCCATGTGAGCCCCAGTTTACCCCATATAAACTGGGGTTTAGCAGGGTCTTCATTACACGCGCTTTTTAACATGGTGTTTTGTTTGTTAGATTTGACGTTTAACGCCCCAATCAACACTGTATCGGTCATTTTGGAGACGTTGCCTCCAATTTTGTGGGAATTTTACCCGACATTGAGATGAAATGACATCTCAAGCCCTGCAGCCCAATGAAACCAATAGGGTTTATAAGTATGAACGGTCCGACTCGCACCGCTTTTCCTGGCCAGGCATAGAACCTCTAAGCGGTTTACCAGTACTCGTGTCACAGGCTGTCGGTTTCTTGAAGTCCCGATGGGCGGGGCCGATTTTAACATGATATAAATGCCCATACGCTAACAGATATCAAAAGTGGGGCCGAGGTGTCTTTGGGGCCGAGATGTCTAGGGGCCGAGGTGACAGTGGGGCCGAGGTGTCTAGGGCCGAGGTCACTAGGGCCGAGGTGTCTAGGGCCGACTTGGTTTTGGGCCGACCTGTCTAGGGGCCGAGGTGGTAGTGGGGCCGAAGTGTCTGGAAATCGTTGAAACGATACAATCCTAGCCGTAAAACGTCTTCCCGTACATCAACCATAGTGCAGTTTATATTTTACTTTTGGTCCTTTGAGATCAGCGTGAATATTCTGAGAAATCAGAAACAAATTATTGGTTTAGACTCATATGCTAGACAGGTTTTTAATTATTTTGACCCCATTTTGATTTATATCAGTCTTTGTATCGACTGCCTATTCGAAATTCGCAAAATTGCAGTATGTTTCCTCCGGCTTTCTTTGCCGAATCATTACAGGGTCACTGATGAGGCTTTATTAGCCGAAACTACGTAGTATGACCCATCTTCTTTCTTATGAATGTTTTCATTGCTCTTAAAGGAACTCATTTTTGATTTTTATTTGCCTTCACTGCAGCTGGTGTTGTGCCGTGTGGCGGCCGTAAAACGTCTCCCCGTACATCAACCATAGTGCAGTTTATATTTTACTTTTGGTCCTTTGAGATTAGCGTGAATATTCTGAGAAATCAGAAACAAATTATTGGTTTAGACTCATATTCTAGACAGGTTTTTAATTATTTTGACCCCATTTTGATTTATATCAGTCTTTGTATCGACTGCCTATTCGAAATTCGCAAAATTGCAGTATGTTTCCTCCGGCTTTCTTTGCCGAATCATTACAGGGTCACTGATGAGGCTTTATTAGCCGAAACTACTTAGTATGACCCATCTTCTTTCTTATGAATGTTTTCATTGCTCTTAAAGGAACTCATTTTTGATTTTTATTTTCATTGGTTGGTCATATCACACGGTAATCCTGGCGGATATTTCCAGGCCCGACACACTCGCCAATGAAAGGCTAGGATTATATCGTTTTAACGACATATTATGTAGATAAAACGACATCTTTAACCAATGAAAAGGCCAAGATTATGTCGATAAAACGACATCTTTATTGTTTTAAATTCCACGCTACTTTTTCAGAGTGGAATGGAAAACGACATATTTTCGTTTTCTGTTCCATTCTAATTTTATTGTTTTAAATTCCACGCTACTTTTGCAGAGTGGAACAGAAAACAATAAATATGTCGTTTAATCGACATATTTTTGTTTTTTGTTCCATTCTAATTTTATTGTTTTAAATTCCACTCTCCTTTTTCAGCGTGGAACAGAAAACCAGAAATATGTCGTTTAAACGACATATTTTCGTTTTCTGTTCCATTCTAATTATATTGTTTTAAATTCCACCCAACTTTTTCAGAGTGGAAAAGAAAACAAGAAACATGTCGTTTAAACGACATATTATATCGTTTAAACGACATATTTTTTGTTTTCCACTCCACGCTAATTTTATTGTTTTAAATTCTGTTCTGCTAGATACTGGAACAGAAATGTCCCTTCCCGGGTTCCGTACTATGGCAATGACAAAGTTTTTTCTAATAACACCCAAAGTGACCTTGACCTTGAGGCCATGATCTTGAAAGTCAAACACGATAAAGCTATTATCATGGGCAGCACTTGTGTGAAATTATTCTGAAATCCATTAATAAATATAGGCGCTAGAACAATGACCAAGTTTTTTCTTTCTAAAAATAGCCACTGTGACCTTGACCTTGAGGCTATGACCTGGAAAGTCGAATCTTTAATAACAGTTGTTGACATCTGATGACGTCGACAGAATGACGGACGGACGAAAGGAATGACGGAAGGACAAGGCAAATATAGTATAGCCCACTTTCTCAAAGCGGGTCTATAACAACCATCACGAAACACGCCTATATAATTTTCACCCCCTTGAACCCCACTTTTATATAGTAAAACTGGGGTTTCCGGGGGTATACCTTATTTTTCTTATTTCAGCTCTAAAATATAGATTGTGGGTACTCGTTAGAACCGCCTCGATGAGGCGGTTCTAACGAGTGCCCATAATCTATATTTTGAGCAGAAATAAGAAAAATATCACAATTTTTCATCATAAATTTTTCATATTTTCGGCGATAAAGGTGGTAATGTATTGGTATAGGCGTGTTTGCGTAATGACAACAATAACAAGAGCAAGAACAGCAACAACATTTAATTGCGAACTAAACACTACAGTATAGTTGTCAGCTCTGAAAACTAGGTTAATTTATTTTTGTAAAGGGTCCATACATATGCACGTACTGTTAGTGACTTCGGTTACCCAAGCATGCATTCAAAATTAATGGAGTGACCCTATATATATATGTATGTAACTAGGATAAGGATAATTTATTTATTAACGTCTCACCAACTTTACATTTACAACAAAATAACACATGTACAGTTAGCATTAAAATGTAAAAAAATGCCGCTCAGTGAATGAGCTATGAGAGACGATATATGTTTAAAATACGACTGTTTATTCTTGCCCGATATCAGCTCCACATCTTACTGACATATCAGACACCATCTGCAGAACAGAGACAGGGCAAGACGAAACATTATAACAAACCGCACAAGGCAGATATTAATATTGTATACAACTAGCGAATGAATTAAAACAGAATACCTAGGTAAAATAAGACTATGTCTATATATATGTACAAATATACATTAACTGTACAACAAGCTACGCCTTTTGTTTAAAATTTGATAACAGGTTTTGGCACTTTCTTTAATTATAGATGGGTCGGATAGAATAAACGATAGTTGCTCATTATCATTTAAACTATAAAAATCATTTAAAATATGTCCTGCTTTACTGAAAAGCTCATTGCGCAAACTGGTGTACTGCGGACAATGAATTAAAACGTGTACCTCATCCTCGACACTTTCTTGACAATTAAAACATTTTCTTTCATTGACATTCAATCGCTTATAACGCCCAGTTTCGATTGCTATCGGAGCAGTCCCACTTCTAAATTTGGCTAATGCGCCTCTGTGAGATCTGTTAAAAACACGTTTGCAATAAATTTCAACTTTAAAATCCTGCTTAAATGTTTTATATAAACGAAGTTTATCCCCCCCCCCCCCCGGTACCGGAACGCGAACCATCTCTATTAACATCGGCAACCCATTGTTCTATATAAGTTTGAGTAATGAAAGGTAAAACATTGTTTAATACGCTTGGTTTATTGATGTTATTATTAATCTTACTATATGCTGGAAAACCAGACTCTGTCAGTTTTTTACCAACCCTAAAATGCCAGTTCTTGCACTGGGAATTCGACTTGGAATTTGACCAGCAGAATATTTTTTTATTCATTCGCATTGCATCCATATTAATACACCGACACCAAAATGTAAGTATAGACTTCCAACATTTTTCTACCATGGGCGTCCAACCTATCTCCCCGTTAACAGCGGCGTTGGGGGTATATTTTCCGACATTAAGGAAGTACCGTGCTGCTCTATTTTGCACAGCATTTATACAATTATACGACTGGGTGGCCCAGACTGCTGCACCATAGGAAATAATTGGACAGACAATTGATTCATATAATTTGGTATATGGACCATACTGAAAGCCACCGAAAGCTTTCGACTTGGTAATTAAAAGCCCCAGTGCGCGATTTGCTGACTGTGCAACAATTTTAGCCGTTATTGCATAATCGAGATGTTCTGTTAGCATTATACCTAAATATTTATATTGGGCCGTATACGACATGATCTCCTGATTAACCGAAAATATGACTTCTGAATGAGATATCGAGGGATTACGGAAATGCATGATATTAGATTTAGACGTATTTATAAAAAGGAGATTGCTTTTACACCAGATCCCTAGAGTATCTAACATCGATTGAAGATCTGCTTCGGATTCTGCGATAAGCACTACGTCATCAGCATACAGCAAAATAGATATAGTTTCATCATCAATATTTATGCCTTTTCCAAGAGCATTAATTTTCAGTGCCAAATCATTGATATATACGTTAAAAAGTAGGGGGGATAGGGAACAGCCTTGCTTTAATCCACAATGGACACTAAACCAGTCGGTAGTAAATCCATTTAGTTTAACCGAACTCATTACATTGCTATAAAGTGACTTAATCACGTTCAACAATAGCTCACTGAAACCAAGTTTTTCAAGTTTAACCCAAAGTACTTCTCTGTTTACTGTATCATATGCTTTTTTAAAGTCTATAAATGCACAAAAGGTAGATTTTTTAAGCTTTTTCCTGGTTTCAATGATATTTGTCAATGAACTTACATGCTCTATGGTACTTCGGCCTTTTCTAAATCCGTTCTGGCTGTCGACAATTATATTATTATGATCTAGCCATGTATTTGCACGACTGTTTAACAAGGTGCAATAGACTTTATAAACTACCGATGTTATGGCTATACCTCTGTATGAGAGTGGATCACGGGGCTCGCTCGTGGTGCATTTCGGTACAGGACAAATAAGAGACTTACAAGGCGGCTCTTCTGTGGCGATTTATTTATGTTGTTGTTTGTTACTTACTGTGTGTATCACTTGTGTCTTTTGGTTTTGGATGGCCATATGGCCATTTTGTGGGAAAGTAACTGTCCTTGTGGCCTTCCTTTGTTTGGGTTTCCATTGTGGTCTGGTCGCTTGGTGTTTGTGGTTCTTTCCCTTTGGTGTCTTTTGTGGGTGGAGTAAGTTAATTGTATCAATTCCTGATCTTTGTTTTGCTTCTGCTTTACCCCATATATCTGGAATTTTACCAGAGCTGTAGCATATATTACATAGCTGATGAATGAACGAGATAATATTTTTATTTTTAAGTATTTCACCCGGAATGTCATCGATGCCAATAGCACGGTTACTTTTAATACTATTAACAGCCTTTTTGACTTCATAAAGGCTAAAATAATTATCAAACAAACCAAGCTGGTCAAAGGTATTTTCAACATTTACCATGACATCAATCGACTCTTGATCAATTTGGTGATCAGACGAAGAATTTAATAAGGCTGAAAATTCATTTTTCCATTTATCAAAGACAGCATTACTGTCATTAATAATTTCTCCATTATCATCAAAAATTTCCAAAGGGATTTCTTTCTTTCTGTTGTCCCTCACGCCTACCCTACCAATAGCTTTCCAAAAGTCATTTGGATTATTTTCAGCGTTATCTATTAATTCATTTTGCCTTTCAAACCAATAATTTCGCTTGTTACGTTGCACATGTTGATCAAACAATTTGCGCTTTTGAACAAATATGTGTTTTAACTCAGTTATTATTATTATTATTTCTACATTTTAACCATGCTCTTTCTGCATCACACATATCGTTCCATAAGAGCCGCAGTTCGTCATTCCACCAAGGCTTTTTAATGCGCCGGTGTTTGTTACTAACGCCATAATTTATGACAATTTCTCGTTTTGGCAATTTCAATGACATTTCGTTTTGAACAACGGTGCAGAAATCACTGTATAACTTATCAACGACCTGTTGCGATTGCAAGTTTGTTTCAAAATTGCACAAATTCTGTAAAAGCGAGATAGAATTCTCATCATTGCAAAAATTTTCGGGAATCTCAGTCAATTTATACTTAGTAAATCTTTTCTCGGTATTACTTGCTTGACTTACAAATGCTTGATTCGGAAAATTTAATTTCCATTGACACATTAGTAGAGAATGATCTGGTATAATTCTAGATTCAATGCTAGTAAAAGAGTCCGCATATATTTGCGCGGGTCTAACCACTTTAAAATTACCAAAATACTCCAAATATTCATAGGGGACAATAAAATAATCAACAACAGATTTACCGCGAGTCGACACAAAAGTAAAGCCATTGTCACTGGTATCTATACACTGTCTACCGTTCAAAATGCAGCAACTGCTGTCGATAAGAAACTTACAAAGATACTCTCCGTACATATTTTTGGAATAATCAATTATATTTCGGTCTTGAATCCCATCTACACCTTCTATAAAGTCAGCCGTATCACCCATTCTGCTATTGAAATCACCGCATATTATAAACTTTCCAAGATGCTGGTATTCATATATATTCGCTAAAAGCTTATCATAAAATTCCTCTGCGTCAGCATAACGAGATGAACCATGCGGGGGTAGATAGCAGGTACATACATTAAAACAAACACCCGATTTTCTATCTTTAAAGGAGATCCACAATATACCCTCGTATGATTTATATAGTATACTGATATTAAATATATTCAATAATGCTTTGCGCACTAACAGGCAGACACCACCTGATCCAGTTTTAGCATTTTTATGCAATTGTATCCTATTATGTCCGTAGAAAGCAAACTGGTGTAAATCGAGGGAGTAGTTTTGTAAAAGATGCGTTTCTGCTATACCAATAATATCTAATTCTAAAATGCCAATGCAAGACTCGCGAAACACTGAATTGTCAGAACAATTATCCGCAGACCAACCATTAACATTCCAAAACCCAAGTTTAACCTAATTATAGTATCGGCTGTCCCATCTGTCTTTTATATAGCTGGCTCCCTGCCGACGCGTATAAGAGTGTTCGTGTCGCCGACTGCGACTATAATTGTCAGAGCTATTACTTTCATTTTGTATATTATGACCCTGATATTGTCTGTCTGTACTCCTACTATTGCTGCCTTCGTCTCTTCTACGGGCTCCCCTTCTTTCACTATCATTACTATTTTAATACCGTACTCTATCCTCTCGCCTACGGTGACCTTCTTCTCTCTTCCTGTTTTGACTGTTCGAATGACGGGGTGAGCTCTCATGTCCATCTATTTTTCTATAACTGTCTTCATTGCTATTACTATTACTATTCTCTGCTACTAATCGCGAACCTTTCAATCTAAGACCAGTAACTCCCAGTGCTGATATAAGTAGTTTTAAGTTACTATTATTCACACGAGTTTCTATTGACTGGTCTGTATGAATATACACCTTTTCATACTTTTTACTATTCTTCAGTTGTTTCTTCTTCTTCATTATAAGTGCCTTATCTTCAGCTTTCTCACATGTGACAATGATCACTCCTGGTTTATGATCATCTCTGTCCTTCCGAATGGCTTTTTTAAAACCGATGTCTCTTAGTTTAAGCCCATCTCTAAGAAGATCCCAAACTATGCTACCAACGTTCTCTCTTTCAGATTGCGGGTGGTTTCGGATACATATGTTCAAATTTCTTTCTATGTTTTCTTCTGATTCATTTAATTTTGATGGCATTTCTATCATTAAAT
>OY757018.1:6811517-7022306 GCA_963580285.1 Lucinisca nassula | reverse complement strand
GCCTGCCTGCCTATTCTATTAAAAAAAAGAAGTTTTGGGTCGACGGAAATCCATTTAGCGCACAACAAAGGCTCTGATCAGACTGCGCAAACGCGCAGTCTGATCAGAGTCTTTGCTGTACGCATGTATCCGAATGCACATGTTCGCTTATTAAGGCTCGTAATTCATGATCTATTTATTTGGAGTTTAATGGCCTAGTCTACACTATGTCGGTCATATCGAGCCGGTCAAACCACCTTGCCACACTTTTCCTGGAAATGCTTATACATGTACAGTAAAACCTGTCTTAGTGGCCATCTCTAATAAACAAGCATAATGTCTTAAGCAAGCATGTATTTGGTTCCAAAAAAGGAATATGCATTAAAATCCACCTGTATTAAGCAAGCACCTGCCTTTAGCAAACAAATTTTGATTATCCCTTAGGTGCCTGCTTAATACAGGTTGGACTGTACATCTGTGGATAACAAATCACTCTTTTTTCGTCAGAAACTGACAACTACCCTTCTTAAATCAGCATGGGCGTAGAGAAGGTTTCATTAGGAATCGCCACGAAAGAATGTTGCCGACCAGCCCGAGATCTCTGCATTAACTGCTATACTCGCGAAGCTGAGAAATTAACTCCACATTTAGCCAACATGCTGGGTGTACATGCCATCGAAATTGTACAGCCACTTAGTTTGGAAAGGTATAGAAAGATTTAACATAGAACTAAGAGAAAAAAAAAACAAATATTTATTTCTGATAATAGGAACATTTTATAGCATCTAAACTTGTTTACACTCAGACACTAAGGGAGAAGACAAAAGCGCGCCCTAGTGACCAAAAGATATGCTAGTCTATGGATTGTACGGATAAAAGGATGATTATATCACAGCACTCTCGTAACACTAAGGCTAACATTTTTATTCAAAAGTTATTTCACAAAATGCACACATATACTCATTGGCAAAACGGCGCATACACATCGTATGCTCTTTTGTCTAAGAAAAATTCATATAACTATGCTTGTAAAGACGCAAATGTATAATGTCTTACGGGCATTTAGAAGGTACATAATTGTAAAGGATATATTTTTGGGTTGATTTGGTCGATTGTTTATCGATCGACCAAGTTCTAATGCGCAATACCTTTTCGATGCTGAAGTCCAAGTGACTATTACTGACGTCGGAAATCCAGGTTACGGTTATTTGAAGAAAATAACAGCACAATCCTTACCGCCGTGAGGTCAGAGTGTTACGTACGAGGAATATCTATAGAATCTGAACTGGAATCATGCGTTGAGTTTGGCAATCAGTACTGAACCAGATTAGACGCTGCAGAATGCGGCGTCTCAGCAGGATTTACGCTGTTTGCTTACAGTACAGGAAGTCTAAGTCCTCATTCACGATCAATTTTTTAGCATGATTAACTCAGAAACAATCGTTCCACCGGTGCTGCCAGTGCTTTGATTTATATAATTAAACGTTAGAAGATCATCTAAAATAATGCCCTTACAACAAATTTAATCATTACGATAACCCAACCGTGCGATAAAGTGCATTTTTCACATTTCCAAAATGGCTACTTTTCTCACGAAAATCCGGGATATTTTTCTTATAGATATTGCAAACATAGGTTATGGGTGCTCGTTAGAACCGCCTCATCGAGGCGGTTCTAACGAGTACCCACAACATATGTTTTGGAGCAAAAATAAGAAAAATAGTGTATACCCCCTTAAACCTTTATTTTCTCTATATGAAGTGGGGTATAGAGGGGTCTTCATTTCACGGACTTGCCCCATTGATGTTGCGTCGTTCAGGATGAGTTAAAGAAAAGCACGGAGAGTACTGGTGGGTCGATTGTCTCCGAATGTAGTCCTGAACTGAGATTTAAAATGATTCCTTTAACTCTAAAATTCCAGTTTTTTAAGCAATTAATGAAGATCTTGATCAGACGCGGCATTTTTCAGCGTCTGATCGTGGTCTACACTGTTTGCCAAGCCCACCCTGTGATTCCAAGATAACCCTCTTTAGTCTTACATGTACGCAACACTGATATCACTGCGGCTGTTTTCTATAAAAAGTCATTGATTGTCACGTGGACTTTAGCACTGAAGAGCTTTTCTTCTAAGTACTTTGGGTCGATTGACAAACAACTTATATCGTAAGTACCAGTACTCTAAGCAAACAGTGTAGACCCCGAGCAAACGCTTTCGAGGCATCTGATCTGGGTATTGCCATACCCAACACATGATTCTATAGATAGCGCATTATTTGATTTCGTATAGCGCTAACCCTAACATTGATAACAAGAGGCCCATGGGCCACAATGCTCACCAGAGCTCAGGGGGCCACTGCCACTGGCAGCAATGTATTTTAATTAACCATGGAATCCCTGTGCCCTAGGATGCTACAGATAAAATTTGGACCCAATAAGCCTCGTGGCTTTAGATTCGATGTCGCTTGAATGTGTTGTTGCAGGACAACAGATGACAATTGACAATTTCCCATCTGTGGCAACAAATAGGCCAAAAAAAGAACATTATTAAAGGAACATTGCCATGAAAGTGTGACAAAATATCTTGAAAGGCATTAATGTCATTTTTCAATTTTCCCCATAATAGGACAATGGAAACTCATAGCTTGGCATAGCAAACAAACCAAATAGCCAAAGTTCAGAGACCAGTGCTCAGGTGGACACTGCCCAATGGCAGCCATGTATTATAACATGATATGATTTTATTATAACAATTATAAAGTCTCCCAAACAAACCCCATACCCAAATGAGCACCCATGTGGACTGTATCTGATATATTAGGTGTTTTATAACGTAGAGAGATCAGGGCATGGACCCAATGGAGCCCTGGTTGGTGTCACTAAATGCGTCTTATCAAAAGGAACAAAGACATATATGGTTTATCAGTGGGAATATGTATGGTTCCTGAGATGTAAGGCCTTTTAAGCAATGGAGGGAATCGGGCATGGCAGATCCCAGAAAAGCCCAAGATTGTGGTCAATGAATAAGTCTTATAAGGACCAAGAGTATATACGGTTAAACGGTGGGGATCTGAATGGTTTCTGAGATATGAGGCACTTTTATGAAGTGGTAGGGAGAGAAATGGCCCCTGTGATCCCCAAAGGCGGGGTGACTGAATGTGTCTAATAACAATGAGCAAGAATATATGTGATTATAGGATGGGGATTTGAATGGTTTCTGAGATATATGGCCTATTATGAAGTTGAGTCTTATCATAAGGAACAAGAATAAATATGATTATGGGGTGGGAATCTGAACGGTTTCTGAGATATATGGATTTTAATGAAGTAAAGGGATGGGGCATGGCCTTTGGCACCCCCGGGGGACCTGCATGCTGGTGTCACTGATTGCGTCTTATCATAAGGAACAAGAATATATATATACGGGCCTCCGTGGCCTAGTGGATAAGAGCGCTGACTCTTAGTCATTAGGTCTCTCACCGCCGTAGGTTCGAGCCTCGCTCGGGCCACGTGTGAGACGCCAAGTTCTGCAACGGAAGGTCAGGTGGTTTTTCTCCGGGTATTCCGGTTTTCGTCCACCTCTGATTAACGATCGGCTCGATATGAGTGAAATAATCTTGAAAGGGCCGTAAAACCCAAACCAAAAAAAAAAAAAAAAAAAAAAAAAAAAAACAAGAATATAATTATATGGTTTAGGGGTGGGGATCTGAACGGTTTCTGAGATATATGGATTTTAATGAAGTAAAGGGGTGGGGCATGGCCTGTGGCACCCCGGGGGGACCTGCATGCTGGTGTCATTGATTGGGTGTTATCATAAGGAACAAGAATATATATGGTTTAGGGGTGGAGCTCTGAACAGTTTCTCAGATATATGGTCTTTTGTGAAGTCAAGGGGTGGAGTATGGCCCGGGTGCACATTGGGTGACCCCTAAGTTGGTGCCACTGAATGTGTCTTATCATAAGGAACAAGAATGTATTTGGTTTAGGGGTGGGTATCTGTAAGGTTTCTGTAATATTTGGCATTTTACAAAGAGGAGGGGGTTGGGCATGGTCCGGGCACATCCCAGGGGACCCCAAATTTGGTGTCACTGAATGCAACTTATCATAAGGAATGAGAGTATATTTGGTTTAGGGGTGGGGATCTCAATGGTTTCTGAGATAAGTGGCATTTTATAAAGTGGAAGGGGTGGGGCATGTGCCCGGCACATCTCGGGGGACCCACAGGTTGGTGTCACTTAATGTGTCTTATCATAAGGAATAAGAATATATATGGTTTAGGGGTGGGGATCTGAATGGTTTCTGAGATAAATGGCCTTTTATGAAGTGGAGGGGTCAGGGCATATCCCCGGCATATCCCGGGGGACCCCCAGGTTGATGTCACTTAATGCATCTTATCATAAGGAACAAGAATATATATTGTTTAGGGGTGGGGATCTGTAAGGTTTCTGAGATATATGGATTTTAATGAAGTAAAGGGGTGGGGCATGGCCCATGGCACCCAGGGTGGACCTGCATGCTGGTGTCACTGATTGCGTCTTATCATAGGAACAAGAATATATATGGTTTAGGGGTGGGGCTCTGAACAGTTTCCCAGATATATGGTCTTTTGTGAAGTCAAGGGGTGAAGCATGGCCCGGGAACACCCTGGGTGACCCCTAGGTTGGTGTCACTGAATGTGTCTTATCATAAGGAACAAGAATATATATGGTTTAGGGCAGGGGATCTGTAAGGTTTCTGGAATATTTGGCCTTTTATGAAGTTGAGGGGGGTTGGGCATGGTCCGGGCACATCCCGGGGGACCCCCAGTTTGATGTCTCTTAATGCATCTTAGCATAAGGAACAAGAATATATATAGTTTAGAGGTGGGGATCTGTATGGTTTCTGAGATATATGGCATTTTATGAAGTGGAGGGGGTGGGGCATGTCCCCGGCACATCCCGGAGGACCCCCAGGTTGGTGTCACTTAATGCATCTTAGCATAAGGAACAAGAATATATATAGTTTAGGGGTGGGGATCTGAATGGTTTCTAAGATAAATGGCATTTTATGGAAAAGAGGGGGCAGGGCATGTCCCCGGCACATCCCAGGGGACCCCCAGGTTGGTGTCAATCAATGCATCTTATCATAAGGAACAAGAATATATATGGTTTAGGGGATGGGATCTGTAAGGTTTCGGAGATATAAGGCATTTTAGAAGTGGAGGGGGCGGGGCATGGCCCCGGCACAACCTAGGGGACCCCCAGGTTGACATAAAAGCATATGGCTGAGAGAAGTTTACACACGGAACATGTTTATGTAAGTTTTGTCAAAATATCTGCAATGACTTGGCAGTAAATGCCATTTTTCAATTTTCCCCATTATAAGTCAATGGAAACTCTAAGTTGCCATAGCAACAAAACTAAAAGGCCAAATTTCATAAAAAAAAACACAAAACCTATAAAGGCAAATATGGATAATATTTTCATAAAGTCTCAGCCTCCTAGAGCATATGGTTTCTGAGGAGATGATTTTTTAAGTAATTTTTTGTCTATTTTTTGCATTTTGGTTTCCATGGTAACCAATAAAAATGAGCAGAAGGCCTGAAATCATACGGCAGATAGTAGATTACCTATGGAACATTTCTATGAAAGTTTTGTCAAAATATCTGCAGAGGCTTGGTACATGTAGTAAATGCCATTTTTCTATTTTCCCCATTATAAGTCTATGGAAACTCTAAGTTACCATAGCAACCAAACTAATGAGCCGATTTTCATTAAAAACACAAACTTTCAATCCCCCTGTCCTAGGATGCTACTGATGAAATTTGGGCTGAATCGGCCCAGTGGCTTCAGAGATGTCGTTTGAAAATGTTGACGAAGACGACGCAGACGCAGACACAGACGCAGACGACGACGACGGACAACTGCCTATCCTATAAGCTCCCCCGGAGCCTTCGGCTCTGGTGAGCTAAAAATCGAAGAGCGTAATCTTTGTTTACCCAATAGTGGTCATGTGGACAACAGCACGGACACAGTTTTGTCCTTCAACACTTTGGGTGAACTGGTGAAGCAATCGACCCAAAAGTCTTGAAATTAAAACAAAATCAAAATTTCCCCATTTAGTTTGTAATAAATAGGAATTAATTCATTGCAAACAAAACATTTCGTGTTTCGATGGTTTGATTACCTATCATTAGACGGTTACCTATAATTAATTGCTATTTCAATTAAATTGGGCGCTTCGAGCATGTACCATCACGTGAACAAGTCCGTGAAATAAACACCCCCTTACACCCCACTTTGTATAGAGAAAACTGGGGTTTACGGGGGTGAACATTATTTTTCTTATTTTAATCCCAGACATAGGTTGTGGGTACTCGTTAGAACCGCCTCATTGAGGCGGTTCTAACGAGCACGCACAACCTATGATATCACTATTTATAAGAAAAATATCACGGAATTTCATCAGAAAAGTAGCCATTTCGGAGATATGAAAAAAAAATCCACTTTGATGCACGGATGCGTTATCGTAATGCGCACAAAGAAGACCGCGCAGTCGGATATGAGACTTCGCTTTGCGCCATGTGGCTGTCCGTTGTCGCGAAAGTTCTTTATACTGTCTAAGAAGGCTGTATAATGACTTCAGTCTTCGCTGAGCCCATATTCTAGAAGACACCTTCTTCACTTGACGCGGCTTAATATGCCTAGAACTAGACTAAAACCAACTCCAGCTCTTTTGTTTGGGCTTCAGACAGAACTTAGAATGGCAAAATTGTGAAACTGGATTAAAGCCATTTTTTTTTTGTTTGGGTTTTACGGCCCTTTCAAGATTATTTCACTCATATCGAGCCGATCGTTAATCAGAGATGGGCGAAAACCGGAGTACCCGGAGAAAAAACACCTGACCTTCCGTTGCAGAACTTGGCGTCTCACACGTGGCCCGAGCGAGGCTCGAACCTACGGCGGTGAGAGACCTAATGACTAAGAGTCAGCGCTCTTATCCACTAGGCCACGGAGGCCCGTTTAAAGCCATTTGATGAGGTTATAATACATTGTTTAAAGCTGTAAGGTTCAAATATACTCTTTTTAACATATTGCAGGCAGGGACTGCGAATACATCGAGCATGGCAGGGACACATGAAACAGCCTCGCTGTACAGCGACGTGGTGTTCTAAGTTAAGCACCGCAGATGGCGTACTTGTGCGCTAGATTATATTTGGCGCTGCCAGCAATGTTTAAGAGGTGTTATCCTGATCCTGATTGCAGAGTCTCCCTGCTCTAGAATCTGCTGCCTTGGCATTCGCGTGCATGATTTCGAGGGCGGAGTAAAAACCCTGACAGGGAGCCACTCATGAGCTAGCTCTTGCGACAACAGCGGTCTGGCTACAGCGGAGATAGCGGTTAGTACATGGGTGACCCTCCCTACATGGGCTGGCGACTGCTTAACTTTAAAGAGACGCCTGTGTGCTCGTTTATAAGAGCATGATCTGAGAGTATTTTAAGGAACTATTGTAGAACCTGGTCAGACCGAGGTCTGCGACGTCTGATCTAGGTCAACATCGTTTGCTAATGACCCAGTAACGAACCCAGTCCAGATTTTACTTTTTACATAGTGCTCTGGCACAACAGGGAGAAGGCTAGCCCTGCTATTAACAAACAGCACCTGGACTTTGTACATGATCAGCGATAGCCACGTGGACAATAACAGGCGGGAAGATACTGTAGTTAGTAACTTTGGGTCGATTGACAAACAATCTACCTAAAAACAAAACATTTTGTGTTTTTGCACATGCCTTTCTATGCAAATTCGATGGTTTGATTACCTATCATCATATAAAGTCAGTACAGTGTCCTATATTCCCTTCAAAATGATATCTGAACATCACGCGTTAACAAGTCCGTGAAATGAACACCCCTTAAACCCCACTTTATACAGAGAAAACTTGGGTATACGGGGGTATTCATTGTCTTTCGTATTTCTGCTCGAAGACATAGGTTGTGGGTACTCGTTAGAACCGCCTCAATGAGGCGGTTCTAACGAGCACCCACAACCCGCCTCAATTAGGCGGTTCTAACGAGCACCCACAACCCGCCTCAATGAGGCGGTTCTAACGAGCACCCACAACCTATGTTTGAAAAATATCTCCCGTTTTATTCCGAAAAGTAGCCATTTTGGAGATAAGAAAAAATACACTGTGTCGCATGGGTCAGTCATCGTAATGCGACGGATTCGAAAGTTAACATGTTCAAACACCCATCCAAGCCCTGCATGCTGGGTATTTTTCAGTAGACGACATTCTAAACTTTTACCAGAACACAGGATTGACGTAACCTATGGAGACAATTTGCAAGAGATGTGATCAGAGAAAGGGAAGGGGAACAAATAAAATTTAACAGAAAGCAATTTTGTCAACATAGTTTTGTCTCCCTTACGAATAGGGTCATTTTAGTGCATTTTTTTTTCAGTTTAGTGCTTTATTCCTTGCTTCTAAAGGATTACACATTTATGAAACATAGTCGATTCTTTTTTTTTTATTATCCATTTATAGAACTTAGTTGATTCATTATTTTTCTTTTTTTTTTCTTTTCTTTTCTTTGAGAATTTCATTGCATACTGTCGAAAATTTAATAAGTCTACGCCAAGTATTCTGCCAAGCTAAGCAGAAGATTTAATAGAGACATTCTGTCACAAATTATGTTATGTTATTTAAGTATTGAAAAAACATTTGATAAAATTTCATCAATAAAATCATGTTAACAAGTCCATGTAATGAACACCCCTCTAAACCCCGCCTTATATAGAGAAAACTGGGGTTTACAGGGGTACACATTATTTTTCTTATCTGCTCCAAGACATAGGTTGTGGGTACTCATTAGAACCACCTCAATGAAGCGGTTGCAACGACTGGCCACAACCTATGTCTGGAGTATAAATAACAACAATATCAAACTTTGTTATCAGAAAAGTAGCAATTTTGGAGACGTGAAAAAATAATACATTTTGTTGTACGGTTGGGTTATCGTCCTTGCTCTGTCAGTGATAACCCATCATTGTTTCAAGTTCGAGACATGAACAACCTTTTAAGGGGAATAGGAACACCTGGCAGATTTTTCCGCCATTTTTCAAAGGGAGACAACTTTCGGGACTTCCGATTCGCTTTTCTATAAGCCCTGTCACATTGACAAAAGGTCTACTCTACAAGGAAAGAATTTGCTCCTTAGGAGCAAATTCTTTCCTTTAAGATTTGACCCCTATTGACATTGGAGACAAATCTATTTTTGCTAGAGTTGCCTCACCTGAAGGTGTTCAAATTCATCTTAAACCCAACATTGTATAGAAATGTGGGTTAACAAGGATATATAACATTTTCTGCTCTTGCTAAAAATTGTGGGTGCTAGTTAAAACCGCCTCAATGAGGCGGTTCTAACTAGCACCCACAATCACCGTTTCTGGTGAGAAGAACTCTATAAGCACTAGTTCTTTGTTCTAATCCCTCCTTTCTTTGATTTATTTATGTGTATATCACTTGTAGTACTGTACTATTGGATTAAATATGTTGTTTTTCTTGTTTTTGGTTTGACGGCCCTTTCAAGGTTATTTCACTTATTTCGAGCCGATATCGCTAATCCGAGGTGGGCAAAAACAGGAATATAACCGAATAAATACTACTTGACCTTCCGTTGCAGATATTGGCGTCTTACCTGTGACCTCAGTGGGGCTCCAACCACAGCTTAATAAGAATCAGCGCTCTTACCCATTAGGCGACGGAGGTCCATGAATAAATATGTTGAAACCAATCCACGTTTCAATAATCAAATGAACAAATGATATTTCAAACTATCATCCAGGACAGACCATACTAGTTTGTCACATGGGCGTATAATCGTGATCCCATTCTCTGGTGATCAAACATTGTAAATGCCCATGGCCACCATACAGTCATTTAACCCTTTTTGTACCAAATGGAATCTTCCACTTTATATATAGCAGGAGACCATTTCAAAATTTAGGGGTGTCAAGTTGTGTTTTCATAAAAATATTTTGGAAAATGACTGAACTTTTCGCAAACAGTGGAGGTCCTGATCAGACGCCGCGTTCTGCGGCGTCTGATCTGGCCCCGCACTGTTTGCCCTGGTACCCCCGTTTTGGGGTTTCCGGTACTAAATGGGCTATACAACGAAATACGGTGTTGTTACTATCTGATAACAAAACTACATGTATAAAATATATAAATCTTAAATACATTAATATGAGAAGTTAAATAAAACAGAAAAAATACCGAATCTAGTAAATTACAAATGTTTACAATACAAGTATAAAAGTATAAATATTAACACGCGAGAATTTCTACTTTCACAGTCTAATATAACTAACTTACCCTTTCATCAAAAAGCATGCTAATGGGTCGAAAAAACATGCGCTTATCTGAGGAACTGAAATAGAATAAGATTTTGAAGAATTCTGAGATTCGTCATTTTGTCAAGCAAGCTGCTAATCGAAGGATGCAAATAGAAGTAAAGGCAGTGATCAAGGAATCGGTGCAAAACATTTAACCCATATATCCTAGTGACCCTTTTTTGTGGGGCATTGGCAAACAGTGTAGACCCGCCGTGTCTACACTGTTTGCTTAAAATATGTACATTTTTGTAAAACGTACTACACACAAAACAAACCTGAAACCCCTATATTTGGATAGGGACCACTCCAAACCTATTAGATGGAATGTTCCATTGTCATATATGGGTTCAATGACTCGTACTCCTCTGGGACCATGAAAAAGCGTTGGAGAAAGGGGTAGTTCGAACTAATGTACCACGCTATGATGAGTCGTTGTGATGACTTAAGGCTACATAAAACAAAAAATGTGCATTCTCATCTTCGCCTTGAGAAGCTATATGAAGGATTCTCTGGTGTCTTAAGGGGAATGTGTACACCTTCAGGCGAGGTAACCCCTCTCTCCCATGTCAATAGGGGTCAATTCTTAAAGGAAAGAATTTGCTCATGAGGAGCAAATTCTTTCCTTTAAGAGTAGACCCCTTTTTCGGTGGGACTGAGCCTATAGAAAAGAGAACAGGAAATCCCGAAAGTTGTCTCCCTAAAAAATGGCAGAGAAATCTGCCAGGTGTTCCCATTCCCCTTAAAATAGAGTTTGAATCGGCGATGGTAGACGAACCAAAGCTGTTAAGTTCTACAATATCTTATATTACGCTGTGATATCTTTTGACAGGGTTGTGGCCCTTACTACTTAACGCTGAAGAGAAAAGTTTGGGCTCCACAACTGGTATGAACAAACTATAACCTGTATTTTTTTCAGTGTTGAATGTAAGGAAATTGGTACGGTTTCGGTGGAGGCAAGTCTTTTTAAGATACTTTGTTTCCCTTCTTAACATTGATCTACTCTTATAAGAAATGATCTGATTCGTAGTAGGAGCTTTTTTCCTTTGAATGTAGACCCTTTTCAAGGGGTACATAAAATGCAAGCACAAAGGTATAGAAAGTGTGTACCTTACAAAAATCATGTAAAACATGTTAGCTAAAACAATGGACCATAGTAATGCCCGAGCCAAATTCTAGACAGACAATATGAAAACCATACATTGAAATTCCTGTATTAAGGCCACCTTTGGAACTGTTCAAAAGGGGTCTTTTAGACCCCTTTTGAACAGTCCCAACGGTGGTCTCTTGGATCAGAAAACATCAAATAAAGCACAATTGAAATCTTAAATGTATGTTTTGGAACTAGCCTTATTTTAGCTGGTCTCAATAGCGGAATTTCAGTATTTATACACCCAAAAACATCATATGCCTGTACACATATCCTACAATAACAAATCACTGACTAGAGGGAAAATGGCCATTGTATAAGTTTCGCTTGTTCCTCCTCATTTTTACAAATAATCACAGGCATTCTGGCGTGGTGAAGAATATAATCACTGATACTCCCTAGTACTGTCCGCCGGAAGAATCCCTGTCCCCTACTGCCACAGATGATCATTCCGGCACGTTTTTGTTCCGCGGCATTAACTATAGACAGCCCTGGATGACCTTGAAGCTGTTCAACTGTGTGTTCGATCTGAAAAATTCATGGTTAGAATAAACATCTTTATTTTGGGGATAACAGTCTTCGACAAACAGTAAAATTCCTATATTCAGACCACCTTTGGGACTGTTCAAAAGTGGTCTTAAAGACCACTTTTGAACAGTCCCAAAGGTGGTCTCTGACTAGAGGACAATGTATGCCAAAAAAAAAAAAAAAAAAAAACAACAAAGAAACAATATCTGAAACTTTCTAAATAAGCTTTTAAAAGCAGAATTTGTCTCATTGTTTGGTGGTCTTAATAGTTGAATTCACTGTAATAATTTTGGGAGGCAAATCTTCGGTTTTATGAGCAAACTGACGTTTGTTTTACGGCGATGCGTTTTAAGCGGAGCTGGAAATAGAAACCGAAGATTTACCACCAACAAAAAAATCAAAAGAAAACCAAAGAAAAAAATCAAAGTACTGAAAGTACTGAGGAAAGTTGATTTATGAGGAATAATTATTATATAACAATGTTACTCGTAGATCAAGCTGTTATCTAGATATTTTGTTGAAACAAATATAGAGAATAACTTCCCATATCACAGGTCCTGGTGTATGAATGACATTTGACGTGTCACCAGTAACAATTCTGATTCTTGTTAAAAAAATTCGACAAAGAAAAAATGAATCATCGATTGTTTTGAGTTTAACGACAGGTCAACCCTAGTGGATCATTTTTGTCTTCTCCAACAGAAAGGGGAAAAGAGATAGAGAAGATGTTTTTTTTTTTGTTTGTTTCATTTGAGGTTTAACGTCCCCGTCGACACTGTAAAGGTCATTTTGGAGACGTTGCTTCCAATTTGTGGGACTTTCACCCGACATTGAGATGAAATGACATCTCAAGCCCTGCCGCCCAAACCAATAGGGTTCATAAGCATGGACGGACCGACTCGCACCGCTTTTCCTGGGCAGGCTTAGATCTTCTAAGCAGTTTACCAGTACTCGTGTGCGGGTCGGTTTCAGCTCTGCGTGGAAGCATCATGCAGCCCATATATTTCTTCAAGCCCCGATGGGCAGGGCCGTTGTAGAGCAGATGAAAGTGAGGGACAGAGGAGAAAGAGGAAAATGAATGGAAGTGTAGGAACAGAAGAAATATCAACACTCCTTCACTCTACCGTTACCTGCTGCAAGGACAGCAGGTGTTGCCCAATTGTAAGTCAGTATCAGCTGGACTCCCCGGTGACACAAGATACACATCGCCATTGCCTCACTCAACTACCCCCACGAAGAAAATACGGAAGAAAGAAAGATAAACGTGCCTGCCAATTTCTTCATGGTCCAGCTATATATTTCTATATTTGCTCAGTACATATTTGCTAATAATCTTACAGAGAAGTTCTCCTAACGGGAGACCCCCGCCCATAGGGGCTTGAAGAAATATATGGGCTGCATGATGCTTCCACGCAGAGCTGAATCCGACCCGCATACTAGTACTGGTAAACCACTTAGAGGATCTAAGCCTGTCCAGGAACCGCGGTGCGAGGCGGACCGTCCAAGCTAATAAACCTTATTGGTTTCATTAGGCGACAGGGCTTGAGGTGTCATTTCATCTCAATGTCGGGTAAAATTTCCTCAAAATTGGGAGCAAGTCTCCAAAATAACCTTTACAGTGTTGATGGGGACGTTAAACCTCAAATCAATCAATCAATCTCCTAGCGGGCACATGATGTCTTAGCAACGTCGCATCAACGTCGCATTGATATAACGATGCACATAGGTTGTGCAGCCGCTTGGAGCTATGTTCCTTTGGGCGTCGGGACATAAAAAGGAGAATAACTTGACAAAAAAATATCATTTTTTAAACCATTTGATTTAGACATTATATCTCTGGTCAGACACCGCGTTTACCCAAGGCGAATTAAAATACGTTTAACCTGTACGGGGTCCTGAAAACATTAACCCATAAATGTCAATTGTTTCTATTCTGTGACATTTGGAAACAGTTGAGATAGTTTAGAGGCAACAGAATGTTGCGTCTGATCGGTTTCTTTACTATTTGCTAAAGTACGGAACTTGATTTAAACAACACGTGTTTTGTAATATTAGAGCTCTCGAAAGCAGGCAAATTGTAGGTCAGTAAAGGGTTGTTTAGTCGGTCAATGATAAGCTAACCCTTTTAACCCTGTAGACCGGTGCAGACGCCGAGGTAGAAATACACCGTATCTATGCAAACCTTGTAGATCCTGATAAGACGGCACGTAGCTAGAACGTCTCGCCAGAATCTACATGTACACTGTTTGTATTCCTGTCAGTGAACTTATCAGAAATCCTTTTCTATAAGAATATATTTAAAGCGAGAAGAGTCCTGTTTAGAAACTCAGGGATGAAAGAGTAAAACATAAATATCACCGAAAAGCGCGTAGGAAAATAGTTCCAGAGAACTGTTTATTTTTTTTCAGAATTCGTCTTTCTGTGCCAATTTATATTCAATCCGTATAAAGTCTCGAAAACTGAAATATTTTGAAAGACGTTCCATGCGGGGCCGGCCTGCAAAATTAATTTTCAAGAGCTCATTTGGACTATTTTATGCAGCGTACGAACAACGGAAGTGGAGCAACGCGGTCCAGTACCGGAAGTAGAAATGCAATGACAAAGAAACTTGATTTAAAAAATCAACTTTCAAAAACAAAAAAAAAAAAAACACGATTTTCAATGCTCCACTAATAGCATCAACCTGCGGTTGTTTTCTAAAACGCTCGTATCTGATTCAAACCTTAATAGTTCATTGCTGTTTTTTCAGAGCCACCACTGTCTTTTTTTAGAATGCATCAGATATACAATAATATAGTATATTTAAACCATCTTTGGGACTATTCAAAAATGGTCTTGAAGACCAGTTTTGAACAGTTCCGAAGGTGATCCATGACCAGAGGACGCCGTATGCAGAAAACTTTAAGAAAGAACAACTGCAATTTACTATTTATCATATGACGTCGCGTCTGAGAGTGTAATAACGCCATGTAATATTTTCGAGTGGATTAAATATGCAAATTAGTTAGATACGCCCCGTAACGTTACATACCAAAAAGTTAAATGGTTATGTCTCTCTATGCTTTCATTGCTCTTGTCCATTACGAGATCTCTTAATGAATCAACAAGTAATAACCACTTTTGCTTTATTATTTTAATGTTAATTTTACAAGCTCAGGACATTGAAGAAAACCCAGGACCAGCCACTCCAAACCCTAGTCAGGCAGACTTATCTATTTTACATATTAACATACGTAGCATAAGGAATAAGATTGAGTACATCAAGGATCATTTCTTGGACTTTGATATTTTATGTTTTACAGAGTCTCACCTGGATCAACAAATTTTAAACGAAACACTAGTTCTATCGGATATGTACGATACACCCTATAGAAAAGACAGAACCAACCATGGAGGAGGGCTCCTTATTTACATTAATTCAGAACTTATTCACACGAGGCGAACAGACTTAGAAATTTATTGCCCAGAATCTATATGGGTGGAAATTAAAACGAATAACGTTAACTATCTCCTGGGCTTGTTTTACAGTCCTAGAACAGCCGATGCAACATTCTTTGAAAACTTAAATTCGAATATTGAAAAAGCATATGATTTCACTAAAAATCTAATTATCTTAGGCGACTTAAACGAGGACCTATTTAATGATAACTACCGGAATTTAAAAGATTTGATTATACTTAATTCGCTTCAAAATACAGTTTCAAATGCAACGAGACAACTTGCGCTTTTAGATCCTATAATTATTTCAGATGACTTACAGTTTTTAGATTCAGGCACGATAGATACTCCTGCAGCTATAAGCGACCATAAAGCAACTTATATAAGATTACCATTTTATTATCAGTGTAACACACCATTCAATCGATTAATTTGGCTGTATAAAAGGGCAGATTATACCAAGCTTAAAGAGCTTATAAGTAACTATGATTGGAGTATTCTCTTGGAAGGATCTTTTAACGACGCATGTGCAAAGTTTACCAATATTTTTTTAAATTTTGCTAAAATATGTATACCTTCCAAAACCGTTACAATAAGGCCTGGAGACAAACCATGGTTTGACTCCATTATTCGTCGTAATATGCGAATTAGAGACAGGCTAAAGAAAAAGTCCATCCAGACCGGTAACAGCATCGACTGGAATAAGTATAAACGTATTAGAAATAAAGTTAATAATCTAGTAAAGCATGCCAAAGAAAATTTTTATAATTCCTTGGAAGTTTCCATCTGTGATTTTCATAACAATGACAAAAGGAAATTTTGGCAAGTTATTCGCCATTTTGTTAAAAATAATAAAACCTCAAACAATATTCCCCCACTTGTTATAGAAAAAGAAAACGGTCAAAAATCATATTGTTATACAGACGAAGAAAAAGCGGAATGTTTGAACGACTATTTTTCGTCAATTTCAACAATAAATGATAATGAAGTTCAGTTGCCTAATTTTGAATCTAAAACTAGAAATTCGTTAAGTGATATTACATGTTCAGCTCTAGAAATTTCAACTTTAATCGATTTACTAAATCCAAATAAAGCGACTGGCCCGGATCTAATTAGTAATAGAATGTTGAAGGCTGTATCAAACGAGATCTCAGTTCCACTGGAAATACTGTTTAATAGGTCGTTTAGGGAGGGGGTGTTTGGAGATATATGGAAGGGTTCTCACGTTTTGCCTTTACCTAAAAAGGGGGACTTAACTAAGGTTACAAACTTCAGACCGGTATCACTACTTAGCGGAATAGGTAAATTACAAGAACGAATAGTTCATAAAAACATATACAACTTTTTACACGCCAACAATCTTTTATATAAATACCAATCTGGTTTTCTTCCCAATCATTCTACTACTTACCAACTTGTTGACATTTATCAACATATCTGTCAAACGTTTGATAATAATCAATATTCATGCATGATATTCTGTGATGTCTCTAAGGCATTTGATAGGGTTTGGCATGAAGGCCTAATTTTCAAATTGAAACAGCACGGCATAAACGGACATTTACTTAACTGGATTAGAGATTACCTTTCTAACAGATCTCAGAAAGTAATAATTAAATCTTCTACTTCCACTGCTAGGAATACTAATGCCGGGGTACCCCAGGGTTCTGTTCTGGGACCCCTATTGTTCTTAGTTTATGTAAACGATATTGCAGATTCTTTATTAAGCTTAACCAGACTTTTTGCCGATGATAGTTCATTATTTTATTCAGCTTCATCACTGAACGACATTCAGGGAATAATAAATCACGATCTTTGTGTTTTATCGGCATGGGCGAAACAATGGCTGGTTACTTTTAATTCACTGAAGACAGAAGCAGTTCTTTTTACATTAAAACCTTTCGAGCAGTTTCCGGATATAATTTTCGACGGAACCCCAATAAAATTTGTCCCGGAGCACAAACATTTAGGTCTAACATTAAGCTGTAATGGTCAATGGAAAACTCATATTGAAAACATTATCTCAAGCGCAGCAAAAGTAGTTGGTATAATGCGTAAACTTAAATATACATTTCACAGGGTTGCCTTGAACCAAATTTATTTATCATATGTACTGCCCATCCTTGAATATTCTTGCATTGTTTGGGATGGTTGTACAGCCCAAGACTGCCAGTCTCTTGAAAAATTACAACATGAAGCAGCTCGTATTGTTACGGGTCTTACTAGGTCTGTGTCCCTAGATAAGCTTTATAAAGAATGTGGCTGGATTCCTCTTAAGCAAAGGAGGCACAAACATAAGCTATCATTTATGTATAACGTCGTACATGTAAACGTACCATCATATATATGAGACATAATTCCTCCTCTGGTAAGAGACGCAACCCCGTATCCTTTAAGAAATAATAATAACATAACGGTTCCCCACACTCGAACTGAAATTTCTCGGCGATCGTGCATTCCATCTTCTATTTCGATTTGGAACTCCCTTGACATTAACCTTCGAGGAGCACCTAGTCTTAATTCTTTTAAATACCAAGTTAAGAATTTTTACTTTTCTAATACTTACGTTCCTACCTATTACATGGAAGGTGATAGGTACAATTCAGTATTACATGCCAGAATAAGAAATAACTGTAGTAACCTAAAAAAAGATCTGTATATAAATCACCTGGCTCTAAGTCCGAACTGCAATTGCTCGGAAGTAAACGAGGATGCTGAGCATTTCTTCTTTGCTTGTTCCAACTTTACAAGAGAAAGAATTATATTCTTTCAATCGACACGGACATTTCATCCTCTCAATTTAAAAAAAGGTTCTTTTTGGGGATGATGCATTATCACCTCAAGAAAATGGAATACTATTTCAAGCAGTGCAGACGTATATCAAAAGCACTGATAGATTTAACCAAAATGCTTAATTTAATTGAATTTATATTGAAACACTATTATATGCCTCAACGGCTGGGTTTCTTGACGACGAACAATTAGTGACTTATTCATTTATTTTAGTTGCTGATTTATTTATCTGATATATATATGTATGTGTATGTGTGTATGTGTATATATATATGTGTATATGTGTGTATGTGTGTGTATATGTATGTATACATATATATATATATATATATATATATATATATATATATATATATATATATATATATTATGATTTAAGCAGGAAGCCTGTATGTGCCTTTTTGTTATAAAATAGCCATGTTCATATGTTGTAAATGTATTAGTGTCAACCATATACGGGGAGGGTCGTAACTAATGTTGTGAGAACTTGTGGCCCGACCCATTTGTTTATTTGCAATAAAATACGATTAAACTAAACTAACGTTACATGTACGACGTCCTTAACGACGTCGCGTTTACTTACGGCGGAATATTGACATTTTTGTATACAATCGTGAATAAAATGCGTTTTAAATGTCATATGATAAATAGAATCTTGCATTCGTGCTCATGTATTATTGGATTTATTAAACTCGTTGAAGAAAAGGGATAACATGCTCGGCAAAGCCTCGCATTTTATCCCTTTTCCTCAACTCGTTTAATAAATTCAATAATACATGAACACTCTATATAAGCTTTAGTCTTAATTTTAGGTGCTAATTTCAAACTGTTTGTATGGAAAGGGCTAGAATCAAACAACATTATTATGCTCGTGTGCAGTTTTGTTTGGATTGCTCTCATGACTTGCTGGCTTATTGGTTTAGACTCATATTCTAGACAGATTTTTAATTATTTGGACCCCATTTTGATTTATATCAGTCTTTGAATCGACTGCCTATTCGAAATTCGCAAAATTGCAGTGTGTTTCCTCTGGCTTTCTTTGCCGGATCATTACAGGGTCACTGATGAGGCTTTATTAGCCGAAACTACGTAGTATGACCCATCTTCTTTCTTATGAATGTTTTCATTGCTCTTAAAGTAACTCATTTTTGATTTTTATTTGCAAAACACGGCGGCGATGTAAGCTGCCTGAAGAGCGCCGTTTTGTGATGATCACGGGTATTTCGACAGTAACTCCGAAAGTGTTGACGCTATCCAATAGAATATCGCGTTATTCTGAAGTGTAGAAGATTGTCTGTCGGACGAATGCCTATCCCTGACACGGTTTGGCTACTATGGGCTGGCACAAGCATATCATCCCTAACAAGCCTGTGTACCTGAATGGCTTGCTTTAGATTTCTGCGGCTGCATATCCTATCATATCATAGGAAATACAGTGACATGTCAGGGTTCATGAACTAGAGGCCCAAGTGGGCCTGAAATCGCTCACCTGGATGAGGCTTTGTTTGTTTGCTTGTTTTATTTGAGGTTTAACATCTCCGTCAACACTGTATAGGTCATTTTGGAGGCGTTGCTTCCACTTTTGTGGAACTTTAACCCGACACTGAGATGAAATGGCAGCTCAAGCCCTGTCGCCCAATGAAACTAATAGGGTTTATAAGCATGGCCGGTCAGACTCGCACCGCTTTGCATGGGCAGGCTTAGATCCTCTAAGCGGCTTACCAGTACTCTTGTGCGGTTGGTTTCAGCTCTGTGTGGAAGCATCATGCAGCCCATCAATTTCTCAAGCCCCGATGGGCAGGGTCGGCACGTAAATGTGGCTAACATGACACTTGTTAGTATGCTACATTGTGCCATGGTGGCCATCTTATTTGTCAGATCAGATTGCCTTTAGCAATTCTGAATCTGCATGCTGCTTGATGCCCCTGATAAGATTTCTGGGGCCAGTTGTTCAACACTAACGACGTCGTTAGTTAACGTATCATTAAAACTTTGATAATTAAATATGGCAAATATGCTAAATTGTTTGCTGAAAAAAGGTGAGCAGCTTTTGCAAATGCAAAAGCTGCTCACATTTTTTCAGCAAAAAATACCAAAAGTTTCGATATTGTTCTTGCTAGAACAGTTAACAATATGACCACTAACGAGCTCGTTAAGCTAACGATGCTTTGAACAACTGGGCCCAGATCAAGGATTCAGGAGGACACAATGCTCGTGCAGAGTGATTGTCCTCTGAAGAATTTCAAGAAGGTGAACTATTTAAGCAATCCTGAATCTCCATGTCGCCCTGATGCCTTCTATTAAGTTTCAGCTTGGTTTTCTTACTATTATGGAGAAGATGCCGTTTGAATAATTTCAAAATGGCCACTATGGCAGCCATCTTAGATATCAGCACGGAACAATTTTAGCAAGTTGCACTGATACCGCCCATCAAGTTTCAGCCCAATTAGACTTTTGGTTTTGAAGGTAAGTTTTTGAAGAATTTCAAGAGGGCCATCATGACAGCCATCTTGGAGAGAAACTATATGGGACAAGAGCTAATAAATACTCGTACTTTTGTTCTAAACCAGAATTGTATCATCGCTTGTCTCATATTGTATTGATGCAACAATTTTAGCAGTTCTGAATTTTCAGCTCGATTCGACATTTGGTTCAGGAGCAGAAGTCGTTTGAAAAACTCCAAGATGGCCGCCTATTTAGTTTCAACTCAATCCGAGTTTTGGTTCAGGATGAGATGTCTTTTAAATAATTTCAATATGGCCGCCATGGCGGCCATCTTGGAAATAGAAATGTCACGATTTTAGCAATTCTTGTCCGAAAGCCTACCATCGAGTATCAGCTCAATCTGACGTCGAAAATGTGAAAAGCCAACGACGGACGGACGCCGGACGGATATACGGCAGACGACGGTTAACAGTCAATGGCATAAGCTGACCGCTTTGCACCAGGTAACTAAAAGGAAATGTACATAAGTTCATGTATCAACTTACTTTATATTGTTTGGCGAGATTGTTTAGATAATTGAGTGTCTCTCTGTTCTTCTCTGCTCGAGTCTGAGCCAGTTGTTGGCACAGTGTGTCTTTAGGTTCCATTAGTGTAGCAGCTGAAACAAACCGTAATGATCCTAAATATACCGTACAGATCCTAAATATACCGTTATGATCCTAAACGTACCGTAATGATCCTAAACATACCGTAATGAGCCTAAACATACCGTAATGATCATAAACATACCGCAATAATCTTAAATACCGTAATGAGCCTAAATATACCGTAATGAGCCTAAACATGCCGTAATGATCCTAAATATTGGGACAGACAGGCCTAACCAAAAAGTGAAGACCCAGATCAGACTGCTCCTGAAGGAGCAGTCTGATCAGGGTCTACACTGTTTACCATTCCGTCTCCTTGCTTGATCTTGAAATAAATTTGTTAGAATTTTATAAGAATTACAAGAAGTCCTCAAGGTGTCCGAAGTTTTAGGATTTTTACAGAATATGACAAAGAAAAATAAGCAAGGTAAAAAAGTAGTTCCCTAGTGATTATATTATACTGGAAAACATAAGCATGTTAGGTAGAGAATCATTTCTTAAACCCCTTCCAACCCTTTAGACCGGTCCCGATACCTATACACTGTTTGGGCCGTCTCATCAGAATCTACAACATTTGCTAAACTGTAAATGGTTTGACTAACCCCACTCAGACCTTGGACACGCCCATTTTTTTAAAATAGTGGCCCACTTTTTTTAAGTTCTATACACTGTCTTAGCCGGCTCATCAGAATCTATAAGTTTGCCAACTTGTTAATGATATGACTACCCCCTCTCAGACCTTGGCCTTGAAAATAGTGGCAAACTTTTTAAAAAACATCACGTGAACAAGTCCGTGATATAAAGACCCCACTAAATCCCACTTTATATAGAGAAAACTGGGGTTTACGGGGTCTCCATTATTTTTCTTATTTCTGCTCCAATACATAGGTTGTGGGTACTCGTTAGAACCGCCTCAATGAGGCGGTTCTAACGAGCACACACAACCTATGTTATAAGCATTTATAAGAAAAATATGACAGATTTTCATCAGAAAAGTAGCCATTTTGGAGATGTGAAAAATGCACTATGCCGTACGGGTGTGTTATCGTAATGAATTGGCATGTGAGTGAGTGAGTGAGTTTTAGTTTTACGTCCCACCAACAGCTAAGGTCATACGGAGACGGGACCTCGGTTTAAAGACCCATCCGAAAGTCTGGAGAAGCCCGGGATCGATCCTGCGATCCCTGGTTTACAAGGCGAGTAGCGTAACCACTGCACCACGGAGGCTTCTATGAATGGGCATGTGCAAAGTCATATCTGGAAGTGGTCGCTTCGGAAACTCGGGGACGGGAAACTCGGGGACGGAAGGGCAAAGTATTATATACATGCGAGTATGTAGAATCGAAAACAAAAATTAATAATTGAAGTGGTTCTGCATGTAAGCGGAAATATTGTGCATGTATGATAAACCCTTATCTTGCTGAATATTCATTTAAGCCACACCCATTTCTGTCTATCAACCAATCAAATTACTTGATGAAATTTATAAACTGAATGCGAAACAGTGTAGATCCTGATCAGATGGCTTCTTCAGAAGCCATCTGATCTGGATCTACACTGTTTGCAAAGATAGGGGTTGTCGTGAACAGCACGGTAAGGGTTAAGCTTTGAGTTGTTGCTGTGTGGATTCCATGTACTTATGTCCTTCTATTCTTCCGTTTATCAAATGGAGACAATTTTTGTGTGACTTGATGTGAATTTTCAGAAAACCCGAATTGGCATTACAAACAAAATGTTTTGAAAGAGTTACGTCCCCTAATAGCATGGCAAATCCGCTTAAGGTAAATGCTGGATTTGATTGATTAACTGATTAGGGTTAAACGACACGTAAACCGTTGTGGGTCATTTTGTGACGCCCCCAGAGAAAGGCAGACAGCTAACATAAGAGAAAGTAAGGAGGTGAGTGAGTGAGTGTTTGAGTTTTACGTCCCACCAACAGCTAAGGTCATACGGAGACAGGACCTCGGTTTAAAGACTCATCCGAAAGTCTGGAGAAGCACGTAGAGGAGGTGAAAGTGAGGGACAGAGGAGAAAGAGGAAAAAGAATGAAAGTGCAGAAACGGGAGAAATAACAACACTCCCACTCTATCTACCCTTACCTGCTGCAAAATGACAGCAACTGTCAGTCAGTATCAGTGGACGCCCCGCGGCCCCAGCCCATAGGGACTTGAAGAAATATATGGGCTGCACGATGCTTCCACGCAGAGCTGAATCCGGCCCGCACACTAGTACTGGTAAACCGCTTAGAGGATCTCAGCATGTCCAGGAACCGCGGTGCGAGGCGGACCGTCCATGCTAATTAACCCTATTGGTTTCATTGGGCGACAGGGCTTGAGATGTCATTTCATCTCAATGTCCCACAAAACTGGAAGCAACGTCTCCAAAATGACCTTTATAGTGTTGACGGGGACGTTAAACCTCAAATCAAACAAACAAACAGTGGACGCCCTCAGTGACGCAAGATACACTTCACCTTTGCGTCACCCAACCACCCCTATTAAATGCTTGAATGTCATATCCTACATTAACCTTTCCACATGGACTTGGCAAACAATCATTATGAAAACACGCCTATACAAATACATTGTAAACTTTACCGCCGAAAAATCGAACATTTTAAGATGAAACATTGTGATATTTTTCTTATTGCTGGTCAAAATATAGATTTTGGGTACTCGTTAGAACCGCCCCATCGAGGCGGTTCTAAAGAGTACCCACAATCTATATATTAGCAGAAATAAACAAAGTAAGGTATACCCTTGTAAACCCCAGTTTTACTATATAAAAGTGGGGTTCAAGTGGGTCAAAATTATATAGGCTTGTTTCCGTGTTGATAGACCAAGACGTTGTGCTTTGAGGATTCGGGTCTACAATGTTTGGTATGCAGTTCATGTTTTTGTATTGTTACAAAAAGACCAGATAACCCCTTTATTGGCAATGGACCTGTCCAAAGCTACTAAGTGGAAGATTCCATTCGCCATTAAAGGATTTACAAGTCTCTTGTCGTCAACATAGGCCATATCATGATTCTTTATTTCTAGAGATGGATCAATAACCAATAAATGGAACTAGGAAATGACATCAACCGCATCAAAAGAAAAACTGTTTCGCGTTTTCTTTTGCGAACAACAGCGATGCAGGGAACCAGCTGACCAGCACCTTTATGTCCGTGCGTCTTACCTCTTTGTCACCAATCACGAAAACAAACCTATATAATTTTGAGCCACTCAAACCCCACTCTTGTACACTAAAACTGCGGTTTACAGGGGTAAACAGCATTTTTTTCTTATTTCTGCCAAAAACATAGATTGTGGGTACTCGCTAGAACTGATTTTTTTTATTTCTGCTCAAAAAACACAGATTGTTGGTACTCAGGGAGGCGGTTCTAACGTGTTCCCACAATCTATGTTTTTGAGCAGAAGTATGAAAAAATATCAGAATATGTTTTGGAAAATTTTCAATATTTGGTGGTACAATTTTCAATATACAGTCAAACTTCGATGGCTCCAACCACTTTGGGACCATGAAAATTTGTTCGAGACAGCGGTAGTTCGAGCCACAGAGGGATACTATAAGTGCCATACCAGGAGGCAAAATGGAGATAATTGTGGGATATCTTTTCGGTGTTCTATATTATAAATGTATGTTGTGTGTACTCATTAGAATCGCCTCATCGAGGCGATTCTAATGAGTACACACAGCATACATTTGCAAGACAAATGAAGAAAATCTTCCTAAATTACCCCTATATCGTATTTAGAGGAACTCCCTGCGGACTCAAGAACGGGTTCGACTCATCCATGGTAATCGAGCCATCGGAGTTCGAGCCATCGAAGTTTTACTGTACATGTATTTGAATAGGCGTGTTTTCATGATGTTGAAGGCATTTTCTCGTGACGGGGTTCACATGTGGAAAAGATGTTTATGGCACATAAGCCTCTTATTAATATTAATTGAGCCCCGCCAAGCGAATTTGTGTCTTCGAGCATTCCGTCATGACAAATTTTAAATGCGCATGCCCAGCCATTCAGAGGGACCAGGGATATGGCTTTCTGTCTGAAGGTTCCTCTTGATTCACTGCTTGTATGAGCGAGCAGCGAAGGTTCTGGCGAGACTGCGCGGATGCGCAGGCTCGCCTGAACCTTCGCTGCTCGCATAGGCGATAAGTGCCAAAATCGCTTGACGGGGCCCAATTATTTCTCCGTCATTTAATTTCAACAGATCAAAATCAATAAGTCAACAATAGTCGGTATACACAATCCTCTGAACAAGGCTTGTAATGAACAAAGAGTGAGTGAGTGTTTCAGTTTTACGTCCCACCAGCAGCTTAGGTCATACCTATAGACGGGACCTCTGTTTAAAGACTCATCCGAAAGTCTGGAGAAGCCCGGGATCGATCCTGCGAGCCCTGGTTTACTAGGCGAATAGCGTAACCACTCGAACGCGGAGGCTTCTCCCAGGTAAAGTAAAACAGTAGGGGTTGCATAGGTACAAGTGGTTTAAATCATAGGTTTTGTGTAATTAAAACGGGCCTCCGTGGCCTAGTGGTTAAGAAAGTTGACTCTTGATCATTAGGTCTCTCACCACTGTGGTTCGAGCCTCGCTCGGGTCACATGTGAGACGCCAAGTTCTGCAATGGAAGGTCAGGTGGATTTTCTCTGTATACTCCGGTTTTCGCCCACCTCTGATTAACGATCGGCTCGATATGAGTGAAATAATCTTGCAGGGACCGTAAAACCAAAACCAAAACCAAAAAAAAAAAAATAATAAAATAAAAAAAATGCAATTAAAAGAACCGCCTTAGAGGCGGCTCAATGCACGTGTAGTATTCGTTCATGTAGTCCTACACACAATACTTAAAGTGGAGCTACATGTTCAATTATCCATGCAATAATAACTGAATATTTTTTAATAAATTTCTTATTTCAGGGCCGAGCAACAAATTGCTGAACCTACAGATTTCAAGATGCTTTAGTACGGGTATATATGACATGTAGAGGATCTTACACGAGTGCTCATGTATTATTGAATTTACTAAACGAGTTGAGGAAAAGGGATAAAATGCGAGGTTTTGCCGATGTATTATTGAATTTATTAAACGAGTTGAAAAAAAGGGATAAAATGCGAGGCTTTGCCGAGCATTTCATCCCTTTACTCAACTCGTTTAATAAATTCAATGATACATGAGCACAAATGCAAGATCCTATTTTATCATATGACATTTAAACGCATTTATTCACGTGTGTTTACAAAAATGTCAATATTCCGCCATTAGTAAACACGACGTCGTTAAGGACGTCGTACATGTAACGTTACGGATCTACCTAATTTGCATATTTAATCCACTAATATTGCATGGCGTTTTTACACTCTCAGACGCGACGTCATATGAGAAATATACATTGATTGAAATATATGATAATCTTTTTTCTTATATATTAATGTAATAATAGTACTCTTCTAACCTGACACTACTATCTTAGAATCTAAAATACATTCTTGTTCTTTCATGACAACGGCATTTCCTGAAACCGTTCACTTTAAGAATTGGCGTCTATAGCAACAAAATGTCTACGGTATAGACCTAATGCAATCGATGTCAACCATATTGCCTTAAGCAGGCAGGGTAAACTTAGATTTTTTTTTTGTTTTCAATTTTACGGCCCAGTCCATATTATAAAGGTCATATCAAGCTGGATAGTTCATGTAACGACACTTTCACTTTGTGTGTGTGTGGGGGGGGGGAAGGGGGAGGGGGGGTGGGGTTGCAGACATAGTACCTCTAAGAAGCGGTTAGCCAGTATTGATAACAGTTATGCATAAGAATTTATTTTTCTGATTCCCACATTCACTCCACTGGGTGACCTAATAATGCAATTAATATCTAGTTTGTTCTTCTTAAAGAAATTTCTGAAAAAAATGAGTCTTTCAAATGTCGTCCTCGAATCAGTTGCATGGGTGAGAATGACCGTAGAAAACATTTTCATGGCTCCAGATAAAGATAAGGGTTATTTGTTTATCATTTCTTGTTATAAACGTATGCTGTTGGTACTTGTAAGAAACACCTCATCGAGGCGATTCTCAAAAGTACACACAACCTATGTTTGTGCAAAATGGTGTGATTCTGACCTGACCGCCCAGGCATATGAACCCTTTTAGTTTCATTAGGCGGCGGGGCTTGAGATGTCATTTCATCTCAGTGTCTAGTAAAAGTCCGACAAATCTCCAGCATGGCCTTTATAGGGTCGACGGGGACGTTTAACCTCAAATCAAACAAACAAAATCCCTTTGCTCTTGACCACGATATACAATGAGTGACCGGCCCCGATAGCTCAGTTGGTAGAGTGTCCGCTCCGGGGAACGGGAGGTCACGGGTTCGATCCTGGGCCGCGACATACCAAAGTCGTTAAAAATGGTACTAGCTGCTCCTCGCTTGGCACTCAGATTTACGGGGTAGAGCTAGGACTGGTCGACCCAGTGTCAGGATAATGTGATTGGGTGTGGTATCATGTAATGTGTCTGGGACATAATACTGCAGTGAGGCAGCACTATAAAAGTGAGCATTTGAGCTTCCTGTCGCAACCAGACACCGTCGTGACTGATTTGACTGAAAAATTGTTGACAGCGACGTTAAACCCGAATTCACACACACACGCATACAGTGAGTGAGTGTTTGATTTTACGTCCCACCAACAGCTAAGATCATACGGAGACGGGACCTCGGTTTAAAGACTCATCCGAAAGTCTGGAGAAGCCCGGGATCGATCCTGCGCCCCCTGGTTTACAAGGCAATTAGCGTAACCACTACACCATGGAGGCTTCTCCACGATATACAGTAGAACTTCGATGGCTCGAACACCAATAGCTCGTTTACCATGGCAGAGTAGAACCTGTTATTGAGTCCCTAGGCAATTCCTCTACATAAGAGGGAAAATTAAGGAGATTTCGACTTTATCTTGCAAATGTATGCTGTGTGTACTCATTAGAATCGCCTCGATGAGGCGATTCTAATGGGTACACACAGCATACATTTCTATTACAGAACACCGAAAAGATGTCTAAAAATTTACTCCGTAATGCTTCAGTAGCTCGAACTACCCCTGTCTCGAACAGATTTTTGTGGTCCCAAAGGGGTTCGAGCCATTGAAGTTCGACTGTATATCTAGTTGCTCTTGATCCGATGTACATGTATTTCTAGTCTTTTGAAAAATGGATGGGCATTTTCTTCAAACATGTTATTTGCAACCTCAGATGATGAGTGAGACAGTAAGCTCCGTTTCTGGGTTGTGTTCCCTGAACGTGAATGCCCCCCCCCCCCACCCCAGGGCCATGCCGTTGACTCAACGTTGTTTCAAGATGGAATACCTGCCCTGATTGTTAGAACCGTGGTACTTACGTGGCATTTCAACTTGTTCAGCACAATGACTGATCACAACTTCATCAGTCTTTCTGTGGAGATTCTCCGCATACCCTGATGTAATAAATGTACGAAATAATTGAATAATACAAAAATAATTCTTAATTATTGATTGTAATTTTTTAGTTTTGATAATACTACGTACAAGGTTAAAATGAGAGCAGGTGGTATGGGCGCTTCAAGAGGCAATTTCGTACATAATTTTCGGCAGGCACACGACCTGTATTCAACGTCTTTTCAATCTCGATGCATCGACGTCGATTCTACGTTGCAATGAAATCATGTGCCCAGTCGGTTAAACTATGACAGGGAATTATCTCAAATATTCATTTGAAAACAAAACAAAAAAAACAAACAAACAAACAAACTGGATGAAACAATGAAAGATAGTGATATCTCGTAAAGGTAATAAAAGAACGACAGCATCAAATATGCCAATTCAAACGAAAATCTGTCTTCGGGCATGAGATCCGCCCATCTGTGCGCCGTCGGACTAGATTCTCCGCTGTGTGCTTAATGGATGCGTTTTGACCAAACGGCTTCGTCATGCAGACATGCGCGCGCAAGTCCGAATGTATATTTTCACTTGTCGCGGCTCAGGCGCTAATTCTGGTGAGACTGCACATATAAAATACTCAGCGGGCACACAACGTGAATACGTCGCATCAACGTCAATGCTGCATCGACGTTGATGCGACGTTGTTTAGGCGTTCAATAACTCCATGCAGATAAAGGGAAGGAGCGAGAATTACTTTCATTATTTCTTCTTAGAATCACGTTGTGGGTACTTAATATGATAATCGCCTCGATGAGGCGATTATAGCAAGTACCCACTACCGAGACCGACCGCACATGATACTCATGATGAATATTGGTAAACAGCTTAGAGGGTCTAAAGTCTATCCAGGCAAAGTGCTGCGAGTAGGACCGTTCCTACATATTGTTTGGGCAGCAGGGATTGAGATGTCATGTCATCTCAATGTCCGATACAAGTCACACAAAGTTGGAAGCATGACCTAAAACCTCAAACAAACTATGCTTAATAAAGAAATCAGAAAAAAAAAAAATATCCATAATTTATCACAAATACTCCTGTCATTCCAAGTGGACATATGACGTCTAGGCAACGTCGCATCATCGTCGATGCAACGTCATGGCGTTTTTTTTTTTGTTTTTTTTTTTTTCTTTTTTTTCTTTTCTTAATTTTGGTTTTATGGCACTTTCAATGTTATTTCACTTATATCGAGCCGATCGTGAATCAGAGGTGGGCAAAACCCGGAGAAAAACCACCTGACCTTCCGTTGCAGAACTTGGCGTCTCACATGTGACCCGGGCGAGGCTCGAACAACAGCGGTGAGAGACCTAATGAATAAGAGACAGCGCTCTTAACCACTAGGCCACGGAGGCCCGTCTCGTCATGACGTTGCATCGACGTTTATACATTGCATAGACGTTGTGTGCCCGCTGGGGAAGCGAGGTGATCTGTAGCTTTGCTGAGTTCAAATATAAAGCATTCTTTCTTGTGATATGGGATATATGTATGCTACTAAGTATAGAAAAGCATATTTTTTTTTTTTCAATAGTGTATTGCTTACACACTAAAAGCATAGAGTAATTATAGCTTCCTAGCGGCATATAGTCAGACTACACTTTAAATAATAAATGACTTTGAGAATACTTGTTGCAGTGCAAGGTCAAAACTGAAGGACAAAACTAACGAACACACGACATAAAAACCCAGTTTTACAACAGACAAAACAGTATTAAAATCACAGTTCATAGAGTTTAAACATGTATATTAACCCATTGTATACGGGAAACCCCTAAAGGGGAACCTTGGTAAACAGTGCAGGCCCAGATCAGACGCCACAGAACGCGTCGTCTGATCAGGGCCTACACTGTTTGCTAACAGAATTTTCCGTCAAAAATAGAATGAAAACGAAACAATAGGCCAGAAACGCCCTTATATGACATATGAACTTGTCTAACATGTGGAAGAGTTCACTAGTATTGTTTGTTTGTTTGATTTGAGGTTTAACGTCCCCGTCAACACTGTAAAGGTCATTTTGGAGACATTGCTTCCAATTTTGTGGGACTTTTACCCGACATTGAGATGAAATGACATCTCAAGCCCTGTCGCCCAATGAAACCAATAGGGTTTATAAGAATGGACGGACCGACTCGCACCGCTTTTCCTGGGCAAGCTTAGATCTTCTAAGCTGTTTACCAATACTCGTTTGCGAGTCGGTCTCATCTCTGCGTGGAAGCATCTTGCAGTCCATATATTTCTTCAAGCCCCGACTGGCGGGGCCGGAGTTCACTAGTATGCAATGGGTTAAACGCAATGGCGTATGAAGGTGTAAAATAGTTACGAGGTCAAAACCCATTTACTTCGAACTTACATGTATGCAGGAACCAACGATATAGGCTATTTATATCATACATGATACTGTTGAGGCCAAGCCCCTTTTGTCCAAGCCCTTCGTCCTTCGCATATGACATTAGCTGCATATCAGGGTTTCTTTACAATGTCAAAAGCATTTTGGAGAAAAGCTTAAAAATACAATTAAAAATATATTATGAAGATGGAAAAAATTCTTACATTTAAATGCATATTCAGAATGCTTGCTTCCGTCCATAGCAATCATCACAACCCGTGGTTTCTTTGTGTTTTCCTCCATTTTATTAGTTTTTCCTGGTTCACTGCCTTAAAGTACTTCTTAATTATATTTTTCCTGTATAAAGGGAAATAACTGCATCAATGGTTCAATACGTGAAACTAATCACGCTTAAGTGCTTCCGTAAGTCACCTTTAAAAATACGAGTAAACAGTGTATTTACGATAAAATTAGATCGCAGAGGCGGATCCAGCACCAGTGCGTGCTTTCTGGATCGATTGTTTAATCAATCGACCAAAAGCTATGAAGCGCAGCCGCTTTTCAATGCTAAGTCCACGTGAATATCACTGACTTGTCGGGAATCCAGCTAACGGTTATTTGTAGTAAATGGTAGCGCTGTTCTTATCGCTGTGGGGTCAGTTTTACGTAAGAGGGTTATCAATAGAATCCCGACTGGAATCTTTGGGTTCTGCAGTGTGGACCCAAATTAGACGCCACAGATTGCGGCGTCTGATCAGGGTCGACACTGTTTGCTTACATTACAATAATTTAAGGATTTAACGAAACATTTGATTCTTGTTTAATGAGTCATAATTATGTTTAATGAAGACACCTCTGCGGTTACATTTACATGCCTATAAAGTACTCGACAGGACATGGATGTTAATTTGGCATTTACATTTCCACTCAGCGACAAAGCCCCGAGCACGCATACGTCGCTAGAGCAACGTCGCATCAACGTTGCAACCACGTAGATCTGACGTTGCATAAACGTCATATTGTTGCACCGACGATGCAGTAATGTCATGGTGATGACGTTGCACCGACGTAGATGTTACGTTGCATAAACGTCATGACGCTGCACGGACGTTGATGCGACGTTGCAGTAATGTCATGGCGGTACATGCACGTCGATTCGACGTTGCATTAACGTCATGTGCCTGCTGGGCCGACTTCTCAAGTCAAGTTCTTCTGTAAGAGTGCTTCAAAGGGCCTCCGTGGTCTAGCAAATGGGTATACGGGCCTCCGTGAACTACGAGGTAGTGGATAAGAGCGCGAGATGCCATGTTCTGCAACGGAAGGTCAGTTGGTTTTTCTCGAAGTACTCTTGTTTTCGCCCACCTCAGATTAACGTTCGGCTCAAAACAAGTGAAATAATCTTGAAAGGGCGGTAAAACCAAAACCCCAAAAATAAACCTCAGGTATATGAAGTCCATGCATCGTTAATCAGAGGTGGGCGAAAACCAGAGTATCCGGGGAAAAACCACCTGACCTTCCGTTGCAGAACTTGGTGTCTCGCATGTCACCCGAGAGAGGATCGAACCACAATGGTAAGATACCTTATGATGAAAGAGTCAGTGCCCTTAACCTCTTTAACCACTAGTCCACGGAGGCCCTTATACTCATTGACATACATGTGCTTCATATACCGGGGCCTAACCCGTTTTGTACTGGAAACCGCAAAACGGGTAATTGGCCAAGATCATTTCCGGGCCTCCGTGGCCTAGTGGTTAAGAGCGCTGACTCTTAATCATTAGGTCTCTCACCGCTGTGGTTCGAGCCTGGCTCGGGTCACATGTGAGACGCCAAGTTCTGCAACGGAAGGTCAGGTGGTTTTTCTCCGGGTACTCCAGTTTTCGCCCACCTCTGATTAACGATCGGCTCGATATGAGTGAAATAATCTTGAAAGGGCCGTAAAACCAAAACCAAAAAAAAAAAAAAAAAAAAAAAAATGGCCAAGATCAGCAAGGCCTTCACTGTTTGCAAAATTTTCAGCCAATTTCCTACTAGTTTTTCAAGAAAACACAACCTGACACCCCTAAATTTTGAAATGGCCTCCTGCTATATATAAGGAGGAAGATTCCATTTGATACAAAAAGGGTTAAGGAGGGTTCCTATACAACAGTGAGTGATGGTCATGTCGACATTAGCAACACAACACGTTCGGTGGATTTTATTAATCGACCCAAATTTAGATATGGTGGTTGCAAGTATTGGGAGGGGACCAGGAGATGCGACTTTGCTTCTTGTAGCGTTAAGTATATGTTATGTCTTGTTGCTCGTCGTCGAGTTATGGTCGCGCCTTGTGGCTTTTCCTAGAGATCTTCAGTCTGTTTACAAGGGGATGCAAGGTTCACGGTGACAGTGTTTGAGTTTGATTGGGGACAGTTCATATGATTTTGACTCAGTTGAAACTTAGAAAGGTTTGTGCACGATGTGTTCCGCATCGCTTGACCAAAGATCAAAAGACCAACCATGTAAAATGGCGAATAGTCTGTTTGAAAAAGAACACTAAATTTGATAAACGTCTAGTAGAATTTCGGAACTGTTTACAGGTGATGAAACCTGGGTCTATTATCGTGAGCCACAGAGATGCATCAAATAACAAGCAGTGGCTGCAAAAGGACCAAGGTCGTTCATTGCCTGAATTAAAAGCGCGGCAAAAGTTTTGTGTGCGGTATTTTCCAATGCGATGGACCCATTGTTCCGATTCCCGTACACAATGGCAAGACCATCACAGGTAAATTTTATAAGAATGGTGTGCTGTCAAAAGTAAAGGCACACTGAAAAACGCAGCCGGTTTAAGATTTCTGTCTTACTCATGACAACACACCTGCTCGTCCAAGACTTCTTGAAAGAGGAAAAGGTAGTTCAGCTCTTCGCCAAACCTTAGTCTCTGCGACTTTTTCCTGTTTCCTTCACAAAAGAAAACCCTTTCTGGTCGTTATGAACCCCAAATGCACTTACCTGTGTCGTTAGGGTATACCTAACAAGAATTCTGCCGAAGGCTATGTCGCGCCTATGGGGGCGCAAAGTCACCGAACTATGACATCTAGGCGAAGATCAAACATAGATGCTTGCATAAAAGGCTTGTACTAAGTATCATTAATGGAGTTCAAATAATTCTTGAGAAATGAACTTAACCATTAGGGTGAATGCTAGGGTGGTGGCAATATTTTACAGAGTCAGTGAACCATAAAATGTAGGTCAAGGTCAAGGTCAAATATGGATGCTTGCATTTAAGTTGCCATCCCGAGATATAAGTTTGTACCAAGTATCATTAATGTGGCTCTAAATGAACTTAACCATTAGGGTGAACGCTAGGGTGGTCGCAATATTTTACAAAGTCAGTGAACCATGAAATTTAGGTCAAGGTGAAATATGGATGCTTGCATTGAAGTTGCCATCCACAGATTCAAGTTTGTACCAAATATCATTAAAGAAGCTCTTATAGTTCTTGAGAAATAAACTTGACCATTAGGGTGAACGCTAGGGTGGTCGCAATATTTTACAAAGTCAGTGAACCATGAAATGTAGGTCAAGATGAAATACGGATGCTTGCATGTAAGTTGTCATCCCCAGACACAAGTTTGTATGAAGTATCATTAATGAGGGTCTAATAGTTCTTGAGAAATAAACTTGACCATTAGGGTGAACGCTATGGTGGTCGCAATATTTTACAAAGTCAGTGAACCATAAAATGTAGGTCAAGATGAAATACGGATGCTTGCATGTAAGTTGTCATCCCCAGACACAAGTTTGTATGAAGTATCATTAATGAAGGTCTAATAGTTCTTGAGAAATAAACTTGACCATTAGGGTGAACGCTAGGGTGGTCGCAATATTTTACAAAGTCAGTGAACCATGAAATGTAGGTCAAGATGAAATACGGATGCTTGCATGTAAGTTGTCATCCCCAGACACAAGTTTGTATGAAGTGTCATTAATGAAGGTCTAATAGTTCTTGAGAAATAAACTTGACCATTAGGGTGAACGCTAGGGTGGTCGCAATATTTTACGAAGTCAGTGAACCATGAAATGTAGGTCAAGGTCAAATATGGATGCCTGCATGTAAGTTGTCATCCCCAGATACAAGTTTGTACCAAGTATCATTAATGAAGCTCTTATAGTTCTTGAGAAATAAACTTGACCATTAGGGTGAACGCTAGGGTGGTCGCAAATGTTGACGCCTTGACGAACGGACGGACGAACGGACGAACGAACGGACGGACGAACGGACGGAAAACCGGGCGCCTATATCGCGCCATGCTAATAGCAGGCGCGACAAAAAGGCCTACTTCCTGCCTGTACAGAATAGATTTCGAGACTTGAAGGCACTGGTAAATTTAATGTTTATCTTGTTGAACAGACAGCCCCTATCTCTGCAAGCAGTGGCCAGCCTCGGTAGCTCAGTCTGATGCGCGTCTGACTGGTAATCAGGAGGACGCGGATTCGATAGCTGCCAACATTCTTTCGTGGAGATTGATCATGAAATTTTTTCTACGGTCATTCACTCCCTTCTGCTGATTTAAGAAGGACAGTAGTCCGTTTCTGGCGAAAGAATGTGCACTGTACTGGTTAACCACTTACGTATTAAGTGTGGATAGGTAAACAGACCGGCTCTAAAATGAAATAAAAAAGTGTTGACTGGGCCGTTTAACTCAAATGCAAACAAACAAAATCTGCAAACAGTGTACATACAGATAAGATAGCTTCTGGCAGAAGCCATCTGATCAGGATATACACTCTCATGCAGTTTGTGAGCTGAATGACTACATTATATCAATTTATTTGATTGGTTGATAGTCTGAAACAGGTGTGACTAAATTAATTTATTCATCAGGAAAAGGGTCGATACAGAAACTTGAACAACACAGTCTTCCATTTAATAGCTAAAGCAGAACTTTGATGGCTCGAACACCGATGGCTGGTTTATCTTGGCGTAGTCGAACCAGTTCTTGAGCCCCCAGAGAAATCCTCTACATAAGAAACAGTTGGGCTTGGTAATTTAGGAGATTTTTATCTTGCAAATGTATGCTGTGTGTACTCATTAGAATCGCCTCAGAGAGGCGATTCTAATGACTACAAACAGCATACATTTTCAATATAGAACACCGAACAGATGTCCATAAGTATCTCATATGACTCCTAGTAGTAACCCTCAGTGGCTCAAACTACCCCTGTCTCGAATAGATTTTCGTTGTCCCAAAGGTGTTTGAGCCATTGGAATTCGACTGTATCTACATGCCGTTTTCCAATTTAAGGGATATGTGTTTGATGTGTTTTCCAAATTGTGTGCGTGTGTGTGAATTCGGGTTTAACGTCGCTTTCAACAATTTTTCAGTCATATCACGACGGTGTCTGGTTGCGACAGGGAGCTCAATGCTCACTTTTATAGTGCTGCCTCACTGAAGTATCATGTCCCAGACACATTACATGATACCCCACCCGGTCATATTATCCTGACACTGGGTCGACCAGTCCTAGCTCTACCCCGTAAATCTGAGTGCCAAGCGAGGAGCAGCTAGTACCATTCTTAACGACTTTGGTATGTCGCGGCCTGGGATCGAACCCGTGACCTCCCGTTCCCCGGAGCGGACACTCTACCAACTGAGCTATCGGGGCCGGTCCTAATTGTGTTTTCTTTTTAAAAGCAAACAGTGTAGACCCTGATCAGACACCGCATTATCAAATGTCAGACACTGTTTGCCAATGTCAAATTTTGTGGCTGCTAGGCATATACATATAGGCTAATATAGCCATAATTATGCGTCTAATCGGAGGAAATCGTGTTGCTGCGGAGTTCATGGTTGATTTGTTTTTGTTTGTTTGATTTGAGGTTTAACGTCCCCGTCAACACTGTAAAGGTCATTTTGGAGACGTTGCTTCTAATTTTGTGGGACTTTTACCCGACATTGAGATGAAATGACATATCAAGCCCTGTCACCCAATGAAACCAATAGGGTTTATTAGCATGGACGGTCCGCCTCGCACCGCGGTTCCTGGACAGGCTTAGATCCTCTAAGCGGTTTACCAGTACTAGTGTGCGGGCCGGATTCAGCTCTGCGTGAAAGCATCATGCAGCAAATATATTTCTTCAAGCCCCTATGGGCGGGGGCTTCAGTGTTCATGGTTGAAAGAAACAACAAAACAAGCAAAACTTGACTGATGAATATCATCAACAGTTTATCAACAAAAGATAGAAGACCGTTCTACAAGCAAAGACTCTGATCAGCCTGTGCATCCAGGAATGAAACGTCATAGCTCCAAATTAGGAGAAGTAATGATGATAATTAAGGGGATGCATGCAACTTCAGGGGAGGCAACTCCTGAAAAGATAGTTTTGTCTGCCATGCCAATAGGGGTCAACTCTTAAAGAAAAGAATTTGCTCCTGAGGAGCAAATTCTTTACTTTAAAAGTAGACCCCTTTTTCAGTGGGACAGGGCTTATAGAAAAGCTGACAGGAAGTTCTGAAAGTTGTTTCCCTTTGAAAAATGGCAGAAAAATATGCCAGATGTTCCCATTCCCCTTAAGTGATATTTTTCTTACTTCATTTTAGGAGCTTGTTGTGGGTACTTGTTAGAATCACATCACTGAGGAGGGGTTTAATGGAGAAATATGAAAAAATGGTCCCAAAATTACCATTAGTACGCCTGTTTATTAATAGCTATGTATGGTGATAAGCACATGTTTGTTTGTATTTGAGTTTAACGACCCTGTCAACGCTATTTAGGTCATTTTTGAGCCTGTCCGTTTACCTATCAACACTTTTCCTTGGCAGGCTTATACGTAAGCGGCTAACCAGTACAGTGCATATTCTTTCGATTGAAACTGACAACTGCCCTTCTTGAATCAGCGGAAGGGAGAGAATGACCGTTGAAAAATAAGGGCATGTGCTTTACGTTCTATATTTCCCCTAGGATTCCTAGTATACACATGAAACATGTCACATTCAGGCTGATCCAACTCTTCACTAGTCAGACATGTCATCTGGAATCTTTGCTGTGCGCTGACTATATTAATTACAAACTCTATAGTGTGGATTGTCAAATACTGATTTTTGATGTGAGCAAATTTTTTCCTTTCAAAGCAGTCACCATTTTCAAGTACTGGAATGCACATAACGAAAACACGCCTATATGATTTTGACCCCCTTAAACCCCACTTTTAAATAGAAAAACTGGGGTTTACAGCGGTAAACATTATTTTTCGTTTCTGTTAAAAACATAGATTGTGGGTACTTGTTAGAACCGCCTCGTCAAGGCGGTTCTAACGAGTGCCCACAATCTATGTTTTGAGCAGAAATAAAAACAATATCAGAATTTTTTACCAGAAATGTTTCTTTTTTATGGTAAAATTTTCAATATATTTGAATAGGTGTGTTTTTGAAATGAAAAACAGAAGACAAAAACACCTTCAGCTTCATATAATGCAGAATAACAAGGTTAGGATAATAGGATAATTAAAGGATAAGTACTCATACTTATTAATAACATCCTGTGTTGTGGATACTCGCTTGAATTGCCTCGAGTACCCACAACATAAGGTCCCCTAATTATCTTTGTCACATCCCCTTATCTGTGAACTTATTTTTTTATATTTTTTTTAAATTAGTCCCCTTTAAAAAGTCATTGTTTTAGGACGTTTTCCTCCAGTTCTATGGAAAAAAAGTTGGGTTCTGGGTACCGGTAAGAATAGCCCCGCATATCATTAGCATAAAGAACACCTAAAACATATTTTATCATAGATGGTAAAGAAATATCATAAAATATATCCATAATAATCCCGGTAGGCAGCGTCCCATCAACGCCCATGCAGCGGCGGTAGCAACGTCCCATCAACGTCATGGCGTTGTATCGACGTTGATACGACATAGCATTAAACGTCATATGCCGGATGGGATGTTTCATGTTAATAGCACTTTATTTAAGGCACTCTATTAAACATTATAATCACTTTTGTTTGTTTGTTTGTTTGTTTGATTTGAGATTAAACGTCCCCGTCAACACTGTAAAGGTCATTTTGGAGACGTTGCTTCCAATTTTGAGGGACTTTTACCCGACATAGAGATTAAATGACATCTCAAGCCCTACCACCCAATAAAATATGGACGGTACGACACTCGCAACGCTTTGCCTGGGCAGGCTTAGTGTCTTTAAGCAGTATACCAGTACTCGTGTGTGGGTCGGTTTCAGCTCTGCATGGAAGCATCGTGCAGCCCATCTATTTCTTCAAGTCTCGATGGGCGGGGGCCGTATAACAACTGTCAGTGTCACAAATATAAAAAGATCATTAAGCAAAGAACCATGCATTGACTCGGGGTTAAAAACTTTTTCCATGTTCTGTTAAAATGAGAATGAAATTTGTCCTGCTCATAAATATGTAAATGCCAACAAAACTCATTACGATAAAACACCCGTGCGACATAGTGCATTTTTTCACATCTCCGAAATGGCCATTTTTCTGATGAAAATCCGTGATATTTTTTCTTATTTATACTGCAAACATAGGTTGTACCGCCTCATTGAGGTGGTTCTAACGAGTACCCACAACCTATGTCTAGGCGCAGAAAGAAGGAAAGTAATGTATACCCCCGTAAACCCCAGTTTTCTCTAAATAAAGTGGGGTTTAGGGGGATGTTCATTTCACGGACTTGCTAACGTGATGTGTTGGCATTTTAATATTTATGGGCAGGATAAATAGCAATTTTCTGATGGCTGTAGTAGGAATAAAGACATTTTTATGAGCAGTTTTTATTTCATGCTCATTTTAGCTGAGCATGTAAAAATTGTTTAATACCCAAGGGCATGGTGAAGACAAACATCATGAGGAATACAAATCGACTGAAATTAGCTCATACATGTATCTATTCAGGGCAAATGAACAATATGTATGTTTAGAGTTTCATATCACAAAATAGGCAGTGTAGTTAGGGATTGGCCTTCTATATTTTAAGAGATTTTTTTGGGGGGGGGGGGGGTTTACGGCCCTTTCAAGATTATTTCACTCATATCAAGCCGATCGTTAATCAGAGGTGGGCGAAAATCGGAGTACCGGGAGAAAAACCACCTGACCTTCCATTGCAGAACTTGGCGTCCCACATGTGACCCAAGCGAGGCCCGAACCACAGCGGTGAGATAACTAATGATCAAGAGTCAGCGCTCTTAACCACTAGGCCACGGAGGCCTGTTATTTTAAGAGAAATAAAACCCCATTTAACCAATATATGCCTAGCGGTCTTTTTTTGGGACATTAGTAGACAGTGCAGGCCCAGATCAAATTTATCAGAAAAAAGCCCAAATGTACAACACAAAGCCTAATTTGAACTGTCGAAAAAAAATCTATGTTTCTCTGCAAAAGCAGGGTAAAATCGGGAAACCCTAAACACACACTTTTTTTTTATTTGGCCTTATCAAATGGCTTTTATTCTTCATATTTCCATACACATGATTAAAGCACCCACAAAGTATTTGTGTTTTCAAAACACAAAAGAATTAAGTCTTTGACTTAGCTTTTCCATACGTGCTTGAATCATGAAAAAAAAAAAAAAAAAAAATGAAAAAAAAAAAAAAAAATTTTTTTTTTTTTTTTTCATTTTCTTTCATTTTTTTCATGAGTCAAGCCCCTTTGGCTTTTCAATCATATATTTTTCTCAAACCCAAAAATATCCCTCTTTACAAGAGTTCTGATTAATCTGAGCAACAAAGTAGTACCTTAGGACACATGTGACCAAGGCCTGAGGTTTCCTGGTCAACTCACCCGAGTCGGGAATTTCCCCCTGCTCATAAATGTTAAAATTACAACGATTGTTGCCATTTTAAAATTCCTTAGCAGAACAAATAACATTATATGCTGATTAAAGCAAGAAAACTGCCTCATGTGTTTGTATTTAAAGTAGAATTTCGATGGCTCGAACACCGATGCTCGTTTACCATGGCTGAGTCGAACCCGTTATTGAGTCCCCAGGGAATTTCTGTTCATAAGAAATAGGGAGGGTAAAAATTAGGATATTTTCGTCTTTTATCTTGCAAATGTATGCTGTGTGTACTCATTAGAATCGCCTCGATGAGGCGATTCTAATGAGTACACACAGCCTACATTTTTCATTATAGAACACAGAAAAAATGTCCTAAAGTATGTCGTTATGCCTCCTGGCATTAGCCCTCAGTGGCTCGAACTACCCCTGTCTCGAACAGATTTTCATGGTCCCAAAGGTGTTCGAGCTATTGAAGTTCGACTGTATACAAAATAATTCAGAGCCAGGGTGTGACAAAATCAGGCTCAAACTAGCACATTCTCCCAGTCTAACTGTATACTTGCCTTGCCAGCACAAACCACGGGCCAGCGTCGGGCCTATAGCGGTACGACGTTACAACGTCGTACCGCTATCGACCCGACGTTGGCCCGGCGTTCTTTGCTGGCTGGGTGCCTACTGAGGTAGTAGATTGAGACAGCAAGCTGGTGTTGGGGGTGGGGGTAGTTTTTTTTTAACATACCTATGTTATATTATTTGTCATACATGGTACATGGATTATATAGAGGATCTTACATGAGTGTTCATGTATTATTGAATTTATTAAACGAGTTGATGAAAAGGGATAAAATGCGAGGCTTTTCCAAGCATTTTATCCCTTTTCCTCAACGATTTTAATAAATTCAATAATACATGAACACGAATGCAAGATTCTATTTATCATATGACATTTAAAACGGATTTTATTCACTATTGTTTTCAAAAATGTCAATATTCCGCCGTTAGTAAACGCGACGTCGTTAAGGACGTCGTACACGTAACGCTATGGGTGTCTAACTAATTTGCATGTTTAATCCACTAGTGGATTATCGAAAATATTACATGGCGTTATTACACTCTCAGACGCGACGTAATGTGATAAATTGTTCATCAATAGGGCATCTTTCTTATAATTCCAGAAAAAAAGTGTAATATTTTCCGGATAATTTTATGCTCCATAAAAATGCATGTTGTGGGTACTTGTTAGAATTTTAACAAGAACACATAACCTCAGCAGACACACGTCGCTGGAGCAACGTCAAATCAACGTCGGTGCAACGTCACGACGTTGCACCGACGTTGATTTGACGTTGCATAAACGTCAAGACGTTGAACCGATGTTGATGTGACGTCACAATTACGTCATGTGCCTGCTTTCTTATCTCTTAATTACCCTCATTATGTGCTTTTATTGGAAGCTACTTATCTTATTCATGCACCATCAAATTTATGAATTTCTGGAAACCCTTTGGGCTGTTTTAAATCTCTATTCTTGTCAGGAGAAATAAGGTCTAACTTAACCCTTATCTTGCTGAATATCCATTTAAGCCGCACCCATTTCTGTCTATCAACCAATCAAATTACTTGATGTAATTTATTGCTACAGATTCATAAACTAAATGCCAAACAGTGCAGATCCTGATCAGAGAAGCCATCTGATCTGGATCTACACTGTTTGCAAAGATAGGGGTTGTCGTGAACAGCAAGATAAGGGTTAAGCTCCAGAAAATTGGAATAGGCGTGGGTGGAGGTGGGGGTTACTGAGGATAATTCAGAAATTTCTTCTTATCCTCTTCAGATACCCGTGCTGTTGGTACTAGTTAGTCACTCTAACAAGTAGACATGATGCATAGAGGGTCGTTTCAAACAAAATTTATTAAACGAGACTTTGGCGAGTTTCATAGATGTCGTATGAAATGAACACCAGGGTAAGATTTTGTGCATCATATAACGATTTTAAATCAAGATTTTATCGCAGAAGAATTTAATAAGAAAACCTAGTTAAGATGTCACGGACGACGTCATGACGTTATGCGCCAGTAACCGTTGTTATCATATGACGTCGCGTCTGACAGTGTAATAACGCCATGTAATATTTTAGATAATCCACTAGTGGATTAAATATGCAAATTAGCCAGATACGTCCCGTAACGTTACATGTATAACGTCCTTAACGACGTCGCTTTTACTAATGGCGGAATATTGATATTTTTGTAAACAATCGAGAATAAAATGCGTTTTAAATGTCATATGATAAATAGAATCTTCATTCATGCTCTTGTATTATTGAATTTATTAAACTCGTTGAGGAAAAGGGATAAAATGCTCGGCAAAGCCTCGCATTTTATCCCTTTTCCTCAACTCGTTTAATAAATTCAATAATACATGAACACTCATGTAAGATCCTCTATGTCAACAATTTATTAAACTCGTTGAGAAAAAGAGATAAAATGCTCGGCACAGCCTCGCATTTTATCCCTTTTCCTCAACTCGTTTAATAAATTCAATAATAAATGAACACTCATGTAAGATCCTCTATGTCAACAATTTATTAAACTCGTTGAGAAAAAGAGATAAAATGCTCGGCAAAGCCTCGCATTTTATCCCTTTTCCTCAACTCGTTTAATAAATTCAATAATACATGAACACTCATGTAAGATCCTCTATATCATTAATAGCAACAGATAAGGTGGGTATTCTGTTATAAATGAAGGATAGTTTTCTCCGAGTCGGTTCTAATGATTCGAATACCCATAACATAGGTTTTTATGGAGAATTTACAAAAACTATCTTTCAATTACCACAAAATATGCACCTTATCCGTTGCTATGGTTATTACGTGTGGTCATATGATTGTCAAAGAGGATCTTGTATTATTGAATTTATTAAACGAGCTGAGGGAAATGGATAAAATGCGAGGCTATGCCGAGCATTTTATCACTTTTCCTTATTCAATAATACATGAGCACGAATGCAAGATTCTATTTATCATATGGCATTTAAAATGCATTTTTTAAACAAAAACGTCAATATTCCGCTATTAGTAAACACGGCGTGGTTAAGGACGTCATACATATAACCAACAAACCTGTAACAGGTCTGTATTTTTATGTATTTTAGTTTTTGTACATGTTAGATACAAATTAGTATCTAACTAATTTGCATATTTAATCCACTAGTGGATTATCGAATTTATTACATGACGTTATCACATCCTCAGGCGCGAAGTCATATGATAAATGACGTTATTCACTAAACAACGGCGACGTTATTTGATACAGGTTTTTATGAAGAAGTAAGAACTATTTCTAACCACCCTCAGTTCACATGCACCCCCTTATATGGAACTATTTATAACCCAGGTTAATCCCACGAAATCAGGGGGCGGGGACAGGCGTATGTGTACGCCACATGGACTTGTTAACGCGATGAATGGACTAATATTAGTTATCACATGTCTTCTTTGGTATCGCACAATTGTTATCCCAAGGTACCACTTTGCTTGCTCAGTTGATCCACAATCTCTAGAGATTATTTAGTCTATTTGTGTGGTCCCATGGGAGGGATTTCGCCCATGGGAAACAGATGGTGGTGCTGTTCCACTCTTTTCTGCTCATCCTCGTGTTTGCATATAACTACAGGCATCTTGGCGTGGTGGATTATGTAGTCGCTGACACTGCCCAGAATGGTCCTCCGGAAATAGCCGTTCCCCCTGCTACCACAGATTACCATGCCCGCCTTGTTTTCCTCTGCGGCCTTCACAATAGCATGCCCAGCGTGACCATGTAGACTCTCCAGCTTGTGAGGGATCTGGATAGAAAACAAGATACATTCTCAGTACATTGAAAGGAAAAATCATATACATTACGACCACCTTTGGGACTGTTCAAAAGTGGTCTTTAAGACCACTTTTGAACAGTCCAAAAGGTGGTCTCTGACCAGAGCACACTGCATGCAGAAAATACAAAGAATAACTACAACATACTAAACCTTTCTAAAGCAGAATTATACTTAATTTGTGTTTTTGTTTTATTAATTCGAGGTTTAACGTCCCTGTCAACACTATCATGGTCATTTTAGATACGTCGCTTCCAATTTTGTGGGACTTTTACCCGACTTTGAGATGAAATGACATCTCAAGCCCTGTCACCCAATGAAACAAATAGGGTTTATAAGCATGAGCGGTCCGACTCGCACCGCTTTGCCTGTCCAGGCTTAGATCCTCTAAGCAGTTTACCAGTACTCGTGTGCGGTCGACTCGCACTGCTTTGCCTGGCCAGGCTTAGATCCTTTAAGCAGTTTACCAGTACTCGTGTGCGGTCGGTTTCAGCTCTGCGTGGAAGCATCGTTCAGTCCAACTACTTGTTTTCGCGCCACAATGGGCGGGGGCCGCCAATGACTTGGTAGTGTGATGGATCATATATTTGCCATACCCCACCCATGAAATACCCGGCCATTCCCTGACTTTTCGAACAGCAAAAATTTATGTAGCGCTTGCCGGATCGTCCACGAAGTAGGTATACCATAACCTCTATTACGCTATTGTTGGGATCCCAAGCAGAAACCGTGTTAGTTAAACAACTGTGTTATATCCAAACAAAAATGTGAAGATTATATAGAAAAATGACCATAAATGGTCATTTTTCTATATAATTTTCACATTTTTGGGATCTTTCTTGAAACCGTGTTATACTCAAAACCGTGTTATAACGAACCGTGTTATAACGAAGTTGATGTGAACTAACCGCAATATCCGTTGCTTAACTTCGTGCACTACCAACGTCGCAAAAATAGCAGGTATCTAATTTAAATTTAAACTAAATCGGGCACAATTCTCTCATGGCGATAAATAGTTTGCATTTTATTAATTTTAAAAGCTCACTCGAACTTACTTAACCATTGAGATGCAGAGAACAAGAGCTCCGCATGCGGGGCATTATACGCCGGCGGCAAGTTAATATTTGTTGGGACTGCAACCTTGAAACAACATGAACTGCTCCACATCATAGTCAAACTAAATATCAAGTTTTTGCTGGTGCAGGAGAAGTTAGCTACAAACAAAATGTGTACAGAAATGTTCATAGGGCATACCGCAATTGGTTTTTGGAGGACCCTGACCTCGAAACAATATGTGCTGCTCCACATTGTGGTCAAACTATATATCAAGTTTCAGCTTGATTAAATGTTTACTGTAGGGAGGACTTCGCCAGAGACAAAATGTTCACAAAATTTTCAAACGGGATGAATCTGTAAATATTTGGTGGACTGTAACCTCGAAACAATATGCCCTGATCCACATCATGGTCTAACTATATTGCCAGGACATCACGAAAACATGCCTATATAATGTTTACCCACCTTGAACCCCACTTTTATATAGTAAAACTGGGGATTACAGGCGTACACCTTATTTTTCTTATTTCTGCTCTAAAATATTAACTGTGGGTACTCGTTAGAACCGCCTCTATGAGGCGGTTCTAACGAGTACTCACAATCTATATTTTGAGCAGAAATAAGAAAAATATCGCATTTTTTTTCATCTTAAAATTTTAGTTTTTTTCGGCGGTACAGTTTACAATGTATTTGTATAGGCGTGTTTTCGTAATGATCTAAATTGCAGGCGAAGTTAGCTGAAACAAAATGTTTCCAGAAATTTTCAAAGGGGCATAACTTTGTGGTTTTTGGTGGACCAAAACCTCAAAACTAGATCACTGACCATGTCAGAAAGGGACCCACATAAACTGACAAAGAGGTATGGTACAAGTTTTTGTCAGTATGATGGTCTTGTGATGGTTAGTATGTGTGTGAAGTTTCATGATTTTGTTTGTTTGATTTGAGGTTTAACGTCCCCGTCAACACTGTAAAGGTCATTTTGGAGACGTTGCTTCCAATTTTGTGGGACTTTTACCCGACATGGAGATGAAATGACATCTCAAACCCTGTCGCCCAATGAAACCAATAGGGTTTATTAGCATGGACGGTCCACCTCGCACCGCGGTTCCTGGACAGGCTTAGATCCTCTAAGCGGTTTACCAGTACTAGTGTGCGGGCCGGATTCAGCTCTGCGTGGAAGCATCATGCAGCCCATCTATTTCTTCAAGCCCCTATGGGCGGGGGCTGTGAAGTTTCATGAGAGTCTACTCGTGAGAACAAGGCAAATACTTTTGAAGTGATGACCGAGGTTAGGCTTTTCGGTTAAGGCAGAATGCAGGTCTTGTGAAAATTTCACGAGAGTAGAGCAAATACTTTGGCAGTTATGACAAAGGTTAAGCATTTTCGTCAAGGCGACAAAAGCATAATAGCTATGGTCCTTTGTCAGAATGTAGGTCTTGCAATGGTTAGTACAGTCGAACTTCAATAGCTCGAACACCTTTGGGACCACGAAAATCTGTTCGAGACAAGGGATAGTTCGAGCCACTGAGGGCTAATGCCAGGAGTCATAACGACATACTTTAGGACATCTTTTTCTGTGTTCTATAATGAAAAATATATGCTGTGTGTACTCATTAGAATCGCCTCATCGAGGCGATTCTAATGAGTACACACAGCATACATTTGCAAGATAAAAGACGAAAATATCCTAATTTTTACCCTCCCTATTTCTTATGTACAGAAATTCCATGGTGACTCAATAATGGGTTCGACCCAGCCATGGTAAACGAGCCATCGGTGTTCGAGCCATCGAAGTTCTATTGTATGTGTGTGAAGTTCATGAGAGTAGGGCAAATGTTGCTGAAGTTATAACCGAGATTAAGTGTTTTGGTTAAGGCGTGACAAACAAATGGACAAAAGCAATTTAGCTATGGCCCTTTGCCAGAATATAGGTCTTGTAATGGTTAGTAAGTGTGTGAAGTTTCATGAGAGTAGGGCAAATACTGCTGATGCTATGACCAAGGTTAAGATTTTTGGTTAAGGCATGACAAACACACGGACAGAAGCAATATAGTTATGTATGACCGATGTGGGGCACTGACAACATGCACTGCTCCACATCATGGTCTAACTATATATTAAGTTTTAGCTTGATAGAATGTTAAATTTGGGAGGAGTTAGCCAGAAACGATTTTTTTACAGAAATATGCAAAGGGGCATAACTCTGTAAATATTTGGTGGACCATAACCTCGAAACAATATGGCTACCCTACCTCGTTTTTAATTATCTACCAGGCTTCACCGGATGAAAGCTGAAGGAGGAGTTATCCCGAAACGAAATAGTTCACAAAATTTTCAAAGGGGCATAACTCTATATATACTTGGTGGGCCATAATCTCTAAACAATATGCATTACATCACCTCGTAGTCTAACTATCTACTAAGTTTCAGCTTCATATGATGAAAACTATGGGAGGAGTTATCTGGAAATAAAATAGTTCATAACATTTTCATATAGATATAACTTTGTAAATATTTGGCGGATTTTAACCTCGAAATAATATGGGCTACACCACCTCAGTCTTCCTACTCGTATCTACCAAGTTTCAGCTGGATCGGATGAAAACTTAAGGAGTTATCCGGAAACGGAAAGTTTACAGACGGACGGACAGACAGACAGCTTGACGGACGCCGATCCCATACCAGAATATAGTTATGTAATACAACCGATTTTACAAAACGGGTGTATAAAACTGCATCTGAAACAGTCGTCTGCTGAATCTTCTTGCAAACTTTTCAAACATATTTTAGCATCAGGCAAACAGTGTGGACCCAGATGACACTGCTCTGGTCACGCACATTTTGCAACAATGCTATTTAAAGTAACTGGCACGACAATTATTGTGATTGGCATCTAAAGGCTTGTGCTGTACGTTGGTGCTTGTAGAGGAAACCGGAGTACCCGTAAGAGACATTTCCACCACTAAACTGCTGCTTCTTTCTGGATCGATCTGCAAAAGCGCACCGCTGAATGACACGCCTCTTTCGAGGCGATGCAAGCCGGGCATGCAATTTTCTTTTTCCACTCAGCAATGATGACACAGGGCGAGACTTTCGGCATACGCAAAGCTTCGCCTGAGTATATGTTGAAAAGACAAGTCAGACGCGGCGAGTATATCGGTTGACGGTACCTCTTGTCGATCACCTGAAGGTACTGATGACTGTAACTAAGTTTACCTCTTTGGTTAAAACTAGGGACAAACTTCCCATATCATACATCCTGGTGTATGAATGTTATCTGACGTGTCACTAGTAACGATTCTGATCCGATTTGCCGGTACGTACCTTGTATTTATCTAACATTTGTAAAATATTTTTCTTGACAGCTTGATTTTTAGCGGTATGTTTTTCAAACAGCTCATCCACCATGAGTTCGTTGGCCCCTAGGAAGTCAGTAGCTGTGGAAGAGAAGAGGAAGTCACGTGTTCGTGATAAACTCTTATGGATGTTACCAGTTGTGGCTGAAGTTAATTATACCAATCAGTTAGGACTAACAGACAGACAGACAGACAAAACTTTTATTCTCTCAAGACATATAACATGACATATGAGGGAAATATACATTACTACATGATAGCGAAGTATGGAATACCCTAGTTATAGTTTTTGTTCCTCAACCGTATTACCTAATCTCATATATTATACGGGCCCCGTCAAGCGATTGTGGTACTTATCGCCTATGCGAGCAGCGAAGCTTCAGGCGAGCCTGCGCATCCGCGCAGTCTCGCCAGAACCTTCGCTGCTCGCTCATACAAGCAGTGAATCAAGAGGAACCTTCAGACAGAAAGCCATATCCCTGGCCCCTCTGAATGGCTGGGCATGCGCAGTTAAAATTTGTCATGACGGAATGCTCGAAGACACAAATTAGCTTGGCGGGGCTCATACAGTTATTTCATGGCAGTTTGGAGTATAGTCAAAACTATTGCCCCCCCCCCCCCCCCCCCCGCCCCCACCACCACCACTCCTCGGTGCTGTGGACGACCTGATACACTATTGCCCAACGGCAATTGTGCTTCAGGTCGTGCATGGTACCGAGGGGCAATAGTATATAGTTATTTTATTGCAATTTAGAGTATAGGCAAAACTATTTTCCCCGAGGTGCTGTGGACGACCTGATGCACTATTGCCCGACGGCAATTGTGCTTCAGGTCGTGCATGGTACCGAGGGTCAATAGTATATACATGTAGGTTTTTTATGACAATTTAGAGTATAGTCAAAACTATTGCCCCCGAGGTGCTATGGACGATCTGATGCACTATCGCCCGAGGTCGAAGGCTGAAAGTACGGGCAATAGTGTATCAGGTCGTCCACAGTTCCGATGGGCAACAGTTTTGACTGTACTCCAAGCTGCCATTATTACCCAATCCATGAAAAGCACCGTACAAAAGACGAATGAACATTTTTTTTTCTAAGAATTTTAGAAAAACTTATAGACTTTGTTCCTCAACATTTTGTAGTATTACCCAATCTCATATATTATACAGTTACATTTATTTCATGGCAGTTTGGAGTATAGTCAAAACAATTGCGCCGAGGTACTGTGGACGACCTGGGGAACTATTGTCCGTCCGATAGTAAAATATTGATATAGTTTACTAAGATTAAAACTGGTTTAAACTCATCCTATAGCCAAAATACATCATAACACTTTCTGTAGTAGATTGGGTAATAAAATGTGCTATAATGTAGTTTTGGCTATGGGATGAGTTTTAACTTTTAACCCGTTTCACATGAATGTACTATATCGCTGTCCAATATTCTTTTGACTATTGGACAGTAAGGACGATTTTCCGATTAGCATCTTTGTGAAGCGTGATCAATATCAAGGCAACGACACATCTTCTTCTTCTTCCAGTAAAGTACTGTCCGCCTCTGGCGTATTGCCGTAATGTAACAATGTGCTGTGTAAAGACGTCAACGGTGAGTTAAAAGAACTATATACAGTGCAGTTAAAAACGTCTGGAGGCATCTAACGGAGGTTGATGGACTGCACTTGCTGCTTGAAGCTTTCAAGCGTAGTGCAGTCAACAGCAGACTGTGGAAGGTTGTTCCAGAGACGGATGCTATCTGGGAAGAAGGCCTTCTGGTAAACCATGGTTCGTGCGTAGGGTACTAGGAACTCTGTTCACGACCACGCAGAGGGGCTGTTGGAATTGGCAGGGTCGTCGGGACTGCTACTAATCCATGCACAATCCGGTACATCATGGTAACCCTTGCCTGTGCACGCCGTTCTTGTAATGTCGGCCACTGGAGCTGGTTCAGCATCTCTGTGACGCTGCTTGTCGTCCTGTAGTCACTCATAACGAATCTGGCAGATCTACGTTGTACCATCCCCAATTTTCGAATGTTGTCGGCAGTGAATGGGTCCCAGATGATGCTGGCATATTCGGTCACTGGTCTGATGAGTATCTGGTAGCACATCTCCTTGGTTTGCCTGGGACACTGTCGAATGTTCCTCTGGAGAAAGCTCTTGTCGAGTTGGCTTTCCTCGTGACCTAGTCTATGTGAGTGTTTCAGCTCAAGGACTTGTGCACACTGACGCCTAGATATTTCGCTCCATCTGTTTCTTGGAGAGTCCCGCCATGAATGGTATAGTCATTCCTGATGGGGTTCCTCTTGTTTGGTACATGCATAACTTGGCACATTTTGGGGGTGGAAGTCCATAAGCCAATCTCTCTCCCACTCTTGAAGCTTGTCCAAATCTTCCTGCAACTGTATGGCATCGTCCATAGATCTGATGGACCGGTACAGGACACTATCATCAGCAAACAGTTTGGTAGTTGAGCTTGGTGACACACATTCCGGAAGGTCGTTGATGTAAAACAGGAATAATGCTGGCCCGATTACACTCCCTTGTGGAATACCTGACTGCACAGGAGTTGAAGAGAAGGAGACGCCATCAAGTAAGACCTGTTGTGAGCGGTCACTCAAGAAGTCTTGAATCCAACTGTGGATGTTGTCCTGGATGCCATAGTGTTGCAGTTTGAACAGTAGTCTGTTGTGTGGCACTTTGTCAAAGGCCTTGGAGAAGTCGAGAAGGATGGCGTCGACTTGGCCTTTGACATCAGCACATAAGCAATACCGTCGGAATGATTCAGATCACAAGTTAACGGCCATTAAAGTAAAATAGTTGTGTGCTGGATTGGGTAATAAAACAGTTATGTGGTTGCTTTTGACAATAGTCAAAACGATTTCCCCAACATTCGGCATCGGATTATAGTGCATCAGGTCGTCAACAACGCTTCGGGGCAATAGGTTTGACTATTGTCCAAACAGCCTTCAAATAAATAAGTATTATTACACAATCTCTTGTGAATAACTTAGTTATAGTTTTTGTTCCTCGACACAATGCCGTTACAGATTATAACCCAATCTCATATATACTGAACAAAAGTGAAAACGCTACACTCATGTTTGAATGCAAATATTGACCCCTAATTTTATTCCATTGAAACAAATTTTGATAACACATGATAATTTCATCTTTTGGCAATAACTTGCATTTAAGTTCATTTCTGTCAAAGCACACGTAGCCGTGGAACAAGTGTTGAAACAACTAAAGGGTCACAAAAATGACCATGTCAATTCAGTAACGAGTGTAGCCTCCACCTGCCGCAATAAGAGCTTCACAACGGCGACCCATAGAACCAACCAAGTGTCTGACCAAGCGTTGGGGAAGACGTTGCCACTCAAAGGTTAAGGCTTGACGAAGTTCGTTCAACGTCCGTGGCTGTTGACGTCGTTGGCGCACGCGTCGACCTAACATGTCCTACAGATGTTCTATGGGCGACATGTCTGCAGAGAGTGCCGGCCAAGGAAGGACGTCGATATTCTGACGCTGTAAGAAGTCTGTACACACATGAGCGACGTGAGGTCGAGCGTTATCCTGTTGGAAAACTCCGCCGTGACGTCGAATAAAGGGAACAACGAGGCGTGTAAGAATTTCGTCACGGTATCTAACGCCAGTCAGCCTACCATCGACGAACACTATATCAGTTTTGTGTCTAGCAGTAATCCCTGCCCATATCATGACGCTATCGCCACCGTAAGCATCACGACGTTCTACACACGCGTCGAGATATCGTTCACCCGTTCTGCGGTATACACGACGCCTTCCGTCGACTTCCTTCAGCATAAATCTGGACTCATCCGTGAATAGAACGCTGTTCCATTGATTTCGACGCCAACGTAGGTAATTTTGTGCCCAATTTAAGCGTTGTTGCCTGTGATTGGCAGTCAACGTTGGTCCTCTGAATGGACGCCTTGCTCTTAGTCCCACGGATCTTAATCTGTTTCTAATCGTTTGCGCGTTCACTCTTCGACGTCCAGGAAGTGACCTTGCCGTTACCGTGGCGAATTGAAAGCGTTCACGCGTATGTAAATGTCTAATTTAGCGATCCTGACGTGAGGTCGTAGCTGGACGTTGACCGGGTCGGGGACGATCATCAGTTTATCCAGTGATGTTAAAACGAGCCCACAACCTTGCAATAGTCGTTCGATGAACTCCTAATCTTCGCGCAACGTCAGTTTGGTAACGTCCACTTTCAAGCATGCCAATTGCACGTTCTCTCTCATTTTTGGACAGCCGCGGCATTTTAGCCTTTAAGCACAAAGTTAAGAAACTGTGCTTTTTTAATCCTGAGTACATTCGCAATAATGTCAATACCTTTATTCAATGTAAACTTTAGCATACATGTACCTTCACGTGAATTTACTGTTTAGATATTATGCTTGGTTGACCGGTTATTTTACCACACTTGAATACCATGTATAGTGCAACTTGTAGACCGACGTTAGACAAGTTTTCTCCGATATAATATTTTGAAAAAAAAAAAGAAAACGATTTTTGGCCATTTTGACAAAAATAAAAGTGTAGCGTTTTCACTTTTGCTAAGTGTATAAAGTGTTATGATGTACTTTTGGCTATGAGCTATGGGATGAGTTTTAACCTGAATGAACTATATCACCGGTCAATATTTTCACTATTGGACGGTTGGATTGTTTTCCGGTTATCATCTTGTGACGCCCATCGCAGTAGAAGCGGGGAACAATTATCTAGGCAACGGCACGAGGCAACTCCAAAGAAATGTAAACTGCCGTCTGAGTGATTAAGATCACACAGCGGCGTCCATTAAAATAAAACTTCTGTATACTGGTTTCGGTAATAAAATAGTTATTTGATGGTTGTTTGGACAATAGTCAAAACTATTACCTATCGGTGTTGTGGACAATCTGATGTACATATACTATCACTTCAGGTCATCCATAAAACCCCGGGGCAATAGTTTTGACTATTGTCCAAACAGCTATCAACGAATTTGCCGCTATAAAGAATTCCAAGTGGGGAGTAGAATAACAGAGTTGGGTATAAAATCCAAGGCAAGGCCGAGCCGAGCCGAGCCAAGCTGCCGAGGAAAAGGTACTCGTAGATAGTTAACAACCTTTTTCCATTTATTTCTCCAAGAAACATTTGTTTGTTAACACTATTTAGGTCATATTGAGTCAGTTTACCTAGCGCCTGTTACACTTTTCATTGGCGGTATGTTAACTTGCATTTATCATATGACGTCGTTGATAAGCAGCGCATAACGTCGTATGACCACACGTGTAATAACACTTTGGCGGGATTAAGTAAAGTCATCGACGTCCATGTCAACAATGCACTTTTGTAGAAAAAAAATTGTCAAATTCAAAGGCGATAAAATCCCATTTAAAGTGGTCACATGATAAGCAGAATCTTACACTCGTGGTCATTTCATATGAAATGACCACTCGTGTAAGATCCTCTATCATGTCATATGATACTCGTGTAAGATCCTCTATCATGTCATATGTCGCGTCTGAGAGTGTAATAACGCCATTTAATCCACAGCTCCCAGTACTCTCCTTTGATGTTGGCAGTACTAATAAATTTTGATAAATGTATTGTGATCATGTACTGATATCATGTACTGATATCATGTACAGTTTTGAATTGACCAATCAGCTGAGCTACAATTAAAATGGGAAGGGGCTTCTAGCTCTGCATGACAAAATTAACATTGTGGGTATTCCTTAAAATAGCCTCGCCGAGGTTATTTGAATGAGTACCCACATTTAAAATAGCTTCTACTTAATGGCAAACAGTGCAGACCCTGATCAGACTGCTCCTTCTAATCTTAAAATGAGAAGGGGCTTCTAGCTCTGCATGACAAAATTAACATTGTGGGTATTCTAGAAATTGGGTCGCCAAGGTTATTTGAATAAGTACTCACATTTAAAATAGTTTTTACTTAATGGCAAACAGTGCAGACCCTGATCAGACTGCTCCTTCTGATTTTAAAAGTCGGAAGGGGCTTCAAGCTCTGCATGACAAGATTAACATTGTGGGTATTCATTCAAATAGCCTCGCCAAGGTTATTTGAATGAGTACCCACATTTAAAATAGCTTTTACTTAATGGCAAACAGTGCAGACCCTGATCAGACTGCTCCTTCTGATCTTAAAATGGGAAGGTGCTTCTAGCTCTGCATGACAAAGTTAACATTGTGGGTATTCATTAAAATTGCCTCGCCGAGGTTATTTGAATGAGTACCCACATTTAAAATAGCTTTTGCCGAATCAGTGCAGACCCTGATCAGACTGCTCCTTCTGATTAAGTTTCTCCAATTCTCCACAAAATCAAATTGTAGGTACTCGCTAGAACCGCCTAATCTAGGCAAGTCCAACGAGTACCCACAACATGTTTTTGTGGGATGAGGCAGTTCAAATGAGTACCCACGACAAACCTTTTAATGGAGAAAAAATATCCCTGAATTATCACAAAATACACTCCCATTTACTGGTGCCAAACATTTTATAAAACATTTGCATGCAGCAAAAGCACACATCTGAGTTCAAAATAAGTCCTTTCACTTGAAGGTTCAGCATTAAAATGCCCGTTGATAAACATCAGGTTAAATAAAAGCACGCTAACACTGCATGATACCCCACCACTGCAAGATAATATGGTTATAGCCTTGCCCATAATAGTGGTACTTTTAAGTGTTATAGTTATCTGTAAAACTTCACTAAGGCATTCAATATAGTAAAGGAACTACATACATGTATATCAAAAGGGCAGATAATACAATAACCAGAAAAACAGAGTGACTGTCCTTGGCAATAATATGTGTCCTTAAATGTTTTAAAATTTGAAGAAAATCCATGAAAAGATTCTTAAGTTATTGATCGCAAACTCCAAAAAAAAATTGTGAGAAATTAATCAAGTTATCGGTCGGAAATGGTGTGGATGGACGGACGAACGGACAGACACCGGAGGGTATATTATAATACCACAGCACTATCGTGTGATGGGGTATAACAAAAAAAAGAAAAGAAAAAAAGTCATTCCCGATATAAACATGTAGGCACAATTTGAAAAAAAAAATGTGAAAAATTAATCAAGTTATCGGTCGGAAATGGTGGGGATGGACGGACGGACGGACGGACGGACGGACAGACACCGGAGGGTATATTATAATATCCCAGCACTATCGTGTAATGGGGTATAACAAAAAGAAGAAAAAGGGAAAAAAAAGGTAAAAAAAAAGGAATGAAAAACAAAAAATGAGAAAAAAAAAACGAAAAAAAAAAATTCATTGCAAAAAGAAAGAAAAGAAAAATAAACGGAAAAAAAAGAAAAGAAAAAAACGAGAAAAAAAGGAAAAAAAAAAGAAAATTCCATCCCTCCACGGGGGTTTGAACTCCCGCCCCTCAGATTCATAGAACAAATTGATCCAGTTATTGGTCGGAAATGGTGGGGACGGACGGACGGACAGACACCGGAGGGTATATTGTAATATCCCAGCACTATCGTGTGATGGGGTATAACAAAAAGAAGAAAAGGGTGAAAAAAAAGGGGGAAAAAAGGGGAAAAAAAGGAATGAAAAACCAAAAATGAGGAAAATAAAAAAAAAATAAAAAAAAAATAAATAAATTCATTGCCAAAATGAAAAAGAAAGAAAAATAAAAAAAAGAACACACAAAAAAAAAAAAAAAAGAAAAAACGAAAAAAAAATAATAATTATCATTCCTCGACAGAGATTTGAACTCACGCCCCTCAGATTCATTGCCAACAATAGGATTTGTAGTCCAGCACTCTAACCACTACACTGGTAGTGAATATATATCATAAATTAAAGGAATAAATGCGCAGAAACTATTTAATGGGAATTGTTAACGACCAATTTTTCGTTAAATGTTAACGCATTTTGTGTATTCACAACACAAAACCTGCTTATTATGGTCGTTTATACATCAGTGCAGTTTCATCCAAATATTACATATGGTAAAGGAATAAGTCCCCAAAAACCATTTAATCGGAATTTTTAACGACCATAATTCCGTTAAATGTTAATGTATTTTGCCCATTTACAATCCCAAACCACTCATACCCAATGCCAATGTGTATACAAAATTTGAAGAAAATCCGTGAAAAAATATTCAAGTTATTGATCGGAAACGCCCCAAAACCCCTTATTTTGAACTAAAAAGGGCCATAACTCTGTCAAATGTTAACGGATTTTGCCCATTAACAATCCCATACCACTCATTCCCGATATATACATGTATGCAAAATTTGAAAAAAATTCGTTAAAAATTACTCAAGTTATCGATCGGAAATGGTGCGGACGGACGGACGGACGGACGGACGTTCTCACGAACGGATACTTAAGTGGCTAGGCGTCGGCATATTGACTACTTAAGCGGCAAATTCTCTTAAGCGACAAGCCACCTAAGAGCAAATTTTTGCCACTTAAGTACCCAAATAACGGAATAAACCGCATTTGGACTCACGAATATATACTTAAGTGTCAAAATGTCCAAATTTTTTGCCCCCTAAATGTCGTTTACGGACGGACGGACGGACACCGGAGGGTATATCATAATACCCCGCCACTATCGTGTGGTGGGGTATAAAAAGCATGATCAAATAACCTATGGTCAGTTGGATTTAGACCAATCAAATCCAATTGAATATTAATGAAGCAGAGAAGCTGACAGTGTCCTTTCAGACAGGACAATCCATTTTCCAGACGGGGTAAATCAGGTCAAATAAAAGAAATTGAAATTAACAGTAAATAAAACAAATATGCTTTAATAGGTTTTATCTATTACCTTTAAGTGGAAGTTACAATAAGCTGTGGATTAAAACAGATATATCCAATTGTTTTTGAGAAATATTGGTAAATATTTGTACTGATTGACATGTGTACAGGATAATTAGACTCGCCCTGGCGGGCTCGTCAAATTATCCTGTACAGATATCAATCAGTACAAATATTTACCAATATTTCACAAAAACAATGGATATATCTATTACGTATATAATAAATTCGATAATCCACTAGTGGATTCACTAGTGGATTATATATGCAGACTAGCTAGATACGTCCCGTAACATTACATATACGACGTCCTTTCTAACGATGCGTTTACTAATGGCGGTTTGTGAATAAATCGTGAATAAAATGCGTTTTAAATGTCATATGACTTATAGAATCGTGCTTTCGTGCTCATGTATTATTGAATTTATTAAACTCGCTGATTTGTTTGTTTGATTTGAGGTTTAACGTCCCTGTCAACACTGTTAAGGTCATTTTGGAGACGTTGCTTCCAATTTTGTGGGACTTTTACCCGACATTGAGATGGAATGACATCTCAAGCCCTGTCGCCCAATGAAACCAATAGGGTTTATAAGCATGGACGGTCCGCCTCGCTCCGCGGTTCCTGGACAGGCTTAGATCCTCTAAGCGGTTTACCAGTACTAGTGTGCGGGCCGGATTCAGCTCTGCGTGGAAGCATCATGCAGCAAACTCGCTGAAGAAAAGGGATAAAATGCCCGGCAAAGCCTCGCATTTTATCCCTTTTCCTCAACTTGTTTAATACGAGTTCACTAATACATGAACACCCACTTAAGATCCTCTCTTCAGTAGAATGAAATCAAAACATTGACATTGTCCTTTGTGTCTGAGTGTAGGATGAGAACAAGACGCCGATCTGCGTCGTCTGATCAGCGTCTACGCTGTTTACCAATGTGCCAGTACAGGGACCTAGTGTTAAAGAAAACAGCGTCTGTTTAGTGTTTACATAGTACACGCCCCAGGGACAAGAAAAGCTCGTCTATAAATAACCTTTACCTGGATTTCGTACAAATGCTATTTGATTGGTCAGTAACAGTCACGTGGACAATAGCAACGTCACTCAGATTCATACAGTAACTTTAGGTCGATTTGTAAACAATCGACCCCCAAAATAACTTACGTTGCACTTGGAATTCCTCCATACAGTGGGCAATCACCACCTGGTCATTTTTGTGCCGTACATTTTCTGCATACCCTGAAAAAATTAAACGATGATGATCTAAGACCACCAGGGCCACAACAAGCATAAAGGAATCAGCGAGCATACGCACTCGCGAAATCGTATCTTAGTCTCTACACAAATTTAAGCAGATTGTTTGATTGGTTGTTTGGGGTTTAACGACATTTTGATTGGGTTATTGTGTGTTGTCTGTCAGAAAAAGGAAGAAACAAAAAGAGATAGGACAGGAACAGAGAAGAAAGAGCAAATGGAGAAGAAACAACAACACCCCTACCTTTACCCGCTGCAGGGGTAACAGGCCTTGTATATCAAGTTGACGCTCCAGTGACGCAAGATACAAAACACTTTTGCCTCACCACCCCCACCCCACCCCCACCATCATACTTAGTCAGAATATAATCTTATTATTGAAAGAATATTTTGCGTCAATGGTCATCGATATATAGCACACAGCGAAGGCTCTGATGGGACTGCGCGCATGCACAGGCTGATCGCTAATCTGAGTCTTTGGTAGGGGTACATGCTCGAAAATCCCTTCCGCTTGGGTCTATTCTGGTGGTACCTTCGTTGCTTGCTAAGGCCCTTCACAGAGTAAGAGCGGCCCTTAAGAAGTAAGGGCTACATGTAACAAAGGTTCATTTTAACCCTTTTTGTACCAAATGGAATCTTCCTCCTCATATATAGCAGTCCATTTCGAAATTTTGGGGATCAGGTTGTGTTTTCTTCAATTTATTTGGAAAATGAACTTTTAGCAAACAGTGGATGCCCTGATCAGACGCCGCGTTTTGCGGCGTCTGATCTCGCCCTGCACTGTTTTCCAAATACCCGTTTTTGAGTTTCCGGTTCCAAATGATAACAAATCTCGTTCTATTAGCTTCTGCACAGGTGACAAAACGAATTTCTATCTCTTCGGCCTATATACATGTACTATCTGATAAAGACAGGACACTAACCCTTAATACAATATTGGAATCCGGGCGTGTTTGATCCTAGGCCATCACAACGCTAAGTCAGTTTGTTTGTTAAATTTGAGGTTTTAACCCCCGTCAACACTGTAAATGTCATTTTGGAGACGTTGCTTTCAATTTTGTGGGACTTTTACCCGACATTGAGATGAAATGACATCTCACTAAGACCTGGACAATAATACATATATACCCCTAGCAACAAATCCCACAGCATAGTCATATTGGTCATTTACATGCCCCTGCCTCTACTGAGCTTGTAGAACAGTCATTCCCCATCCCCCACCCCCTCCCCCAGCAGGCACACGACGCTATGGCAACGTAAAATCTATACTACGTTGCACCGACGTAGATATGACGTTGCATAAACGTCATGACGTTCCGACGTTGATGTGACGTCACAATTAAGTTATGTGCCTCCTCGGCGCTACATAAGTAGGTATAATGAAGACATTGTGTTTTGGGAACTTGTTGAAATCGTCTCGCCGTGGGTGATTCAAATGCTACCCACAATGGGTTTTGAAAAATAAGGACATTGACCCATAAATTATCCGCTTTAGAACTTGAAATCCCTACCTGTAGAAATCAACTGCACAAATTTGAAATTACCAAACCAGAAAATAAGACTATTTTCGTCGGTATTAATGTGTGTCATAATTATAATAATGAAGGCACATCTAGATAATGCTGTATCAACATCGATGCAGCGTTGGCACGACGCTGCGTAAACGTCATAATACCGGTGGGGTGATGCTCTTAAGGCAATTTACTCCATTTTCCAGTGAGCACACAACGCGAATTCAGCGTCTTATCAACGTCAATACCGCCCCCGCCCATTGGGGCTTGGAGAAATAAATGGGCTGCATGATGTTTCCACGCAGAGCTGAAATCCGATCGCACACGAGTACTTGTAAACCGCTTAGATGAACTAAGCCTGTCCAGGTAAAGCGCTGCAGGTCGGACCGTCCATGCTTATAAACCCTATTGGTTGCATTGGGCGACAGGGCTTGAGATGTCATTTTAGCGTAATGTCGGGTAAAAGTCCCACAAAATTGGAAGCAACGTCTTCAAAATGACATGTACAGTGTTGACGGGGACGTTAACCTCATATAAAAAACTAGAAATGCGTCCATAGGACACGGATGCCCCCGCCTGAAAATATGTCTATGTTTGTATTCATCCATAGAAAGTTTTGGACCCTTTTTTCACATTTGACCTCTAAGTATGACCTTGACCTTGGATGTAAGGACCTTGGTTTTGTGTGAGGCAGATTGTCTCATGATGGCCAACATTTCTACCAAGTAATTTCAAAATCCATCCAGAGATAAGAAAGTTATTGACTGCGTTTAAGTTTCGGACCATTTTTTTTTACCTTTGACCTCTAAGTATAACCTTGACCTTGGAGGTACGGATCTGGGTTTGCATGTGACACATCGTATCATGATGGTTAACATTTCTTCAAAGTAATTTCAAAATCCATCCAGAAATAAGTAAGTTATTGACTGCGTTTAAGTTTCGGACCCTTTTTTTCACCTTTGACCTCTAAGTATGACCTTGACCTTGGATGTACAGACCTGGGTTTTGCACATGACACATCGTCTCATGATTGTTAACATTTCTGCCGAGTAATTTTAAAATCCATCAAGAAATAATGAAGTTATTGACTGCGTTTAAGTTTCGGATGCACGGACGGACGCACGGACGGACGGACAGGGGCAACGCTATATGCCCTTTCCACCATTCTTCGAATGGCGGGGGCATAAAAAACAAAACAAAATCAAGGTCAATACAAAGTCATGACGTTGCAATGACGCTGCTAAAACGACTTGAGGTATTGACTTATCGACATTGATGAAACGTTGCTGAAACGTTATGTGTCTAGTGGGATATGGTGTCCAGTTAGGTATCGGCGCATGTTTCTTTTATTGAGCGTATGCCTCATAGATGGATACAATTATCTATATGTATAGACCCCGATGAGAAGGCTCAACAGGTATTCTGTCTACGAATTGGACTGGATTCAAAGAAAGAGGTTGACTCCGGGATGAAAGTTCTGACAAGAGCTTACTGCAGGGCTTATGTGCTACTTGGCCAGTTGGCTCAGCTAATGTCCAAGCCATTGAGTGGGTGGGGCCGGACGTTTCAAATGCACTGTCGCATCGTAGCATTGACCCCTGCAGTCAACTTTGGTCGCTTCAGTAAGACAATAGGTTAAACAGGCATTTCGCAAAACCCCAACCCCTACATAAATGCTATCTATATATCCCAATAAACCATTGGTCACTTTTTCCAATAACCTCCACATATCATTGAAACACGTGTCAACAGTCAATAAAATACAAGATAAATGTACATACATTTTAATGCATATTCGGAGTGCTTGCTCCCATCCATAGCTAACATCACATTTCGCTTCTTGCCCGAGTCCAGAATAGACATTTTTGCCTTTTTTTCTGCAAATTCAAAATTACTGTCTGTCTATAGATCCCTACTGCAGTAAGATGCCCTTGAAATGAAATATCACTACGCTGTGTGTATTTGTACTATATATTGACGACGATAATAGAAAGAAGACCCAGTTTATGGAAAATTAAACTTTTTTTCACATTGGCGGATCCAGACATATTGTATTCTGGTTGTGTCATCTAATTCACCGCCACTGGTAAATGACGTTTTAACAACGTGGCATAAACGTGAAGTTGCATCGACGTTGATACAACGTTGCATACACGTTGTGTGCCCGCAAGGCTCTTAAAAGTTATGAAAAAGGGCTATTATCTTCTTCCTGCTATAAATATAGATTGTTGGTGCTTATAGGAACTGTCTCACTGAAGCGGTTCTAGCCAGTAACTATATTATCTAAAGGAAAATGTTGGTATACCTTTATAAACCCCATTTGTTACAATGCGGACATCAAAGGTGCTCATTACACGGGTTTTGATGATCAGTACATTCACCCGCCTCCAATGTTCAAGATCAAAAAGATGCAATCCCATCTGAAATGCGTATAGAATGGGAATAGTCCAAATGTAAATAATAAAAGGCAGCTTTTTATTATGCAGGAAAGAGTTCTTTCAGTTTCGCATGTAGACAAGAACGTGACTTTTGCTCCTTCTCCTAATTGTACATGTTCTGAAACTGTTGAAGACGCTGAGTACTTTCTTTTCTGGTGCCCAAATTATGAAGAAGAGATAATTGTTTGTATTTGTTTGTATTGGAGTTTACCGACCCAGTCAACACTATTTAAATCATTTTTGAGCAGGTCAGTTTACCTTTCCACACTTTCCTGGGCAGGCTTATACGTAAGCGGTTAACCAGTGCAGTACACATTCTTTCGCCAGAAACTGACAACTGCCCCTCTTGAATCAGCGGAAGAGAGAGAATGACCGTAGAAAAGATTTCATGATCAATCTCCACGAATGAATGTTGCTAACCCAGGCAGGGATCGTACCCGCGTCCTCATGATCATCAGTCAGACGCGCATCCGACTGAGGCCGGCTGCAGAAGAAAGAATAGCAGTGTTTCAGATAACAAGGGGTTTTCACGCTGAACGTAATACGCCTATATAATTTTGACCCCCTTAAACCCCACTTTCTTACACGGGTAAACCCTATTTTTCTTATTGCTGCTTTTATATATAGATTGTGGGTACTCGTTAGAACCGCATCGAGGCGTTTCTAACGAGTACCCACAACCTAAATTTGAGCAGAAATAAGAAAATATCACTATTTTTAGCTTAAAAATTTCCTTTTGTTCGGCGGTAAAGTTTACAATGTATTTGCATAGGCGTGTTTTTTTAATGTATTAATGTATGCTGAAGATAATATTAGTGCAAAAGTAAATCAAGAATACTAAACGCATGCATATTCAACCTTGGCATAAGGCATATGCCCATCGGGGCTTGGAGAAATAGATTTGCCTGCACGCAGAGCTAAAACCGACCGAATATGAGAACTGGTAATCCGCTTAGAAGCTCTTAGCGGCCTGCCCAGGCGAAGTGGTGTGAGTCGGTTCGTCCACGCATATAAACCCTATTGGTATCACTGGGCCGACAGGACTGGAGATATCATTTCATCTCAATGTTGGGTAAAAGTCCAATAAAATTTGAAGCAACGTCTCCAAAATGACGTAAATAGTGTTTACGGGGACGTTTACCTCATTTCAAACAAGCAGGAAATAAGTACTCGTACTTGAACTGCGGTTCGCTCCAATCAACAGATCTATTTTCGTATTTTCTTCAGTTTTCTATTTTATTCACCCCTGTCTGGTTAGCTTTCTAGCTTCTTCATCATCATCATCATCATCATCATCATCATCATCATCATCATCATCATCATCAACATGATGATCATCATCATCATCATCATCATCATCGGCATCACCTTTTTTACTGGTAAATCGCTTATGCATAAGCCTGAAAAGGAAAAGTGAGGTTAGGTAAACGGACAGGCTTAATATGACTTTAATAGTCATGACAAAGTCAAAGTGACGAGCAATGTAACTACGCACCCCACCCCCTCCCTTCCCAGCCCTGAAGATTAGGTAATTCCCCATGTCAATCAATTCCAAAATGGAAAATCATTCAAGTAAAGACTCACAATATAAGATGGAATGCCAGGTTTAAACAATAAGAAGTTTTTTTTTCTCAACTTAACCTAAGTTCACATAAATCTTTCGTCTTGGAGGAAGGCAATAACTGCGCCATTGGATGGAAACTCCATCTTGTGCGATACAGAAACGATCTGTAATTTAACCTATATATACCTAGCGGCCCTTTTCTGGGGCATCGGAAAAAAGTGTAGGCCCAGATCAGACGCCGCAAAACCACGGTTGGACATTAGGGGAGCTACCGCGAAATCGCGTTAACAAATGTGTTCCCACGACACATCCGGGAACTCTCGCGGTAGTTCCTCAGACCTGAAATTGTAAACATAGGTAGGTACTCTCGCGTGTTTTGATTTATTATTTGTTTGTTTGTTTGTTTGATTTGGGGTTTAACGTCCCCGACAACACTGTAAGGGACATTTAGGAGACGTCGCTTCCAATTTTGTGGGACTTTTACCCGACATTCAGATGAAATGACATATCAAGCCCTGCCGCCCAATGAAACCAATAGGGTATATAAGCATGGACGGTCCAACTTTCGCACCGCTTTGCCTGGGCAGGCTTAGATCCTCTAAGCGGTTTACCAGTACTCGTGTGCGGGTCGGTTTCAGCTCTGCGTGGAAGCATCATGCAGCCCATCTATTTCTTCAAGCCCCGATAGGCGGGGCCGTTGATTTATTGTATGAAATATGTGTCGAATGTGTCGTGGGAACAAATTTACGTTAACGCGATTTCGCGATAGCTCTCTTATGTCCACCCGTGAGAACGCAGCATCTGATCTGAATCTACAAGGTTTGCTTAGAGAACATTCATAAAATTTGCCTTAAAACAAAAACACACCCGACACCCCTATAATTGGAAATGGACCACTCCAAACTTACTGTGTGGAATATTACATTGTCATATATGGGTTAACAGAATTCGTACCCATCCGCGCCCATAGATAACTATTTTTTCAAACGTTGAAGTTCACTTTTTAGCAAAGAAAAATATTTGTTAACATGGGAAATGCAAATTTGAAGCCTACATAAATTCTAATGCACTTGCATATGTATAACGCGACGTTTGATTGGATAACGTCAAAATTTTGCGACAGCCCGACATCACGTGACGTCGCTTACGCAGCTCACAGCGCTTGTCGCATTGAGCAAAACAGTACAATTTTTAACAAAACAACTGAATATAAGTGAATGAGTATATGGGGGATAACTGTTAGGGAGATCGTCGGTTTTACAGCTGCAAATCCGTTTTTCGGCTCCGAGCGCTATGTGAATTCCATGCGGATACAAGCATGCATTCAAGCGAATGGAGGGTTTAACGGCAATATCCTGATTCTTTCCCCTTGGGGATCCAATATTTTTTTTGGTTTGTAATGTAGTATAAACATTCGCTTTGAAACTACTTTTTGTTGATCAGTGTCACACAGAAGCTTGCACAATATATATTGCCTTAATAGAAAATTTGAATATATGGGAAAGAATCAGGAACAATATATACTCATTGACCAAATATCCAACATACTCATGTGCCATGGCAGGGGATGTATTCCCCAGTGTCTTGAAAGGATTTTCTTTGGGGATCCATTCCATAAAGAAAAGGGGCTCGGAATTCTTTTGGGGTAAGAATAGATATTATATTTATCAAAGAAAATGGATAGGGGAAAGTTTGTATAGGGTAATATTCGTATAGGGGAAAGAATCAGGAACAATATATACCCGTTGACCATGTAGCCAACATACTTATGTGCCAAGGCAGTGGAGTTATTCCCCAGTGTCTTGAAAGGGTTTTTTTTGGGGATCCATTCAATAAAGAAAAGCGGCTCGGAATTCTTTTGGGGTAAGTTAAGATATGACATTTATCAACGAAAATGGATAGGGGAAAGTTTGTATAGGGGAAAATTCGTATAGGGGAAAGAATCAGGAACAATATATACCCGTTGACCATATAGCCAACATACTTATCTGCCAATGCAGGGGAGTGTTCCCCAGTGTCTTGAAAGGGTTTTCTTTGGGGATCCATTCTATAAAGAAAAGGGGCTCGGAATTATTTTGGGGTAAGTAAAGATATGACATTTATCAACGAAAATGGATAGGGGAAAATTCGTATAGGGGAAAGAATCAGGAACAATATATACCCGTTGACCATATAGCCAACATACTTATGTGCCAAGGCAACGGAGTTATTCCCCAGTGTCTTGAAAGGGTTTTCTTTGGGGATCCATTCCATAAAGAAAAGGGGCTCGGAATTCTTTTGGGGTAAGTTAAGATATGACATTTATCAACGAAAATGGATAGGGGAAAGTTTGTATAGGGGAAAATTCGTATAGGGGAAAGAATCAGGAACAATATATACCCGTTGACCATATAGCCAACATACTTATGTGCAAATGCAGGGGAGGTATTCCCCAGTGTCTTGAAAGGGTTTTCTTTGGGGATCCATTCCATAAAGAAAAGGGGCTCGGAATTCTTTTGGGGTAAGTAAAGATATGACATTTATCAACGAAAATGGATAGGGGAAAGTTTGTATAGGGGAAAATTCGTATAGAGGAAAGAATCAGGAACAATATATACCCGTTCACCAAATATCCAACATACTTATGTACCAAGGCAGGGGAGGAATTTCCCAAGTGTCTTGAAAGGGTTTTCTTTGGGGATCCATTCCATAAAGAAAAGGGGCTCGGGTTTCTGTGGGGTAAGTAAAGATATGACATTTATCAACGAAAATGGATAGGGGAAAGTTTGTATAGGGGAAAATTCGTATAGGGGAAAGAATCAGGAACAATATATACCCGTGCACCAAATATCCAACATACTTATGTACCAAGGCAAGGGAGGTATTTCCCAGTGTCTTGAAAGGGTTTTCTTTGGGGATCCATTCCATGAAGAAAAGGGGCTCGGAATTCTTTTGGGGTAAGTTAAGATTTGACATTTATCAACGAAAGTGGATAGGGGAAAGTTTGTATAGGGGAAAATTCGTATAGGGGAAAGAATCAGGAACAATTTATACCCGTGCACCAAATATCCAACATACTTATGTACCGAGGTAGGAGAGGTATTCCCCAGTGTCTTGAAAGGGTTTTCTTTGGGGATCCATTCGATAAAGAAAAGGGGCTCGGAATTCTTTTAGGGTAAGTAAAGATATGACATTTATCAAAGAAAATGGATAGGGGAAAGTTTGTATAGGGGAAAATTCGTATAGGGGAAAGAATCAGGAACAATATATACTCGTTGACCAAATATCCAACACACTTATGTGCCAAGGCAGGGGAGGTATTCCTCAGTGTCTTGAAAGGGTTTTCTTTGGGGATCCATTCCATAAAGAAAAGGGGCTCGGAATTCTTTTGGGGTAAGTTAAGATATGACATTTATCAACGAAAGTGGATAGGGGGAAAGTTTGTATAGGAGAAAATTCGTATAGGGGAAAGAATCAGGAACAATATATACCCGTTGACCAAATATCCAACATACTTATGTACCAAGGTAGGGGAGGTATTCCCCAGTGTCTTGAAAGGGTTTTCTTTGGGGATCCATTCCATAAAGAAAAGGGGCTCGGAATTCTTTTTGGGTAAGTAAAGATATGACATTTATCAAAGAAAATGGATAGGGGAAAGTTTGTATAGGGGAAAATTCGTATAGGGGAAAGAATCAGGAACAATATATACTCGTTGACCAAATATCCAACATACTTATGTGCCAAGGCAGGGGAGGTATTCCCCAGTGTCTTGAAAGGGTTTTCTATGGGGATCCATTCCATAAAGAAAAGGGGCTCGGAATTCTTTTGGGGTAAATAAAGATATGACATTTATCAACGAAAATGGTAAGGGGAGAGTTTATATAGGGGAAAAAATCAGGAACAATATAAACCGTTGACACGATAATATATACGAGTGGTAAAGTATAGTTCAGGTAATTTACAGGTGAGTTCACGTGGAATTATGAGTGAATAATTCTCAAAAACAAATCACTCTAAAAATCTATAATATTGATCAGATGATGCCCATCGATCAAATGTTTCAATAACTGCATTTGTAGTTAACTTTATTCTTGTTTGAAAGAAATGTTGGATTTTATAAAGCTTATAAACTTTACAGATTTCATCATTACGGAATAAGCGGAATTCTCCAAATGCAGCTTATTCCGTAATTTAGCTATAATTCTTGTTGGAAATGTCTGTCAAGTTCGTTATAAGCTGTGTATTGCAAAGTTTCATAATTACTGAATAAGCAATTAATAAATGCAGCTTTTTCCGTAAATAAATATATTGCGGGTGTTTTGTCGCATTGGTAATAACCGTCTTATCTCATTTTATTTTGACAGTGTTACGACGTTTACGCATTGTAGTAAAATATGCACCAAGCCCCTCAACGACACAGATTTTGTATTCATACGCGTTCTTCTAATGTAAAAAGTCTCTTTGAGAAATTTTCCCCATTTTCGATTTGAGGGGAAAGAATCAGGATATTGCCGGTTTAACATTAACATTTTGGAAGAGCAGACAGCAGAAAGACTGAGTTGAACGTTAAAACTCTCATAAAGCGTTGGGTAATTTTGGATTTTGACCCCTCAGTCATTAATTGTGTCATTTGTCAAGCACAACACATTTGGTCTGATTTCCGTTTACACATGTCTTTGGCAAATTGAATCCTGATTAATTTGATATACAATTTATTTTCGTAAGAGATATGACGTAACAAAGTAAGTGTAAAGTTTCTTATATTTGTTCAGTATATATATAATCGAAAGAGTGTACGGTTTTGATGATTGTTTTGATTTCTGTTAGTACAATCCTGATCTTTCACTGTGGAATTATCCCAAAATTAAAATTCAGTGTTTGGAATAGATGATGGCATGTCTATGTATGTTTGAAATACATGTGGATTATAGTATTCCGAGATTGGCCTCCGCCTTTCGGGGCTTGGAGTAATAGATTGGCTGCAAGATGCTTCCACGCAGAGCTGAAAAGGACCGCTCATGAGTACTGGTAAACCGCTTAGACGGAATAAGCCTGCCCTGGAAAAAACGGTGCGAGTCGGACGGTCCAGTGCATATTAGCCCTATTCGTTTCATTGGGCGGCCAGGATTGAGATGTCATTTCATCTCAATGTCGGGAAAAAGTCCCACAAAATTCGAAGCAACGTCTCCAAAATGACTTAAATAGTGTTGACAGGGACGTTAAACCTCAAACAAACAAAAAAGTATTCCTACATAAGGTTTTCAATCTGCTGTTTCAAATGATCCCTTTCGATTTCAGTGTATATTAATGCGTAATAATTGATACAACAACAAAGCTTATCCCTTACAACCCTAAAGCCCGGTACATTTACTTATTCAAACAGTATAGATCCTGGTGTGATGGCTCTGAGCCATCTTATCGGGATATACATTGCTAACCATTCAGCTAGACGCCCTATTTAGTAGAATGGACGTGCCCAACTTCATTGAAGGAATAGCGCACTCCAGAAACCCAACGGTGAGTGGGTTCGAGGGTAAATAAATCAAAGTACTGACAGCATTGATTGGTCGATTGTCATGAAGAACTCGGACGTGGACTGTTTTGGTATACCCTTAAGTTATTGTACATAATGCAAACAGCGAAGACCCTGATCAGACGCCACGTTCTGCGGTGTCTGATCTAGGTCTACACAGTTTGCCAAACCCAACACATGATTTCAGTCCAGATTTAACCGACAACTCTCTTACATGTACGCAACACTCTGGCCTCTTAACACGGCTATGTTTCCGTCGAGTGTTTGTCAATCGACCAAAAGGTACTCACGTGACTATCACTGCAATGTAGGAATAACCGTTTTATAGAAAATAGCCGCAGTGAGGTCGGAGTGTTGTGTAGGGTTATATGAAATCATTGGCTGGGCTTAGTAAACAGTGTTGACCCAGACCAGACGCCACAGAAGGCGGCGTCTGATCAAGAGCTACACTATTCGCTTAAAAACGGAATTTTGAGATTAAATGAAAAAGTTCAATAACAGTCCAGGACTATTTCTCCGAACTACACTCAGAAACAATCGACCCACCAGTACTCTCAGTGCTTTGATTTTTTATTGGAGACTTGGTTTGCACGCAGTCTGATCAAGTTTGTTACTACATTTACATATATACATGTGGACACAAAACCGTGCCTCATTTCATGTTGATTTGAAACATCAATCAATATATCCTAAGAATAAATTCAAGACACATAATGGTGTACATTTAATTGCAGAAAATGCATCTCAAATGTCAATCAGACCTAAAAAACTAGTTTTAGAATGCTTTGCTTGTCAAACTAACTTGATTCAAAGAGATACGTTGAAAGGTACTTCATATAAGAGGTTGAACATTATTCTGTCCACAGGTGTAGCAAGGTCTTCAATATAGCAGATATGAAAAGTACAGGAGAACAAGTTTTCCTGGAATAAGATGGATTCTCCATCTTAAATGTTTAGACGGATTCCTGTCTTGAAACTGACTACAATACATTAGAATTATAAACAACTGCGATTCATCTAAAATACTGAAAGTTTTAAGTGACAAACATTACCAAAACTAACCCGTGTGACTAAGTGAATTATTTTATTGCCCTAAAGCCTAGGTCACATAGCCCGACCGATGTCCGGCATCGGTGGAGCTCGGTAGATTTTTGGGGTGTCGCCGAGTTCCCCTCATCGGGGGCATAGCTCGGTGACGTGAACGGGCTCCGCCCGGAAATCTACAGGCGACCAACCAAACACCGGTCGATGACCGTAGGGAGTCTGTCTTAACAGGGGCTATTTTTTCGGCCTATGTGGTAGCAACTACCGGTCGGTGGTCGATTGGACATCGGGGTGTATACGGCCGGTACCCAAGCAGGCAACAGGACACCGTGCGATCACCGGACGGGTTGTAAACGGTCTTTGAACACTGCCCGGCCGATGTTCGGCCGTTGTAACTCGGACATGGCGGGGGCGGTGGGGGGGGGTCGATGGTCAGCTATTACATCACTGTATATATGTTCAACCTGCCTGGCATGGTCAGTTTATCACTATGGCCTCTTCTCCTCATCCCCATCATTTTTCCTTTTGGCATCCTTAAAGTCTGTCAGAAGAGGGAGTACACATTGAAATCCTGATGTTGCACGTGTGAGATGTTGCTTAGCTGAATGTTGTACACGGACTCGAGCGAGCGGTTTATATGCAAGCAGCGATATCCGGCCGAGTTCCGGTCGATATCCGGCCGAGCTTCGGCCACTGTCCCTTACATCGGTCACCCACCGGTACTATTTTTTCTAAGGCTCGGTCCCACATCGATCGGACCTCGGCCGAAACTCGGTCGTTGTCCGTTCACAAAAGCTTGTCCTCTGGTGGCCTCGGATACACGGGACACCGGCCGATACTCAGCCGTACACCGGCCGATGCGTATTCCGATGTGGTAAGGATGGGGCTGCGATGAGGGAGCTCGGTGAGAGCCCGTCGAATTTTAACTCCGAAGTTAAATTTCGCCGAGCTGCCCATCGCTGCGTTTTAAGCCCTACACGCCGGCCGGTGACCACGGGATTCCGGCCGGTGTTTGGCGAAAGTCACATCGCTCGCTCATCGAAACCTCATCGGCCGGGCTATGTGACCTAGGCATAACAGAAAGGATTTTTTTTTTCTGATCAAACTATTGATATTTTTCATGCATCGGATTTTTCGACATGTCAAATATTGTGGGGCATTCAGTGGCGTCTCCCAGAGAAAGGGGGAAAAGAGATAGAAGAGACAGTCGAAGAGATGAATCTGAGAAGAGAAAGAGGAAGATGAATGGACATGTAAAAAAAAAAAAAAAAAAAAAAAAAGAAGAAGAAGAAGGAGAAATACCATCCTCGCCTATCTGTACCTGTACCTGCTGCAATGACAGAAGACCAAACTATGTTGGACACCCATGCAGTGACGAACCTTCGCCTCACCCAACTGCACCCCGTCCCTTTATTGCAACAAACACAGCTTGTGGGCGCTTGTTGGAATCGGCTCATTAAGACGGTTCTCACGAACACCAACAATTTATGTTTTGGGCGAAAATAAGGAAAATACACCATAACCTCTTTATAAAACTGTTGATGGGGTTCAAACAGAAACCGTGTCGGTTAAACAAATTGTGTTATATCCAAACAAAAACGTCGTGTTATATCCAACCAAAAACGTATGGATTATACAGAAAAATGACCATAAATGGTCATTTTTCTTTAAAATCTATACGTTTTGTTGGCATTTTTCTATATAACCTATATATTTTGGGATCTATCTTGAAGCCTTGTTATATCCAAAACCGTGTTATAACTAACAATTTTGTAATGAGGTTGTGGTGTTATGTTTACACTCATCTTCGCGAGCCAAGGGTACTAAGTCCACTGCGTAAGGAACGTAGTGGACTTAGTACCCTTGGCTCGCGAAGATGGTTTACCCTGTAAACCCCTATTTTCTCTGGGTAGACACATTAGGAAAGAGCCCTTATCATTCGCCCGTTTATTTTCATCAAATGCGCATGCGTGCCAAATTAATAGGACCAGGCATATGACTTCCTGCATGAAGCTGTTTCAAGGTATCTTATGTGCATGGCAGCAGCCAATGCTCTGGCGAGACTGCGCATATGCGCAGTCTCTACAGAGCATTGGCTGGTTGCAAATGCCATTTGTACGATACCGTTTTCTTAGGAACGAGTCCAGATGTCTTTGATTACCATGCAAGACTCCGTGGCTTTGACATACGTATCGTTTTTGTTTGATTTGCGGTTTAACGCTCACTCAACACTATTTTTTGTGGGGATGGGGGGGGGGGGGGGGTTACGACACTTTCAAGATTATTTCACTCATGTCTAGCCGATCGTTAATCAGAGGTGGGCGAAAACCGGAGTGCCCGGAGAAAAAACACCTGACCCTCCGTTGCATAACTTGGCGTCTCACATGTGACCCGAGCCAGGCTCGAACCCACAGCGGTGAGAGACCTAATTGATTAAGAGTTAGCGCTCTTATCCACTAGGCCACGGAGGCCCGTCCCTCAACCCTATATATAGGTCATTTTGGAGACGTTGCTTTCAATTGTGTGGGGCTTGTACCCGACATTGAGATGACATGACATCTCATGCCCTGCCCCCCAATGAAACAAATAGTGTTTATATACATGGACGGTCCGACTCGCACCACTTGCTTTGGTAGGCTTAGACCCTCTAAGCAGTTTACCAGTACTCATGTGCGGTCGGTTTCAGCTGTGCGTGGAAAGACCATGCTGCCCAATCCATTTCTCCAAGTCCCAATTGGCGGGGGCACGACATGTATATCGTAAAGAGGATGCTAGGACTTGATGCATTTGCATGTCATATGATTGTTACTGATTGTTCTGATGAAACTACGAGGCCTACAAAATGGAACATGAATCAGCCTAGATACCTAATGACTATTTATCCACAGATGAATCCGACTTCTTTTCCAGACTGAATGACAGACATATGGCTTTAATCAGTAGAGATCTAGCTAATCTTATAAATACCTCTGTTATCTATCTAGACAACAACTGTACTCCAATAAATGAAGCAAACAAACAAAAAAACTAATTAGAAACATGCTAATATGGAACAGTCTCTAGAATTAGCCGATTTAAAGCTATATAATCAGGTTAATATAGAACATTTTAACTTCACCACAACCTTTATAGAATAATAACCATCAAGGTGAATGTATGACAGCCGCAAAGAGTCCCCTGTCCTTCAACATGGGTGATATTTTCTAGTCCTTTGGCTGCTTTTTTGTTTTTACTGGAGTTTAACGGCCCCGTCAGCACTATTTAGGTCATTTTGAGCCGGTCAGTTTACCTATCCACACTTTTCCTGGACAGGCTTATACTTAAGCGGTTAACCAGTACAGTGCACTTTCTTTCGTCAGAAACTGACAACTGCCCTTCTTGGATGAGCGGAAGGGAGAGAATGACCGTAGAATATATTTCATGATCAATCGCCACGAAAGAATGTTGCCGACCCCGGCAGGTATCGAACCCGCGTCTTTCTGATCACCAGTCAGACGCGCATCCGACTGAGCTGCCGAGGCCGGCTCTTTGGCTGCGGAAGTTTGAAAATATTAGACGTCACTGATTAATCCCATAGTTGGCCGAAACCAGCTAAAACCTTGTACATTTCACGGTTTCAAGTTCTGTGTTGCCGTCCTCGTTTCCTAAAGATGTCCTCGTTATGCCCCCAACTTTGACAAAAGTGTGTGTGTAGGGGTGGGGGGGGGGGGGGCATATTGCTTTTAGCTTGTCCGTTCGTTCGTTCATTCCTACGTTCGTCACGCTGTCTTGTGCATAACATAAGAACCATGTATCCTAGTGTTTTGAAATTTCATAAGAGTATGGAATCCTCATGAAAAAAATAGTTGACCCATATTTTTTTTCTTATCCGAATCATCTCCGCTTTTCGAGTTATTTCCCTTTTAATTAAATAATATAGACAGCTTGTGAGCAAGATATCTCAAAATTAATTGAGCTAGAGCCTTGATATTTGGAATACTGATTGGGACTGAGAAGGAGATCACCTGATTAAATTTCAAACCAATTTAATTAAATTTTGTGTTATGGCCCTTTGCAATTTCTGAACATTAAATTGTGTTGCTTTCTGGCGCATAGCATAACTTTAAAGCCATGTACGCTAGTATATAGTTCATATATGGACTTCTCATGACAAATAGTTGACCCGTTTTTTTTTTTTTTTTTTTTTTTTTTTTTTTTTCCTTATCCAAATTATTTACCTTTTCGAGTTTTTCCCTTTTAATTAAATAATACAGAAAGCTCGTTAGCAAGATTTGCTCAAACAGTATTTGAGCATTGATATTTGGTATACTGATTGAAACTGAGGAGGAGATCACGTGATTAAATTTTCAACCGATTTAATGAAATTTACTTAGAGTTCTGGTCCTTTGCAATTTCTGGTTTGCGGTGCATACCATAATTTTAGAACCATGTATACTAGTTTTTTGAAATTTCATATATCGATTTCTTATTAAAAAATAGTTGACTCGTATTTTTTTCTTATCCGAATTATCTCCGCTTTTTTAGTTGATTTCCTTTAATTTTAATTTTCGTCAGCAAGATATCTAAAAAAAAGTATTTGAGCGAGAGCCTTGATATTTGGTATACTGATTAAGACTAAGGAAGAAAACACCTGATTAAATTTTCAACCAATTTAAAGAAATCTTGTTTGAGTTCTGGCCCTTTGCAATTTCTGGTCATTTAATTGTGTTGCTTTCTTGTGCATAGCATAACTTAAGAACTATGTCTGCTACATCCCTTTTCCGAGTTTCATTTATGGTTTGCTCGTAATAAAATAGCTGAACAGTGTGTTTTTATTGTTTTTTTTTATCCGAATCTTTTGCCTTTGCCGATTTATTTCCCATTTTTAATAAAATAACATAACAATCTCGTTTGCAAGATATCTAAAAAGTATTTGAGTTAGAGCTTTGATATTTTGTATACTGATCAAGACTGAGGAGGAGATCACCTGAGTAGTATATACAATGTAGGTTCTGGCACAGAGCAATACATAAGTATATAGAAAGTGGCATGTGCAACACACTCTGGCTGCCATATAGCATGTGCAGTTCACTCTGGCTGCCACTAGGTTCTGGCACAGAATTTATTCAGACGCTCCATTCAGCCTTCCAACACTGGCACAGATCAATGCATAAGTATACAGAAGAACACTCTGGCTGCCATATCGCATGTGCAGTACACTTTGGCTGCCACTAGGTTCTGGCACAGAATTAGGTTCTGGCACAGAATTTTATTCAGACGCTCCATTCAGCAAATAAAGCCTCCCTACCCACAAACATCTACCAAGGCAATTTAAGTCTCCCAAACCCAAAACAATTCCACCCAACTATCCCCCCGAGCACCAACCAGGTAGGGCCCGCCCCAACCCTAAGCGCCACCGGGCGAGGTGCCCAGGTGAAAATAGCTTGATATATATAGATTATGCTCCAACGGCGATATACCTCACTTTCGTTCGTTATATCGCCGATTGGAGCATAATCTATATATATATTATACCACAATTTTCCGACGGCGATACAAACTATATCGCCGACTTGAGCATAAAAAAATTAAATTATCGCCCTCTCAATAACACCTGAATCATCCTCAACACTCTATCATATTCAATCTCTTTATCTCTTCCTTATAAGGTTTAATATGACAATAATTTGTTGATGATTATAGTATAATCACCAATAAAGTATTGCTATAAACAATCACTGATATATAGGTCAAATTGCTTACAGCATAATTATCTTTGACCCGGTTAATGGTGCATTTAATTTACAAATATATTGTAGTATGACAATAATTTGTTGATGACTATCGTATAATCGCCAATAAAGTATTGCTATATGTTAATGATTATGCAAGCAATTACTTACCGAATTTATTGATTCCATCCTAATTCTTTGCAAATTTCTTTTATGGTTTTCATATGTTTTATAACAGTTCCCACTTCTATCGAACAATGTTGTAGTTTTGGAAACTCTTGTTGTAGTTTGAATACTCTAACAAGGGCATTGCAGTGGCTCGGTGAAAATTTTATTCCGTTTTCAATTAAATAGACACCGATATTGTTCCTCTTGTATCGTTTTAAGGTGTCAATTGCCTGACCTTGCAAAGCTGAGAAGTAAAGGATGTTTCTTTTATTGCCAATAATCCAATTTTCTAAGACTTTTATACTTTTTTACACAATTATCGACGGAATCTACTCCCGGTAATTCACCACGTATTCCTTCATAATTTTCGGAGTATGATTCTAACAAGCGGTCTTTTAGTTCACTTTTTTATAACACTGCGGGTTCTCTTCAAGATGGGTCGCTTTTTGAAGAATTCACTTTCATAATTTTGTTTCCACTTTTCTATAAATTCGTCCTTAGGAAGTACTTTATCCAGATAATCGCACAATTCTTTAACACAATTGTCTCTTTTTTTCCGCCATCACAAAAAGGGGCGTATCATGTGCACTTTGTATCATTCAGATGATATCGCATAGGTCAACAACTGATAAACCCTTATCACAAGGTGTGATGCGTCTCAGTCAGTGTTCAGATAACAATAATTAGAGGTGATATTAAAAATCTGCTCCGACAAAAGTCGCGGATAGACACTATATAGAAACATATTAAAAAGAATTTTGAAAATTCCACTTTGGGGCAAAAACTTTTACCCCTCCTGAAAGTGCCTTTACATAATCCAATGACCACCAGATTTTGCACATATAACAAGACTTTAAGGCTGTATAACATATTAAAATTCCAAGTTCCTATGACAACTTTTGGAATTTCTGAAAGTCTTTGAGTCTTCCTAAAAGTGGAATCCCATCAACCGATTAGTCTCAGATTTTGCATATGTATTTGGGTTGCCTATATACATATTATCACAAAATTTCAAAGTTCTAGCATCATTTTGGAATTTCCTGCAAGTCTTTGAATTGTTGTAAAATAACATTGGTTCAACTAATTACCACCAAACTTTGTACATATGTTTCAACATACAAAATGCACATTCTTATAAAATTTCAACATTGTAGGTCGGAAGTGAAGCAAAAAAAAAAAAATATTAACTTTCATATTTTGGTGGTGGGTCATTTACTATTGTAATTTTATTGAATAAAATCAAGCATTTTCTATCTTTTTTTTTCATTTCATTCTTTGCTTGAGCCTTGCCTTCCTCAATAAGTTTCTTTCTCTCACTTTCACTCAATCCTGTTTGTTTTGAATGTATATTGTCTTTGAGTTTATTATATTTGTCCAACTCATCCAACACAAGTTTAAATTCATTCTCAGATATCTATCCGTCTGTCAAAGCCTTAGAAATCAAATCCTTTATACTATTCAACTTATTATCAGCAATAGTTTTAATCTCATAATGTTTCTGTGCTTTTGAAGTCATTTTACGCCTAATTAGTTTAACACACACACACCCAAACTCCCACACACAACAGCACCAATCTCTAAAGGCAACATAATTGGAACAGTTAATCCAACACCTGCCAAAATAACACTTGTTGATATCAAACCAGTATCAACTCCATCAGTAATATTTATTCCACGTTTGTATTTTTTGTATAATGCTTTTCTCACATCTCTCTCATTAATTAACGTCTTCTCTATCTCAGATATCTTCTGTAATCTATAATTTTGCCCATCTTCAATAGGCAACTCTGGATATAGCGGTGCATTAGGTTGTTTCATTTTTTTCTTGATAACATATATTTTTTTTTATTCAATAAATAATTCAATTATCATCGAAGCCACAGTATTAACACATGTAGCATTATTAGTCTGACAAACAAAATCAATTGCATCACCAGCCTCAACCTTTAACGGTGTAGCAAAGTTATCGTGTTTTCTTAAAATATTATTCAATGATATATCATATCCTTCTTGTGGATTTCCATTAATTGCAATCGCCACAGACACATCGCCTTTTGTTCTTTTACTCGACAGTCCAACACCTATTATCTGGCCAGGAAAGTTCATCACATATCCAACACCTACTTCTCTACCACCATTTCCAAAGCCAAACACTTCATTCTTCTGTAAGGAACCTTTACTCTCCGCACAAATGCTTATCAATTTTCTGTCTGACATATTATCAACCTTATTATATAATAATCGATGATTGAGATACATATCCCGAAATCTATCTTGAAGTCCTGTATGTCTATCATTCAATGTATTTATTTGTGTAAATGCTTGACTTCTCATATTAAATATTTCTTGTTTCAGCCCCAATGCATCTACGTGTTTTCTCTTAGCACCAAATATACTCATTTTTTTATTATAATTATATAATTTCCAAAACGCAATTAATTGGTAGATGATTAATTACCTTGTTGTTATTTTCATCCCTGATTTCTAATTTCAATTCTGCTATAGCATCATTCACCAAACACTTATATTCTGGATGCTCAAATCTCACTGTTGTTATCTCTCCAAACTCTTTATTTTCCACTGGAACAACAGCCAACACAGTACTCGGCATACCATCTAAATAATTATTTGAAGTATTAATCTGTTCCAAATGAACATACAATGATTTATAAACAGCAAAATCTACAGTCTCACCATAATGAGTTTCATTAACAGCAAACTTTCGCTTATTTCCAAACCCCAACATTTGTTTTAAGCCCTTGCTTATCTTCAATTCATCCGGTGTAATTAAAGAAGCAATTCCATTTGTTTCATTCACAGATAATGTAATATTATTACTTTGAAATAAATCTGCTATTTGTTGGAAACTATAATAACCATCTATAATCTTATGAGGTCTCTCTCCAGTCTTCTGCAAATATTCATCAACAACATTATACCATCCAACACCATATGTTATAGATTTCAAACCAATACGTTTATTCCCATCTCTGTTATCAATGTATTGTTGCAAGTTTATTGTCTTGTCAATATTCGAAATTGTATGATACATTTTTATTTTTTATATATAATCAATAATAAAAATGATAACCAAAGAATTTAAATACAATGATGACGCTCATTACCCTCACAGTAGCACATTTAAATCAAAACAAATAGATATCATAAATCAAAACATAGCAATCACATCTGACAATAAGAACTTCAAAACATCTTTTCCAAACTTATTTCAAAACTATCAAAATCCAATATTACACACCAATGAACCGTGGAATACATGGCTTCATTCATCATTTGACTGGTGGCAATGTCAATTAAATTTTGCTGTTTGGTGTGCCACTGCAGGATGTGGTGTAAGTTATCAAGACCATTTGCAAAACACTTCAGGACTAACTAAAATAGTATATACATTTCATGTTTATTATTGTATTGCTCGTATTTTGAAAGAACTTAAAACACCTTTACCAACAGATGAATCATTTTGTTATTACAAAAACCCATACGACAAAGCAGCCTATCAAACGTTATGCAATGAATTCAATGTTGAATCTAATACAGATTGGCGTCAAAAATTAGAAAGTAGTTCTAAATGCAGTGGTCTAGGGAGTTACACACAATATTTTAAACCAAGTGGAAAATATAGACAAGAACATCGAAGTGAAGGTCCATTCTTTAATCCAAATGATAAAATAGAACATACAGTAGATATAAGTGACGCCTGGACAATGTTTATATTAGACAAATCAGAAGGCTTCACAAAAACAGGTATTGAACGAATTAACGAAAGTATTAGGATATTCGTATGGGCACTATTAGGAGCACAATCTCAAACACGTGTAGAAATACTAAAAATAGGCACAGGATTTGATGCTCAAAAACAATTCTTAGCAAATGTTCAAGATGCAATTAACAGTCCAATCGATTTGCCTACTCAAACATCAAAATATCAAAATGTATTGAAATACGCAAGAAGTAAAGTTGATTACACATATGGACTTGGTCTCTATATGTCTCCCAGTGATATGATTTTACAAATTGGCACTATCGCTGGATATAATAATAAAATTGTAATTGCAACAGAAAATCAAACACTTGGTTTCAATAGTGATGTAAATGTTAAACCTGTTGCACCTACTACACAACCTGCAACTATACAAGGTACACCAACAAAGAAATCTCTACCAGAACCAAAACATCAGGAAACAAAAACAAAGAAATCTCTACCAGAACCTGTTAAACATCAAACTGTTCAACCCACGAAAGAATCAACACAACACGAAGAAACAAAAACAGCAATTATAGTAGGAAGTATAGTAATAGGTATTGTTGCACTAACTATTTATGAGATTTACTAATATACTCTCTTGCAGCAGTAAACAATAACCCAACAACAAGGATAACCAATGCCCAGAGATGTTCGCCAAACCAACCAATAACTTTTCCAGTAGTAGATAACAACCAAGACGCAATGGCACCAATAATACCCGGTAGCGCTGCTGCTGCTTTTCCTGCAAGATTGGCTAATAGTTTACCAAGATTACTTAATTGTTTTTTTATCCAATTTTCTATACCATCTTTTGACGGTGGTTTAGGGGTTATAGGTCCACCACCAGCAGTAGGAATAACAGCCTCAACAATAACACCAATAATCATTCCAAAAGCAGTTAAAACACTAACAATTGTAATGCCTTGTTCTCTGAATAATGTTCTAATTCTTTCACCCAATGTAGTGTCTTCTTTTAATACTTTGTTTATAGTCTCTTTGATTCTATTTACCTGACTACGTAGTTTTTCTTTATTAACATTAATAACTTCCAATCTTGCACTTCTCTCACTTTCTAACTCTTTGATTCGACTACTTATCCTCTCTATTTGAAATTCATCATTGTCTGCTTTGGCTTGTTCTAATTTTGTATTTTCTTTTGCTAAGTCTTTATTTGTTTCACTCAGTTTTGCCAATTCATTTGCTATCTCTTCTTTGACTGTTGTCATTGCATTTGCTATTCCATCAATCTCTCTTTTTGTCCAATCTGTTTGTGTTCCTGCTTCACTATTAACATTTTCAGTGAATGATGTTTCTAATGTTTTCACAGATGTTTCTACATTATTTGTGGTTTCTAATAGTTCTTGTGCTTCTTGTTGTGATGATACATCAGTATCAAGATTTGATTGAAGTTCTCTTGATAATAATATGGATTGTGTGTCTTTCAACTGGTTTTCTATTAAAGTTGTAAGCTCAGCTCTACCTTCTTTAAGTCTTGTAGCAGATGGTTTAAAATCATCTACATCTAATACATTCCTAACAAAATCAACACCATATTTCCTTTGCAAAGTATTAAATGATAAAAATGTTGCTATTTCATCTGGTGCATTGGAACGATAATATGTTAATGCAACATTATTACCATCACTATCCTTTACATATAACATTGGTCTCCCTATATCATCTTTCTTGAGAGACAAACCTTTGATTTTACGTTTAGGTTCTTCATTCCTTTCGTAAAATCTATCTATCATTTTTTGACCTATGCTATTAAGCATGTTTTCCTATCATCACCGGTTAAATCATTCAAACCAGCAAACTGACTATTTAATGTTCTCTGAAACTCTTCTTCATCTGTAAAAGATGTTTCTGCTTCTTTATCATAATCATCCTTATCATACTCAGGATTTTCATATTCAGCCATTATTTATTTATTATTTAAAAATATTTTTTATCTTTTAATAAAAACATGTCAGCTTACGGAGATAAACTAAACCCTTACAGAAAATTAAGAGAACCACGAGGTGTGAGAGGTATCCGTCAAAGTGTAGTGATAACCAATAATCCATCAACTATTGACCAAAATCAACAATTGTTAGTGAGATTTCCTAATCTAAGTGGTAATGATGTTATTGTTCCCGGAACAGTCAGATTAGCATTTGAAATTGAACTAACCTCTAGAGATGTAAATGCAACTATATTTCAAAACATAGGAAGAGCAATAATTAAGAAAACAACAATTAGAATTAGTGGAAATGAAGTTATATCCATTGACGATAGTGACATCTATCATTGTTATATTGATTTATGGAAGTCTATTACAGAACGCGTAAATATGGCATACCAAGGCATTGGCAAAGAGAACATGTTGAAACATAGAGTGGGTGCAGAAAACGCAGCAGAAGATAAAGAAGATCAAGCCATCGCAAAAGCATATGGAAACAGGTTTTGCATCCCACTTGATTTTGAATTATTGGAAACCCATATGCCATTTTATCAAGCTGGATTAGGAGTTAGACTTGAATATGAACTTACATTCAATGATTATAATAAAGTAATTAAATCAGGCGATGCAACTTCATCTTATACAATCAAAAATATTTGTTTGGAATTTGATATTGTTTCTGATACTGAATTAGCAAGACAAATAAGACAGCAAGTTGATGGTAAAATGGTTATTTTGTATGACAGAATACTAAGACACAGAAAAATAACTAAAAACAAATCTGATACACTATGGAATATCAATCTAAATGTTCCTGCAAGAAGTATGAAAGGAATTCTTATGCTATTCGAAGATCCTGAAAGGGCCAGCACAGAAGAATATTATAATCCAGAAATTACAAAAGTGGAAATGACAATAGAAGGGATTCCGAATCAATTGTATAGTCAAGGAATGAAGTCCCACCAACACTGGGACGAAATAAATAAATTCTTTGCTTTGAATTCAAAAAGAAACAAAGAAACAAGTATGGTCGTTAAAGATTTATATTTTACTGATACAACAATAGAAAAATATCTAACGAACAGGTATGCTTTATGGTTGGATTTACGTTCAACTGATGATAATACACTTCATGGTTCTGGAAGAAGAATTGAAAATGCATCAGAAGGTATCACAATACAAATAACGAAAGAAGCAGGAGCAGATGAACCAATCAATCTTTATTTGTTTGTTATACAAGATGCACAAATCAACTTTGAAGATGGTAGATTTAAGGAAGTCAGTTATTAATATTTTTTTTTTTTACAAATAAAAATGGAACTACCAAAATATCCTCATTGTGCTATTATATGTGGTCAAACTGGATGCGGGAAAACAGAGTTTGTCCTTGACCTTTTGGAAGAGGAATATCGTCAAGTATTTAAACATATTGTTATACTTTGCCCAACCATTCAATGGAACAAGGCTTATAAAAATCGTGAGTGGATTGGTGATGTCAGGAAACCTAAAACAAAGAATCTTATAATTGTTAATCCTATTATTAATGATGAAGAGAAATTACAAGAACTACTAAGAATGTTCTTTAATAAATATGCTGGTCATTCTACTCTCTACATTATTGATGATTGCAGTGCAACGAAAGAACTAACAAAGAAAAAAGATATGTTATCAGAATTAGCATTTTCTGGTAGGCATGCAGAACAATCAGTGTGGGTTATTTCGCAGAGATATAATTCTGTGTTAAAAGATTTAAGAGAACAAACAAAATGGCTATGCATGTTCTACACAAAAGATAGAGATAGTTTTGAAAATTGTTTAAGAGAGAATGATGTTATTCCTACTTTGGAAGAACGACAGAGAATAAAAGAAGAACTGAAAAAAAAAGAAGCATCGTAAGTTAATTTTGAAGACTGACCAGCCTACTGGTTATTGGTTGGTTGATTGATTATTTTTTTAGCAATGATTAAGTAATGTTTATGCAATGATTAAGTAATGCTTATACAATGCTGTAGCAAATCTTAAGTAATGCTTATGCAATGTTTTAAGTAAAATAGCAATACTAAAAAACAATGCTGTTAGAAATATTATCAATCACTGCAATCTTATCAATAATCATAACAAACACTGCAATCTTATCAATAGTCGGATATGCGATGTTTTATTTTTTAAAAATAAAAAATAAATTACATAAAATAAAAATGAATGCTGAAGAATTATTACAAGACATTGAATGTGAAAGCACTTATGTAGAAAATAATGAACAAGAAACAAAACGTGAGCGATTATCAGCCATTGTTGCTGGTGGTGGTAGTAAGCAGTATCTTGGTAAAGACTTACAACTATCAGACATTGATACAATGACAGCAGAACAAATAAACAAACTTTACTGCAGATATGAAGCAAGATTGGGAGCAAGTATGACTAAGACATTGGGTAATTCTTTCATTAGCTTATACGTTATGGGTGTATCAAAGTATTTCAATGTTGTTAATCCACCTAAACTGATACAAGACTTAGAGGAAGAGCCTTTTATCAATCACGCTTTGACAAGTTCGTGTTGTGAATTGTATTATAGATATGGAATGTATCTTGCTCCATTAACTGCAATGCTAACAACAGCAAGACATATTGATTTTAATAAAAAAGAAAATATCCCCTTAGAAAAAGATAATGAGTGATAGTGAAGTTAAAACAAAAGACCCAAGACGAGTAGTTGCTGGTAAGAAAGGTGCAGAAGCAAGAAAAAGAAATGCAGAATTAAGAAGAAAGGAGACTGATACTATAAAGAAAGAAAACATGGAATTAAAATCTATAACAAAAGATGATGAAGTCGGCTCTCCAAATTCACAGAATATAAATATATACAAAAATTATATACCATTATGCATAACAGTTGGAGTTGTTGGAATAGGATTGTATATGTACAAGTCTAAACAAGTTGTACCACAACAACCTATGATGCAACAACCTGCACCTATTATACAACAAAAAGAAATTGACCCATTTGAATTTAATTAATTTAAAAAAAATAATATTCTCATTAAAAAAAAAAATGACAACCTCAATAGACGGAAAACAAATTGCAAACATGTTATATCATGCTGGAGTGGAAACTGTATTAACTGTTGGATATTCAGAATTAGGTAGAAAACTATTGAAAAGACCAGCACCAAAAGTAGATTTTAATATGACAGATATTGGTATGTTGTCCATTGATATATTACTTGCAATGGCAACAAAGGATATGCTTGTTAAGCAAGGTATTATTCCTGCAGATATTATGAAGTAATTTTAATATTTTTTTTTATTCATCTAAAAAAATGAGCACAACAAATAAGACATTGCAATTAGTATATGAAGGAGCGGTAGTATCTGCAATATCAATTGGATACATGACTATATTTACAAAATTAATGAAACGTCAAACAATAAAATATGATTTCAATGATTTCTTTTATATTGCTGGTTCTATAACTGGTGCAATGTAAAGGTATTCTACCAGTTTCATTATTTGGTTAATTATATATTTTTTTTTCCATTATATAAAAATGGCAAGTGCAGTAGCATTAATGGTTGGAGGAGCAATTACAAACGCCTTAGCCTTTTCAGGTAGTAATTATTTATTTTCACATATGGGTAGTAATAGTGATGAAGAGAGAAAACGACATGATAAAGCGATGGAACAGTTAGAAGCAGCAACAACTGCGTGGAATGAGAAGAGAACAGAAAGATTGGATTTTATTAATGAAAAGTTAAAAAAGGAACATCATGCTTTGAATGAGTTCAGTGATGTTGATACTGCTATGAAACAGTATTACTATATTTCAGGAAAACAATTACCAGATAATTTATCCACACCAAAACCTACATTAAGTGATTTTTACACTCCATCAGAAGACCAGAAAAATAGAGAGATTGCATTTGTTGTTGGTGGTATGGCATTGACAGGATTTGTTGCTTGGAAGTTGATGTAGGTAAAAAAAAAATATTTTTTGACATAATCTTTATGCATGTAATTCTTTCTTTGGAAAAACTAAATCATAAGCATGATATTTATTTTTTTATTATTCTTACATGGTTTCAAACCAAGTGGTCTTACATAAAATGGTGGTTCTTTACCTTCTATCTTCTTTGTGAGATGTGCAGGACTCCATACTTCACCATTGTCTTTGAGAGTTAAAATTACACTCACACCATTGTCTGTGTCAATTGTTCTGTAGTCAGTGATTGTATAAATGTTGTTGATTTCTAAATCAGTCCATTTCTTTGTGCTAAATTGACTTTGTTCTTTTAACAACGCTTCAAATTCATCAGTTGAGATATTTTGAATATTGTTGTTTGACATTTTTTATGTTTATAAAATTTTCTTAAATATAAATAAATGGAGAAGATATACTATAGTCCAAAAGGTTTCTGGAAAGGACACTCAGCAGTTAGTAAATTAGCAAAAGAAGCAAAGGTTAGTCAGAAACAAGCATTAGAGTTCTTAAAGAAACAAACAATTTGGCAAATATATTTACCTGCACCTAAGAGAATAATAAGACCAAAATTTGATGTGTCTGCAGAGAATGAAGTTCATCAGGCTGATTTGTTGTTTTTACCTCACGATACTATTGGTAGAAAAACATACAAGTATGCATTAACAGTGGTTGATATTGGAACAAGATATAAAGAAGCCGAACCTTTGACGTTGAAAGATAGTAAAGAAGTTGCAAATGCTTTTGAGAAGATTTATAAAAGACATTTGAAGTATCCTAAACTATTGCAAGTTGATCCTGGTAGAGAATTTATGAGTTCCGTTTCAACTTTGATGGAAAAGCATAATACCAAAATAAGAAGAGGTAGAAAAGAAATACACAGAGACCAAGGAATAGTAGAAAGATTTAATAGAACCTTAGCAGAAAGATTGTTTGGTTATCAGTATGCTAAAGAGATTGATACTAAAAAAAGAAACAGAGAATGGGTTAAGAGATTATCTGATGTTATTAAAGCATTAAATAAGGAGACGAAAAAACCTCCTCCAATTATAACAAGAAAAGTTGATGCTGAAATTTGTCCTTATGCAAATGTTAGATATTTGTATCAACCTGGAGAATTAGAAGGTGGTGGAAAGAGAAGGGCTACTGACCCAGTATGGTCTGTTGATATTCATAAGATTGACTATCATATTATAACGCAGGGAATAAGAGTTTATTATTTGAAATCTCCTGCACCTAAGAGAGGGTTTGTCAAAGAGGAATTACTTATTGTTCCGGCTGATACCCATACGCGTATGTCGTGATTCCATCTGGTGCTATGTATCTTTTTGTGTCTAAAGGAGAAAGTGTAGTCTTATTTACTTTTAATCCATATATGTTGTGATGCATTGAGCGTAGCATGTTCATTGAGTGTGTGTATTTCTTTTTGTTGAATAATGCATCTCTGTAGTTTTCAAAATTGATTTGTTTTTTGATTACATATTTTTTTGTTCCTTTCGCTTTTTTGATGACTTGTTCATCTGCTCTTAATACTGAATATAATTTAGGACGAAGACCAATATATTCTGATATTGAAACACCAGCACATTCATCTTACCTATGACCTTCTTGTTTGTTTCATCGTATAGTGGATGTTCTTTTGGATAATCAGAGAAATCGTATTCATCTTTCATTTCAGACATATCTTTGTAAGCATCTTCAGTTTTAATGGCTACTAATAAACTATCAGTATCGGTGTATAACAAGGTGCAGTTATCACCATACTTCTTTTTCAATGTATTATAATACCAATCATACATAAGATGTTTTGATAAATCTAAAACACAGAAGCCAACATATATTGGTTTATTTAGAGTTAATCTTGTTTTATTCACTTGAATGGCAGATAACTCATCAGAGAACTTTACTCTACGATTGAAGTTTGGTTTGGCTATTATCTTGCGGATTTTTTCATTGTCACTGACATCTGTTTTGACTAATTTAATATCAACTCTTTTACGTATGTTTTCCATTGTTTTGCCAAATACTGAGTTGTTCATAAGTTTAAAGAAATCTTTTTCAAATGTAGTCTTTGCTTTTTTACGTAATTCTGTATTCAGACGTATGTAAGGTTCCATCCAAGGTTTCTCATCAAATTCTAATATTCTGTGTATTTTTGTTATTTTCATACCAAGTTGTTTGTATAGTCTCAATGTCTTGTAATGTACTACATATTTCTTCTTATCCATTAGATTGGGGACAAGTTTTTCTGTTTTTAACATACTATTTTCAATTAGTTCATTTTGATAGTCGGATAACCATTCTTTTTTAATTGCTAATTTTTCAGGTGCAAGTGAATAGTCGTTATGTAGTTTATGTAAATGTTTGGGATATTCTAAATCTACTTCATATATTCTTCCTCTACCTTTTTTTAGTGGTTGAAGTTCTCCATCTATTAAATCTTTATTAGTTATCCATTTGAAACCACCATATGGAAGTGGTTGGCTCATTGAATGACCATATAAATTATTTGCATCTAAATACATTATGTAATTGTCTTCTTCATCTGGATTATAATCTGCGACATATTTATTGTTTGCTTTTGCGTGTCTTTTAGAAACCATACTTATTCCACCTCTCATTCCTTTTTCAATGAAAAGATGCATATCCAAATCTGATAGAAGTTGTAATTCTATTTTTGTGTATTTTAGAAGAGCATCCCAAGATAGACCAGGTGCAGTGTAGTAATGTAGAGGGTCAAGTTTATAGTTATTCATACAGGTTTCTCTAAACTTTTGAAAAACATCTGCAAGTAAGAGAACATCTGTTTGGAGATATAAATCATGATAATCACCAAGTGTTTTACAGTTAAATTGTTTCCATACTTTTTGAGCGTGTTCATAGTCTTTTTGTTTGATACTTTCATCTGTTAGAGAACTGTAGAATTTGTCTATTGGTGGTAGTTCAGTTTCATTGAATCTTTCTTGACTGTCAATATATTCGTATGGATAGATACCTTTACGAGCAAGAAGATGTGAGTTAGTTGTATGTTTTACAGTTAATGGTAAGTCTGATTTGTTGAGTTGTTTATATCTTGTATTGTGGCATTTTTTACATTTTGCTGTTAATAACCAATTTTCATTGATGTTTATTTCTTCTGTATCTTTACATTTTCCACATTCTGTACTTACACCAATTGCTCCATCTACCAACTTTTCAAGAGAGGAAGCCATAAATTGAAAACTGTCTAAGAATTTCAGTTGTCCAATGCTGAACTCTGCATTATTTGCAATACAAGTAATGTTTCCACTTGCTTTGTGTATTTTCTGCATTATTAGATGGCTATCATAACCTTTTAAGTTGTGGAAGACAACTGGAATTTTGGTTTTATTTGGTTTGATTGCAAGTTTTAGATTACAAGATTTGTGTGCTGGTCCTCTATATTCTCCTGTGAAATGACAGTGGTCTTTTACTTTTGGATTCTTTTCATTATCAATTTTTTTTCACATATCCAACAATGAGCAGCCTCTTCATAATCTTGTATGTTCTTTTCTGTCATTATTATTTTTTTAGGATGTTTGAAAACGTTGTTAATGTTTTCTACTTCACATTCTAAATGATTTAGAAAAACCTCTGCATCATCTTCACCTCTGTATATTACTGGTTTGTCTGCTTTACCATCATATCTAACAACTTGATATCCAAATCCACACGCTTCGTGTTCGCTTGTTATTTCTGATTTGTCTCCTTTTTGTTGTGATTTGGGTTTGATTTGTGCTTCAAAGTCAGCATAGATAACAAATGGAACGGGCATTTGATTTTGATGGTTTTTAAACTTGATAAGACCTTTTGATGGCATTTCTATTCGCATTGGAGATTTATTTATGCCTTCACAGTCTTCTTTGTGTTTGATTAGTAGGTCTTCTCTTGAAAAACCGTGAAGACATCTTTCACAAAAGTAAGTAGTTCCGTGTTTGTTATTCTGATTACGAAGTAATCTATTTAGGCTTTTAATCCAACAGTAGTGATATTTTGTTTCCTTTTGTGGTTTTTCATCTGGATTATAATTTTCATCTATTTCTCCTTCTTCATTATCATCAATTTCCTCTTCAACTTCTGTTATCAAAAGCAGGTTAATTCTTTCTTTATCATTTGATTGATTTGAAATATGATATGGAAATACAGTAAGTTTCTCTGTCTTTTTTGTGATTGTATATCCATAAACATTGATTGCTATATTGTTTTGTTTCTCAACTTTTGGTATTTGTGAGATTGGTGTGGGAAAGTCAATTCCTTCCATATTCAGATTAGGACATTTTTTATAACTATATACATTATTCAAGTTATTCTTTGCTGGATATAAGGCAGATTTTAATGCCCATTCTAAACATCTATTATCATTGTTTTTCATATTAATTATTGCTTGTTTGTTTGCTATTACTTTTGGAAGAGGAATATATGAAGAACCTTTGAGTGGTTCATATTTTGCTATGTTAACATAGAGTTTGATACAATGGTCAATTTCTAAACCTGTTGCGGTATTTGTGAATTTTTCAATCCATGTTTGTATATAAGTTGTTTGTTTGTTATAGTTTTCATCTAAATTATTTTCATTAAGAACTGCACATTGTTCTCCGTGTGATGCACCGATAACTTCTTTTCTTTCACCATTAAGTTCATCTTTAAAAAACTTTATAGATAACCCAATTGAAAATTTAATACCATTGTATTCTTTAATGTTTTCATTAATTTTATCTATAATGACAGATTTTTTATCATTAAACAAAATATTTGGGTCTTTATATTTATGAGCATCTATTTCATACGCTTTGAAGTAATTGCATAATGGATTATCAACTAATTTTATATCATCATTTATTACTTCTGCATTGACGGCTTGTTTTCTTTTCTTTTTATTTCTACGTCTTTTACGCAGATTATCTAATGCAGAAGTTTGTTTTGGTGCATCACTCTTCTGTTTCTCAATATCTAAGGATTTAAGACCCTTGTCTAAAGCCTCATCACTAATTCTTCCTTCACTATGCAATTGTATCAGTCTCTCTACAGAACTCATTTTTTTCTTTTCTTTTAAACTATAAAAATTTTTTTTTAAATATAATAATAAAAATGGATATAGAAAAAGCAAAGATGCAAAATATATGTGCTATGTTGCCGTTAGGTTCAAATAAACCATGTAAAAACAAATCAGTAAAGCATTCTATATACTGCAAGGCTCATAATTTTATTATAAAACATAACAAAAGTAAAGTAGTGAAATGTTTGCAATGTGGTAAAGGTACTACAGCAAAATATCAAATCTGTGATAAGTGTGGTGGAAAGAATTTTAGAGAAAAACAGAGATATTTTAACTCTATAAAACCTTTTAAGCAGGAAATTGCAAGATTGAGTATGATAGAGTGTTGAGGATGATTCAGGTGTTATTGAGAGGGCGATAATTTAATTTTTTTATGCTCAAGTCGGCGATATAGTTTGTATCGCCGTCGGAAAATTGTGGTATAATATATATATAGATTATGCTCCAATCGGCGATATAACGAACGAAAGTGAGGTATATCGCCGTTGGAGCATAATCTATATATATGCTTGGGCAAAATCAAAAGGCTCTTATATGCTAATTCGCGAGAATGAAAAGGACGGGCGTGTGATATATGTACTCACCGGTCGTGACCAGCCTGCGCTCTTTTAAGCTCGCGAGCATGGAATATTCAGGTGCCAATGTGACCAGGTTTGTCCAACTCTTCCAACAGCTTGGTACGGGCCGTCATTAACGCCTCGTCTCTCGCAAGTTGAAACAACTTCTTTTTTTTTCTCCTCCGACAAACCAACAGTCCCTTTTCTGGGGCTGACGAATTTCTTCTTTCATCTGATTGAACTTGTCGATTTCACACAGATTCAGGCGAAATTCTGTTTCAGATATATTATCGTCGTTCAGCGCGATAGAAATGCGGTCTGCGATTAAGTTCAGCTTTGACTCAGCCCAGATACGAATCTCATCGTGTTTTTTTTGGCTTTTGTTTGGAGCCTCCGGCCAATAAATTTCCCGCCTTCACCCAGCAAACCACACACAATCGCTTCAGCTTGAAGGCCAAGGGCGACAGGCACTGCGATGATATTTGACAAGAGCCCGACGCCAGAAGCAGCGAGCCCTACGCTAGCCGCAGTAAGCATGGTATCAATCCCATCAACAACATTAGCCGCACGTCTGAATTTCTTGTAAAGCGAGGCTCTTAAGTCTCGTTCTTTTTCGACACGAGATTTGACCTCGGCCACGTGGCGAAGGCGGTGTTTGTCTCCAGTATCAAGTGTTGGATAGAGAGTCATCGCGCTAATATGATCTGAATTTTCGCTCTAAATGGTATTACTTATTGAAAAGGACCGCGACGTCCTCTGGCGTGAGCTCAATGGGCGTAAATCTCTGACCTCGGCTACATGCTGAAGTCGGTGATTATCTCCTATTTCAAGTCCTGGGTAGAGGCCCATCGTGTTCTACATGTACCCCTGTAGCTTGGTGGGTTTAAATAGACTACTGGCTAATAATGACTATAGCTTGGTCTGCTGTGAGCGCACCGGTGGTAAATCACAGCCTTTAGAGACACTGGGCCTATAAAAATATTATGTATGTCCAAATGACGGTATTCAGCTTGGTGTTGGTTTCATTCAAGAGTGAACTGCAATTCAGGAGCAGCCCCTTTTTGTGACTATGTGAACCCCAACCTCGTTATTAGCATGCGTTGGTGGCCATTTGAGCTTGAAGCCGGGTAACACATAAACAAAGTCGTCAGGTCTATCTCCGAGAAGTAGATCAAGGAGGAACGATGATGTTGGCAAGTCCATACCAATGAGTCCCGCTGGGGGGGGGGGGGGGGTATTCATAGACTATTTTCAGGATTCCCTGCCGGTTGTTGCTTGTCTTTAGCACGTTATCTTCGGAAACGACAATGTTTTTCATCTCAGGAATATAAGGTGCACAGCCGGGTGCCACTATTCACTATCTTCCTAACTTTGTGCTGCTTTCCAGTCACGACGTACGGAGACGCTATCTTGATGTTAATAAGCCACCCAGTTTGTTGAATCGGATCAGTAGAGGCAACCCACTTGCCTGCGTATGAACCCGTTTCGGAACTGCATGTGAAACACCCACACCGCTCAACTCTTCGAATTTCAGTGATCCCGCTTTGGTCTTTTCTTTTATACACTCCATCAGAGAGCCGGAAGGCATACAAGCGATCTTCCTTCCCATCCTTATCGAACCCCTAGGTGTCACCAAGATCAGCCAAAGCCACCCCAGGGCATTTTCTGATTCCACCGGGGCCGCTTGTGTTAACAATTCCTTATACGTAGGGTTGCGTTCGTATACTCGAATGGTAACATCTCCCCGTTGATATCTCTAAGTGATTTAGTTAGCTGTGAAATAGGCCTGACGACAAGTTCTTGTACTGTAAGACAGGAAATGATTCAGTTCTACCAGCTCCACACTTTTCGTTTTCGACGGGGATTGATCTAAGCAGTGTAGAGGGGCGACCGTTATGCAGATTGTCTGAAGTACTCAACTCAGCAAGATGAAAGTAGACCTCACGATGGACGGCCAGCTTCTGTGGCTTCTCTGCAGTGAACGTTTTCAGGGGTTCGTTCTTTTTAAGGTCGTCATTGACAAAGGTAACGGTAGAGGGACGAGCTCTGAAAGTATTGTCGGAAAAGCCTAAGCGATTAGCTAAATCGCGATTCATTGTTATGACTTTTCCGGACTTTACTATCAATTGCAGTAGACCAGAGGGTTCATCTAGAGTGAGTTCGGCGCCCAATCGTTGAAACACCTTTTCGTTCAACTCAAAGACGTTATAATACTCGTCAGGTATTATTTTTTCAGTCTTGTTATTTGAGACCTTGTTGTTCCTTTTCGCCGTGCTTATGTTGTACCACCAGTGATTATACGCCAACTCGCATAGAGCAATCTCTAGCTCATCCGTAGACTGGGTCCTGGCAAGATTGATTGGCACATCATTTTGGACGCCAGTGAGTGTGAAGTACATAATAATAAAATTATTAACTGGAACAGTTGTCAAACTAAAATGGGTATGGATACAAAGTCAAGGCATACAATTGATCTTGTTTTACGTCCTTACCGAACCCCTCAGTATCACCAAGATCAGCCATTGGGTATGGATACAAAGGCATTTACGTTTAATAGCTCGGCAAATTATCGGGCAGGCGACCATCTCAAATATAAAGGCTTAGAATCAGCAGCAGGGGCGCCCATCCCATCCATAATGGTCGACGATAAAGGAAGTCACTTCCTTGCCAAGAACCCGGACGTCTACGACGATTATCAAAACCCTCCGCTTACCGTGGACGTCAATATGGCAAACAAGGCGTGGGACACCTGGCAGCACGCCCCCTTCAGCTGGTGGCAATGCCAGCTGAACTTTGCGGTTTGGTGTGCAACCGCTGGATGTGGTGTTTCATTCCATGACCATCTCCAAGCGGATGAGCCCCTTCTTGCAAGCCTGTATTGCTTTCATGTCTATTATACGATGAAGCGTCTGCTTGAGGAGCTAAAAGTCGCCCTCCCTGATGACGAGTCCCATTTAAGGTTCGATAACCAATATGACTCAAGGGCCTACAAGCGGCTTTGCGAGGAGTTCGCCGTTTTGCTTTCTACAGATTGGAGGCAAAAGCTGGACTACGGGTGTCAAGGCCTCGGATCTTTTAGTACCCTCATTTTCCCTTTGGGGAAATACCGCAGTGATAACAGCTCCGATGGCCCCTTCTTTCACCCGAAGGACGCCATACGCCATAAGCGGGATATTTCAAAGGCGTGGGCAATGTTTATTCTCGATAAATCAGAAGGGTTCACGCAAATGGGTGTCGAGCGCCTCAATGACTCGATTCGGACTTACGTTTGGGCAATCTTGCGAGCGCAAGCTCAGACCCGTTTCAACATTCTCAAAGTCATGAAGGGGTTCGACGCCCAAAAGCAGTTTATGGCGAATCTCACCCGTCGACATTCCCAGCAGCATCGATCGCTATCAAAAACGTTGCAATATGCATCCACACCACTGGATTCCTCTGCGGGAGAGCGCTCTACTTGATGCCGAGCGACATGGCACTCCATCCCGGCAATGTCCAAGGTTATAATAACCAAATCCGAATAGCGGGGTCAAACGCTGTCATCGGCCACAACCCAGCAGTGCTGGCAGCTCTAAAGTCGATAGGGCATTCCAGGGGAAAACTGCCTCACCAGCCGGGACCGATCCGCGAGTACTCGCAGGGCCAACGCCCGAAGGGTCGCCTACGTCTGCCGCGGTAGTCGCGCCAGCAGATTGGTAATCCGGTCTCGACCATGAAGAAGAAAAAAAAAGCTCTCGTAGTCGCGGGGATTGCAATCGGCCTAGTGGCGCTTTGGCTTGTGGCGCGGTCGAGATAACCAGTCCCGAGCAGCCACGAGAAGAAAGGCCCCTCGCCGATGACCAAGGCCCACAAATTATCTGCCACCCATGAAGCGGCCTTCCCTAGCGTGCTCAAGAGCCAAGAGACGATGGACCCGATGATTCCGGGCAGGGCAGCCGCGGTCTTGCCGGCCAAATTGGCCAGGGGACGTCCGAGGGACAGTCGGTGCTTTTTTACCCACTCCTTGACCTCGCCCTTGCCGGGTGGCTTGGGAGCCGGAGCCGGTACACTCCCGCCGTTGAGCGCAAGCACTAGGGTCGAGACTTGGGTCCCAACCGCTGTAAGGATGCTCACGATGGTAATTCCCTGCTCGCGAAAAAGGGTGCGAATGCGCTCAGCCAGCGTTGTGTCTTCATGAAGGAGCCGCCTGCATGTCTCAAGGATTCTGTTAATCTGTGACCGGAGAGCCGCTCTGTTCGCAGAGAGGGCTTCGAGCCTCGACTGTCTTTCGATTTCGATGTCAGAAAGCTCACTCTCGAGGTTTCTGATCCGGTCCCGAATTTCCTGTTGGATTTCGGTATCGTCCGTTTCCGTCAGTTTCTGCCGCTCCCTGTCCAATTGTTTTTCAATTTGGGATTTTCGCTCGTCGACCTTTGACAGCTTCGCCAGGTTGTTCGCCAACTCATCTCGGGTGTGAGTCATAGCCTTTTCAAGCCCATCAAGCTCTCTTTTGGCCTGGGTGACCCACGCGGTGTCGATAGGCTGATCATCAATTGTCTTTAATGCGGTCTCGACATCGCCTGTTGTTTGAATAACGTCATGGGCTACGCCGGGGAGCTCTGTCATCTCGACGGATTCAATGTTTTTGGGGAGGGTTTCCTCTGCTTTTTGAAGTGTATCCACAGCCTCTTTGTTGAGACGCGATATATTCGATTTATAGTCAGTGAGCCCCGGTGATTGCCGAATTGCATTTATACCGCCTGTTCCATATTTCGAGGCCAGTGTGGACAGAGCCAGAAACTGGAATCCTCCCCTTGTCGCAGTGACAGGAATCTTTACGTCGCCGGGGTCCAATAGAGTGTTTTATCGTCGTCATCAATCCCAAACTGGTCATAGTCGATACTGCCTTCGAGATGCAACCCCCTATAAACACGGCTCACTTCTTTGTATAAAGTATCAACTAGACGCCTCTTCTGGTCAGAAAGTGCTGTCCGTCTTAACTCGCCTCGGTGGTTCTGAAGATTGCCCCCGGCCGCGCGTATTCCTTGCTCGACGTCCGGTGGTGGGACCATAACAGCGTCTGGCAGGTTGAACGTGTCATTGTCGGCGTCATCATAAGGGTCGGCCAGTCTTCGAACGTGGGGTTATCAAAGTAATCCATAATGTTTGTGCATTTGAAGGTTGTCGCGCATGTTTAAAACTTGGTCAAGTGTCAACGAAGTTGACACCATGTCATCAAGAAAGTACGGACGAAAGCTTGACCATTATCGGTGCCTCCGCGAACCTCTTGGGGTGAAAGGGATGAGGCAATCGGTGACGATAACTAACAACCCCAGCACGATCGGTCTGAACCAGCAGCTTCTGGTTCGATTCCCCAACTTCGGCCAACATGTCATCGTCCCCGGGACCGCGAGGTTGGCCTTCACGATCACGCTGCACAGCGAAGATGCCAGTCGGACCTTGGTTCAGAACTAATGCCGCGCCCTCGTGAAAAAGACCGTCATTAAAATTTCGGGGAATGAGGTCCTCAGCATCGACGACAGTGACGTGTACCACTGCTGCTGCGATCTCTGGGGGACGGCTTCAGAGAGGAACATGGCCAGTACCAAGGCATTGATACGTCGAATGAACAAAATACGACGAGGAACCGAATTAATGTTGGGTACAAAGACGAGTCCGTTCTAGCGGACAAAGCCGTCGCCGATGCTTTCGGCAATCGCTTCTACAACCCACTGGACTTCGAGCTGCTCGACAGCCACATGCAATTCTACTAGAGCGCGCTGGGCGACCGGCTCGAGTATGAGCTCACGTTCAACGACTACAACCGTGTGATCCAGGCCACAGGCAGAGGTGCCTCTTTCGACATTGGAAACATCTGTCTTGAGTATGACATGGTCACCCTGCCAGAACTGGCCCAAATGATCAACAACCAATAAAGGGGCTGCATTTCGATCCTGTATGACCGGATACTGCGGCACCGCAAAATCGGCAAAGACAAGAGCGACACCCTCTGGAATATCAATGGGAACATGCCCGCCCGCAGCATAAAGGGCAGCTTGATGCTCTTTGAGGATGAAGCCGCGCAACAGCCCTTCGCTCGCGAGACTGGGGCCTTCTATAACCCGAAAATCGTCAAGGTCGAGGTCACCATCGAGGAGATCCCCAACCAACTCTTCAGCCAAGGGATGCGCTCTTACCAGATGTTTGATGAAGCGAAAAAGATCTGGCCCTAGCCAACGTCAGCCTTGCAGAATACTTCACCAGCAAGTACGCGCTATGGCTTTACCTCAGGACAAGCGACGACGACCGGCTCCACGGCTCCGGCAGACAGATAGAGAATGCCAGCGAAGGTGTGACCATCCAGATAACGCATTGAACATCTACCTCTACGTCATCATTGATGCACAGCTTAACATCGAAGATGGCAGGTTCGTCTCAGTGGTCTGTTAATGTTGCGAAGCAAAGATTAATATTTGTTCCGGAGGAACGATTTATAAATCTGCTACCGTGGACGGCTCATTCGGCGACAATCAGCGGGCAGACGGGATGCAGAAAAACCGTTTTTATCCTCGATCTGCTCGAAGGACCCTACCGGTGGCTATTTCAGCACGTAGTGGTTCTGTGCCCCACCATACGGTACAACAGGACGTATCAGCAGCGCCCCTGGATCTGGACAGACCCTGAGATTTTCGTTCTAGACTCCGGTGAGCGCCTTCACGATTACTTGCGAGCGTTTTACGGGTGTTCCAGGGCGAGCCGACCCTGTACATCATGGACGACTGCCGGGCTAAGAGGGCTTTGACGAAGAAGAAAGACATGCTGTCAGAGCTAGCGTTCTCGCGCTAAGCTTCTGTTTAAGACTGATCAACCCGCTAATTATATAATTACATTGTAATTAATTATGACCATTACGTGATTAATATTGCTTAGCCGTTGCGAAGCAGTTGCATAGCTGTTACGAAGCAACGCCGACAACGATGTGCTCAGTAGCGGCCGTAATCGCTGTCTTTTTTATCCATTCTCGGGTGATCCAGATGTTTGCCGCGCATATATGCGCATGCCTGCGACTCTATTTTAGACAAGTCCGCCCTTGTTGCAAAAGAATGGACTGAGACGAGCTGATAGATCAGATGCTTGACGACCCGGCGGCGCCGGCACGACCGGCTGCAGCCTTTTTCGAGTCTTTAGGCTTCGTCACTATTTGTGTTTGTTGCGTTACTGGCTCCGCCAGCTGAGTTGCAGCGTCCGGCTGTTGAACAATCATTGTATTCTCTGCCATCATTATAGGTTGAATTGATGGGGCAGCAATGTTCAAATCTGGCATGCTTGAGAGTGATTAATGTTCCGGTGAGCGGAGCTAACCACGTTCTATAGCGGTGATAGAGTTCGCTGGCAGCGCCTTTAAGTGCGCCTCCTAGAAACGGATCGATTTCAAGATCGCGAATAAGCCCTTGAGGGTTCGGGATCGGGACGAACATCCCGACAAGTCCCGCATACAGCCCGAGAGCGGCGTTCGAAATCGTCTTGGACATGTCTGACCCTAAACGGGCGTAGAGCCTCTCGACCTCAGAGTCACTCAGTTCCTCGACCTGGTCGACGGTCAAGGCCTTTCCGTGAGCCACAATTCCGTATTTCTTGGCCGACCCTCTTGCTACTGTTGCAACGAGCCTTTCGCGGTATTCTTGCACCCTGTCATCTTTCCGTGGCTCTGCTTTTTGCTTTGCTACTGGCTGCGCCAGTTGCGTGTCTGGCGCCGCCGGGTCGTCAAGCATCTGGTCTTTCAGCTCGTCACAGACCATTCTTTTGCAACAAGGGCGGACTTTTCTAAAATGGAGTCGCAGACATGCGCACACGTGCGCGGCAAACATCTGGATCACCCGAGAAAGGATAAAAAAGACAGCGAAAAGCAGCGCCACATGCAGGCCAAGTTTAGTGATTACGGCCGCTACTGAGCACATCGTTGTTGGCGTTGCTTCGTAACAGCTATGCAACTGCTTCGCAACGGCTAAGCAATATCAATCACGTAGTGATGATTAATTAATTACAATGTAATTATATAATCAGCGGGTTGATCAGTTTTCAAGAGAAGCTTAGCGTGTTTTGTCTCGGCTAGCTGCTGCCGCACCAACTCCCGTTCTCTTGCGGGGATCACGGCATTTTCACGCAGACAATCTTCGAACTAGTCACGATCCTTGCAGTGGAACAAACAGACCCAGCGCTCATTTCGCGCAAGTCTTTCAAGACGGAGTATGTTGTACGCTGTCGAGTCCTCAATCTTGTTTCATCTCTGTAGTTTTTTTTATTTGTATGTTCTTGGAGATGTTACACTGATGAGTTAGGAAGCCTTCATGCGGACTAAACAAAATTAGTGTATACCGCGACAGAGGTAAGGGCGAGGATTATGGCCATGTGAAATAGATTTAAGCCCTCCAGTGGAATTCTTTCCACTGACCGTTCCAAGGCGGTTCTTCTGTGGCGGTTTATTTATGTTGTTGTTCGTTACTTACTGTGTGTATCACTTGTGTCTTTTTATTTTGGATGGCCATTTGGCCATTTTGTGGGAAAGTAACTGTCCTTGTGGCCTTCCTTTGTTTAGGTTTCCTTTATGGTCTGGTCGCTTCATGTTTGTGTTTCTTTCCCTTTGGTGTCTTTGATGGGCGGAGTAAGTTGATTGTATCGATTCCTGATCTTTGTTTTACTTCTACTTTGTACTTCTGCGTGAGGACCCAGACAAACTGCTCCGCGTGGCGGCCCGAGAACGCCTGCTCTGACAGCATGTCGTTCTTCTTCGTCAAAGCCCTCTTAGCGCTGCAGTCGTCTATGATGTATAGGGTCGGCTCGCCCTGGAACACCCGGTATAACGCTCGAAAGTAATCGTGAAGGCGCTCACCGGGGTCTAGAACGTAAATCTCAGGGGCCAGCTGCTGATACGTCCTGTTGTACCGTATGGTGGGACAAAGAACCAAAACATGCTGAAATAGCTCCCGGTAGGGGCCTTCGAGCAGATCGAGGATAAAAACGGTTTTTCTGCATCCCGTCTGCCCGCTGATTGTCGCCGGATGAGCAGTCCGCGGCGGGAGATTTATTAAACGTTCCTCCGGAACAATAATTAATCGTTGCTCCGCAACATTAATAGACCGCTGAGACGATCGGCCATCTTCGATGTTAAGCTGTGCATCCATGATGACGTAGACGTAGCTGTTCAATGCACCAGCCGCCTCGGCTTTTTTCGTTATCTGGATGGTCACACCTTCGCTTGTATTCTCTATCCGTCTGCCGGAGGCGTGGAGCCGGTTGTCGTCGCTTGTTCTGAGGTCAAGCTACAGCGCGTACTTGCTGGTGAAGTATTCTGCAAGGCTGACGTCGGCTAGGGCCAGGTCTTTTTCGACCGTTGCCACTTCAGAGTGTCGCTTGCTGCCGGCTGGGAAAAGCTCCCTCGCTTCATTAAACATTTGGTAAGAGCGCATCCCTTCGCTGAAGAGTTGGTTGGGGATCCCCTCGATGGTGACCTCGACCTTGGCGATTTTCGGGTTAAAGAAGGCCTCAGTGTCGCGAGCGAAGGGCTGTTGCGCGGCTTCATCCTCAAAGAGCATCAGGATGCCCTTCATGCTGCGGGCGGGCACGTTGAAATTGATATTCCAGAGGGTGTCGCTCTTGTCTTTGCCGATTTTGCGGTGCCGCAGTATCCGGTCATACAGGATCAAAATGCGGCTTCTGTACTTGTTGTTGATCATTTGGGCCAGCTCTGGCAGGGTGACCATATCATACTCAAGACAGATGTTTCCAATGTCGAAAGAGGCACCTCTGCCTGTGGCCTGGATCACACGGTTGTAGTCATTGAACTTGAGCTTATACTTGAGCCGGTCGCCCAGTGTGCTCTGGTAGAATGGCTTATGGCTATCGAGCAGCTCGAAGTCCAGTGGGATGTAGAAGCGATTGCCGAGAGCATCGGCGACGGCTTTGTCCGCTAGGCGGACTCGTCTTTATCCCTAGCATTGATTCGGATCCTCGTCGTATTTCGTTCATTCGACGTATCGATGCCTTGGTACTGGCCATTTTTCCTCTCTGAAGCCGTTCTCCAGAGATCGCAGTAGCAGTGGTACACGTCACTGTCGTCGATGCTGAGGACCTCATTCCCCGATATTTTTATGGCGGTCTTTTTCACGAGGGCGCGGCCTAATTTCTGATCCAAGGTCCGATTGGCATCTTCGCTGTGCAGCGTGATCGTGAAGGCCAACCTCGCGGTCCCGGGGACGATGACATCATGTTGGCCGAGGTTTGGGAATCGAACCAGAAGCTGCTGGTTCCGACCGATCGTGCTGGGGTTGTTAGTTATCGTCACAGATTGTCCTTTCACCCCAAGGGGTTCGCGGAGGCACCGATAGGGGTCAAGCTTTCGACCGTACTTGCTTGATGACATGGTGTTAACTTCGTTGACAACTTCGTTTACACTCGACAAAGTCTGTTTTAAACATGCACGACAACCTTCAAATGCACAAACATTATGTATTACTTTGATAACCCCACGTTCGAAGACTGGTCCGACCCTTATGATGACGCCGACAATGACACGTTCAACCTGCCAGACGCTGTTATGGTCCCACCACCGGACGTCGAGCAAGGCCTACGCGCGGCCGGGGACAATCTTCAGAACCTCCTAGGCGAGTTAAGACGGACAGCACTTTCTAACCAGAAGAGGCGCCTGGTTGATAATTTCTTCAAAAAATGAGCCGTGCCTATAAGGGGTTGCGCCACGAAAGCAGTATCGACTTTGACCAGTTTGGAATTGATGACGACGTTGAAACACTCTATTGGACCCCGGCGACATAAAGATTACTATCACTGCGACAATGGGAGGATTCCAGTTTCTGGCTCTGTCCACACTGGCCTGGAAATATGGAAAAGGCGGCATAGCAATTCGGCAATCACTGGGGCTCACTGACTATAAATCGAATATATCGCGTCTCAACAAAGAGGCTGTGGATACACTCCAAAAAGCAGAGGAAACCCTCCCAAAAAACATTGAATCCGTCGAGATGACAGAGCTCCTCGGCGTAGCCCACGACGTTATTCAAACAACAGGATATGTCGAGACCGCATCGAAGACAATTGATGATCAGCCTATCGACACCGCGTGGGTCACCCAGGCCAAAAGAGAGCTTGATGGGCTTGAAAAGGCTATGACTCGAACCCGGGATGAGTTGGCGAATAACCACGCGAAGCTGTCAAAAGTCGACGAGGCAAAATCCCAAGTTGAAAAACACTCGGCGAGGTAGCGGCGGAAACGGACGACACCGAAATCCAACAGGAAAATCGGAACGGATCCGAAACCTCGTGGGTGAGCATTCTGACATCGAAATCGAAAGACAGTCGAGGCTCGAAGCCCTCTCTGCGAGCAGAGCGGCTCTCCGGTCCCAGACTAATAGAATCCGTGAGACATGCAGGCGGCTCCTTCATGAAGACACAACGCTGGCTGAGCGCATTCGCACTCTCTTTCGCGAGCAGGGAATTACCATCGTGAGCATCCTTACAGCGGTTGGGATGGCAATCTCGACCATAGTGCTTGCGCTCACCGGCGGCGGGAGTGTACCGGCTCCGGCTCCCAAGCCACCCGGCAAGGGCGGGGTCAAGGAATGGGTAAACAAGCACCTACAGTCCCTCGGGCGTGCCCTGGCCTGTTTGGCCGGCAAGACCGCGGCTGCCCTGCCCGGAATCATCGGGTACATCGTCTCTTGGCTCTTGAGCACGCTGGAGAAAGCCGCTTCATGGCTCGCAGATAATTTGTGGGCCTTGGTCATCGGCGAGGGGCCCTTCTTCCCGTCGCTGCTCGGGACTGGTTATCTCGACCGCACAATAAGCCAAAGCGCCACTAGGCCGAATGCAATCCATGCGACTATGAGAGCTGTTTTTTCTTCTTCATGGTCGAGACCGGATTACCAATCTGCTTGTGCGACTACCGCGGCCGACGTAGGCGACCCATCGGGCGGTGGCCCTATTAGTACTCGCGGATCGGTCCCGGCTGGTGAGCCAGTTTTCCCCTGGAATGTCCAATCGACTTTTGAGCTGCCAGCATTGCTGGCGCTGATCGATGCTGTCTTGTTTATTCCTGGGTTGTGGCCGATAACAGCGTCTGACCCCGCTATTCGGATTTGGTTATTATAACCTTGGACATTGCCGTGATGGAGTGTCATGTTGCTCGGCATCAAGTAGAGCGCTCTCCCGCAGACGTAATCCAGTGTTGTGGATGCATATTGAACGTCTTTCGATAGCGATCGATGCTGCTGGGGATGTCGACGGGTGTGGCGATGGCGTCTTAGACATTCGCCATAAACTGCTTTTGGGCGTCGAACCCCGTTCCGACTTTGGGAATGTTGGAACGGGTCTTAGCTTGCGCTCCCAAGATTGTCCAAACGTAAGTCCGAATCGAGTCGTTGAGGCGCTCGACACCCGTTTGCGTGAACCCTTCTGATTTATCGAGAATGAACATCGTCCACGCCTTTGAAAAGTCCCGCTTATGGCGTCCTTCGGGTGAAATAAGGGGCCATCGGAGCTGTGATCACTGCGGTATTTCTCCGAAGGGGACATGAAGGTACTAAAACATCCGAGGCCTTGACACCCGTAGTCCAGCTTTTGCCTCCAATCTGTAGAAGGCAAAACGGCGAACTCCTCGCAAAGCCGTTTGTATGCCCTGGTGTCATATTTGTTATCGAACCATGAATGGGACTCGTCATCAGGGAGGGCGACTTTTAGCTCCTCAAGCAGACGCCTCATCGTATAATAGACATGAAAGCAATACAGGCTTGCAAGAAGGGGCTCATCTGCTTGGAGATGGTCGTGGAATTAAACACCCCATCCGGCGGTTGCGCACCAAACCGCAAAGTTCAGCTGGCACTGTCACCAGCTGAAGGGGGCGTGCTGCCAGGTGTCCCACGCCTTGTTTGCCATATTGACGTCCCCGGTAAGCTGAGGGTTTTGATAATTGTCGTAGACGTCCGGGTACTTGGCAAGGAAGTGACATCCCTTATCGTCGACCATTATGGATGGGATAGGTGCTCCTGCTGCTGACTCTTTATATTCGAAATGGTCGCCTGCCCGATAATTTGCCGAGCTATTAAACGTAAATGCCTTTGTATCCATACCCAATGGCTGATCTTGGTGACATGAGGGGTTCGGTAAGGACAGAAAAGAAGATAAATTGTATGCCTTGCCTTTGTATCCATACCCATTTTGGTCTGACAACTGTTCAAGTTAGTAATTTTATTATTATATACTTCACACTTCCTGGCGTTCAAAATGATGTGCCAATCAATCTTGCCAGTACCCAGTCTACGGATGAGCTAGAGATTGCTCTCTGCGAGTTGACGTATTATCACTGGTGGTTCAACATATGCACGGCAAAAAGGAACAATAAGGTCTTAAATAACAAGACTGAAAAAATAAAATCCCTGACGGGTATTATAACGTCTGAGGGTTGAACGAAAAGGTGTTTCAACGATTGGGCGCCGAACTCACTCTAGATGAACCCTCTGGTCTACTGCAATTGATAGTAAAGTCCGGAGAAGTCATACCAATGAATCGCGATTTAGCTAATCGCTTAGGCTTTTCCGACAATACTTTCAGAGATCGTCCCTCTACCTTTACCTTTGTCAATGACGACCTTAAAAAGAATGAACCCCTGAAGACATTCACTGCAGAGAAGCCACAGAAGCTGGCCGTCCATCGTGAGGTCTACTTTCATCTTGCTGAGTTGAGTACTTCAGACAATCTGCATAACGGTCGCCCCTCTACATTGCTTAGATCAATCCCCGTCGAAACGAAAAGAGTACAGCTGGCAGAACTGAATCATTTCCTGTCTTACAGTGCAAGAGGTTGTCATCAGGGCCTATTTCACAGCTAACTATATCACTTAGAGATACCAACGGGGAGATGTTACCATTCGAGCCTATGAGCGCAACCATACATATAAGGAATGGTTGATGCAAGCGGCCCCGTAGGGATCAAAAATGCCCTGGGGTGGCTTTGGCTGATCTTGTTGACGGCGAGGGATTCGATAAGGACGGGAAGGAAGATCGCTTGTATGCCTTCCAGCTCTCTGATAGGGTGTACAAAAGAAAAGAGGTCACCCATGCGGGATCACTGAAATTCGAAGAGTTGAGCAATGTGGACGTTTCACATGCTGTTCCAAAACGGGTTCATACGCTGGCCTTCACTGGAAGCAAGTGGGTTGCCTTTGCGGACCCCATTCAACAAATTGGGTGGCTTATCGACATCAACATAGCGTCTCAGTACGTCGTGACTGGAAAGCAGCATAAAGTTAGGAAGATATGGAATAGTGACACTCGGCTGTGCTCTTATATTCCTGAGACGAAAAACATTGTCGTTTCCGTAGAAAAACGTGCTAAAGACAAGCAACAGCCGACAGGGAATCCTGAAAATAGTCTACGAATTCCCCCCAGCGGGACTCATTGGTATGGACTTGCCAACATCATCGATCCTCCATGATCTACTTCTCGGAGACGACTTTGTTGATGTGTTACCCGGCTTCAAGCTCAAATGGCCACCAACGCATGCTAATAAATAGGTTGGGGTTCACATAGTCACAAAAAGGGGCTGCTCCAGAATTGCAGTTCACTCTTGAAGGAATCAAACACCAAGCTGAATACCGTCATTTGGATATACATAATATTTTTATTGGCCGAGTGTCTCTCAAAAAGCTGCGATTTACGCCAGGTGCGCTCACAGCAACCAAGCTATAGTCATTATTAGCCAGTAGTCTATTTAACCTCCCCCCCCCCCCCCCCCAGCTTGAGGGGTAGTATCCGATGGGCCTCTATCCAGGACTTGTAACCGGAGATAATCACCGACTTCAGCATGTAGCCGAGGTCAGAGATTTACGCCCATTGAGCTCACGCCAGAGGACGTCGCGGTCCTTTTCAATAAGTAATACAATTTAGAACGAAAATTCAGATCATATTAGCGCGATGACTCTCTATCCAACACTTGATACTGGAGACAAACACCGCCTTCACCACATGGCCTCGCTGTACAAGAAATACAGAAGTGGGGCTAATGTTGTTGATGCGATTGATACCACGCTTACTGCGGCTAGTGTAGGGCTCGCTGCTTCTGGCGTCGGGCTCTTATCAACTATCATCTGTCGCCCTTGGCCTTCAAGCTGGAGCGATTGTGTGTGATTTGCTAGGTGTTGGTGGAGGCTCCAAACAAAAGCCAAAAAACACGCTGAAATTCGTATCTGGGCTGATTCAAAGCTGGACTCAATCGCAGACCGCATTTCTATCGCGCTGAACGGCGATAATATATCTGAAACAGAATTTCGCCTGATTCTGTGTGAAATCGACAAATTCAATCAGATGAAAGAAGAAATTCGTCAGCGCCAGAAAGGGACAGTGGCACCTGAATATTTCTTGCTGGCGAGCTTTAAAGAGCGCAGGCTGGTCACGACCGGCGAGTATATATATATATATCACACGCCCGTCCTTTTCATTCTCGCGAATTAGCATTTAAGGGCCCTTTGATTTTTCCAAAGCTTTTTTCACCTGGGCATCTCGCCCGGTGGGGCCCACCTGGGTGGTGGGGCAGGCCCCACCGGTTTGGTACTCGGGGTATAGTTGGGTGGAATTGTTTTGGAATTTGGAGATTTAAATTGAATGGAGCTTGTCTTGAAAGATGTTTGTGGGTAGGGAGGCTTTAGTGCTCATGCCTATGTATTGATCTGTGCCAGACCCTACATTGTATATGCTACTACCTTATTAACGGCCCCCGCCCGTCGGGGCTTGAAGAAATAGATGTGCTGCATGATGCTTCCACGCAGAGCTGAAACCGGCCCGCACACGAGTACTGGTAAACTGCTTATAGTATCTAAGCTTGCCCAGGCAAAGCGGTGCGAGTCGGCCCGTCCATGCTTATAAACCCTGTTGGTTTCATTGGGCGGCAGGGATTGAGATGTCATTTCATCTCGGTGTCGGGTAAAAGTCCCACAAAATTGGAAGCAACGTCTCCAAAATGACCTTTACAGTGTTGACGGTGACGTTAAACCTCAAATCAAACAAACAAAACTACCTTATTAAATTTTCTACCAATTAAATGAAATTTTGTTAGAGTTCTGCCCTTTGCAATTTCTGGCCATTTAATTGTGTTGACATTTCATCTCAATGTCGAGTAAAAGTCCCACAAAATTGGAAGCAACGTCTCCAAAATGACCTATACAGTGTTGAGGGGGACGTTAAACCTAAAATCAAACAAATAAACAAACAAACAAACAAAGATAACGTTGTGCAATTCCTTGTCCGCCTCCATATACATGTACATATATACGCTTGGTCACTGCGGTATCTCTTAAGAGGCAGTGGATACTTTTTTTTCAGGGAAGGCAATTCAAATACAGTACAACCTCCGCTGTATAACATCCACCTATCTTCGCCACAATCATTCCGCTAAATCATTTCACTATTTACTAAACCTCTGTTGAGCAGCCTCTTCTCTTCTCGAACCAGCAGCCACTTTACGAAATTTAAATGTTCTCTATTAAACAGCCAGGGTTAACTCAGTGACCAAAAATTGGAAGTGAAATAGGAATAATTTTTTTCTTGTCTGTTTATGTATTGCTAAATTTTCATTTTCATTACGATAACCCACTAGTGCATTTTTTCACATATCCAAAACGGCTTCTTTTCTGATGAAAATTTGTGATATTATTCTTATTTATACTTCAAACATAGGTTGTAGGTGCACGTCAGAACCACTTCTAACGGGTACCCGCATCCTATGTCTTGGATCAAAAATAAGAAAAATAAGGTATATTCCGTAAATTGTAATAATTAAAAAACGCACACAGTAGGATTTTCCCGTTAAGTTTACCTTTTTAGGTTCAACTTTAACCATCGATAAATTCCTTATAAATGGTCGAAATCGATTGAAATTTCAGCATGGCATAGATTGTTATCCGTACATTTCACATGCACGAAATTTTGATTCTTTGTCGCCGTTGAATAAGTTTTCCATGATCATATCTAAACCTGCTGTGAACATGGAGTTTTCACTGTTTATGTGTGTATGGATATCGTTTCTTTGCCTTGAGTGTACTTTACTTGATCTAAATAGCGCAATGCCAAGACTGCAAAGCCATGAAAGGGACAGGGCAATCGGCATGCTCTCCGCTGGAGCAAGTGTGCGACGTGTAGCCAGAGCCTTTGGTGTGCACCACACAACCATTAGTCGTTTGAGGCTTCGATTTCAAAACACTGGATCTTTTAGTGACGCTCAGCGTCCTGGACGCCCCAAAGTTCTGTCAAACGCTGACAACCGTTTCGTTCGACTGGCCTCACTCGGAGATCGCTTTCGGCCGGCGACGTCAATTACCAGCGATCTGAACAGTGTAAGGAATGTTCACGTAACAGCGCAGACAGTGCGGAATCGCTTACGTCAAGCAAGACGTCCAGAAATAGGCGTTCCTTTAACTCGTAACCATCGACGTTTACGACGTGAGTGGGCACTCGTGCATCTAAGGTGGACTAGAGCACAGTGGTATAATGTCCTATTCTCAGACGATAGTCGCTTTAGTATTGACTTCGCGGATAGACGTCAACGCGTATGGAGACGTAGAAAAGAACGTTTCGCACGTTGCTGTATTGCGGAACATGATCGGTATGGCAAGGGCAGTATTATGGTTTGGGGCGCAGTAAGCTGGAATCACAAGTCAGATTTGGTGGTTGTGGATGGAAATTTAGATGCACAACGATACATTGACGAGGTCTTGCGACCCCAAGTAGTGCCACTTGTTAGGCGATTCCGTCTGAGATTCCAACAGGATAACGCACGAGCGCACACAGCCAGAATATCACAAGACTTCCTAAATACCCAAAACATCGGAACTGTACCTTGGCCAGCTAGAAGCCCCGATATGTCCCCCATAGAGCATGTTTGGGACATTCTTGGACGTAACGTAAGAAAAACGTCACCAGGTTGGGACAAGTCAGCAGATGGTTGCGGCTTTGCATCGCGAATGGAATGCAATTCCTCAGAATGACATCAGAAATATCATTGGGTCAATGCGTCGGCGATGTACAGTGTGTCTAAATGCTGAAGGTGGACATACTTCCTATTGAAACGGTTTGTGACTTTTGATTTTGATCCATCCCTACTTCAAGACTGACTACTTTCTCCAGTTAGGACCAAATCAAATGAAATTTTGGACATAGACTGTTGGATTATTGTACCACAGATCTGTTTAAATAAAATTTCTGAAGTATTTGTTATAATTCTGAAAAACGACAAAACCTACTGTGTGCGTTTTTTTATTTTGTCGGGTATATATAGTGGGGTTTAGGACATGTTCACGTAATGATTGTCAGTATAAATACTATAATAGCCATTGATTTATCCGACTCGCACCGCTTTGCCTGGGAAGGCTTAGATCCTCTAGGCAGTTTACCAGTACTCGCATTGCGGTCGGATTCAGCTCTGCGTGGAAGCATCATGCAGTTCATCTATTTCTTCAAGCCCCGATGGGCGGGGGCGGTTCACAGTTGCATGTATGTGTTACAAGTGGAATGGTTTATTGTAAGGTTACAACGGAGATACCAAGCTGTACATGTTTGTCAATATCAGCTGGACGCCCCAGTGGCGCAAGATACACGCCACCGTTGCCTCACCCAATCATCCCCTACATTTGTGATGAAATAACGGTTAGGTATATTTGATACGACGGGGATGTAATATTGCTCAAATCAAATATTGCTGATACATTTAGGTACAAGATACACTATTATAATGTTATTAATCAACAATTTTTATTATTTGGCACCATTAAAAACATGATTATTGATTTTTGACCCCAGTGTTAATACGAATGAACTCCGAACAATACAGGATAGTCAATCAATAATTAGGTATATTAATTGACTTGATCACTGTCAGGGTCACTGATGAGGCTTTATTAGCCGAAACTACGTAGTATGACCCATCTTCTTTCTTATGAATGTTTTCATTGCTCTTAAAGGAACTCATTTTTGATTTTTATTTGCCTTCACTGCAGCTGGTGTTGTGCCCTGTGGCGGCCGTAAAATGTCTACCCGTACATCAACCATAGTGCAGTTTATATTTGAGATCAGCGTGAATATTCTGAGATATCAGAAATAAATTATTGGTTTAGACTCATATTCTAGACAGGTTTTTAATTATTTGGACCCCATTTTGATTTATATCAGTCTTTGTATCGACTGCCTATTCGAAATTCGCAAAATTGCAGTATGTTTCCTCTGTCTTTCTTTGCCGGATCATTACAGGGTACTGATGAGGCTTTATTAGCCGAAACTACGTAGTATGACCCATCTTCTTTCTTATGAATGTTTTCATTGCTCTTAAAAGGAACTCATTTTTGATTTTCATTTTCCTGTAAACATAGGAGGTCGTCCTAATTAACTTCAGATCACACAATATTAACTGGAGGTCAAAAACCAATAATCATCTGTTTTTAAATCATGTCAATTAATAAATTTGTCATTAATCAAGTAATTTCGTTTTGGCAAAGTTGCAGGTCCTCGGTCAGCGGTATTGGCCTCGGCCTTCAGTTCCTAATAATCAGACTAGAATTAATGTCGAATGTGGACCAAAATTCAATTTAGTTCTATTGCATGCTGTTTTGAGGTCAAGATACATCTACATCTACCTAGGATCTGGCCATGAATGGTTAAGTCTGAATCAACCACCTTCCGTTTGTTGGTTATGCGAATGACTTCACACTTGTCTGGGTCGAATTTCATCTGCAAGTCGTAGGTTTTCTAGATCTCATTGAAGTGCCTTGGCATCTGCTGACGAGATGATACGTCTGTACAGGAGACAACCATCACCAAAATTCATTGTAGCCTTTATCGCCGAAAAAAATGAAAATTTAAAGATGAAAATTTGTGATATTTTACTTATTTCTGCTCAAAATATAGATTGTGGGTACTAAGGCGGTTCTAACATGTACCCACAATCTATATGTTTCTGAGCAGAATTAAGAAAAATAAGGGTTACCCCTGTAAACCCAGGTTTTACTGTATAAAAGTGAGGTTCAATGGGGTCAAAATTATATAGGCGTGTTTCGTGATGGAAGCTCTTTACCAATTTCAAGATGTTGCCACGGACACCGTAATGGTAGAGTTTGAGAGATAATCGTTAGTGGGGGCACTTTGTCGAATACTTTGCTGAAGTCCAACAGAATGACATCTGTCTGGCTCCGACTGTAAAGTCCAATCTTGGATGGTTTGGACAAGCTGACTTTCACATGATCTTCTTTTTTTGAAGCCATGCTGAGCATAGGATCTTGTTATCTTCAAAGAACCTCATTGCAGTGAATAATATGATCTAACCATTTGTAGCTCACAGAAGTAAGAGACAATGGTCTGTAGTTGGAGGATTTACAGGAAGAATGGGACAACATCACACAAGACCAGTAGACCGTTCCAAGGCGGTTCTTCTGTCGCGGTTTATTTTTATGGTTTGTCGTTGAGTGTTGTATTGCTTTTTTATTTTGTTTTGGATAGCCAATTGGCCATTTTGTGGGAAAGTAACTGTCCTTTTGGCTTTCCGCTATTGATGCTTCCATTAGGGTCTGTTGTTTCATGTGTAAGTTTCTTTCCTTTGGTGTCTCTGACGGGAGTTGTGGGTTAATTGTATCGATTCCTGATCATTGCCTTCACTTCTAATTTACTTTTGTCCCCTCTCTTGAAAATTGTGAAACGTTGGCAGTTTTCCATTCTTCTGGGATTTTGCCTCGTTCCAATGCTGCCCGGTAAATCAGAGTAAGCAGGGGAGAGACTTCGGGGGTCATTTCCTTCAAGAATCTAGAAGATATCTGGTCTGGACCTGAAACGTTGTGAGTGCTCAAGCCTTTCAGTATCTTTATGATACTCTCTACGCTGATGATCAGGGCTGTTGCCGTTGGGTGGCGGCCGTTTCCTTGGTGAATTACATCACGTGAACAAGTCCGTGAAATGGACACCCCTAAACCCCACTTTATATACAGAAAACTGGGGTTTAAGGGGGTGAACATTATTTTTCTTATTTCTGCTCCAAAACATAGGTTGTGGGTACTCGTTAGAACCGCCCCAATGAGGCGGTTCTAACGAGCACCAACAACCTATGTTTGCAGTATAAATAAGAAAAATATCATGGATTTTCATCGGAAAAGTAGCCATTTTGGAGATGTGAAAAAATGCACTATGTCGCACGAGTGTGTTATCGTAATTATGTGGAATACGTCCCATTGAGAATATCTGCCTTTTCTCCGGGGCTGCCTTGGGTCCTTCCATTGACCTTAAGTGGGACCACGCCAGAACTGTCACACTCCTTGCTTTTTACAAAAGCTAGAGCCGCTTGTTGTTTTTGTTGTGCTCGGTCATCATGTTACGGACACGATTATGGTAAGCCTTCCGACATTATTCCTGGTTTGTTTTCTGAATTACATCATCAGCCTTCGTGTCTGAATGGCAGACATTTTCCAACTGACATTAACCTTCAATTTCATTGAATTACTTTAACGTATTAAATAACAGGAACATACCTAACCCTTATCCTGCCGAATAAATTAATTTAGCCGCATACATTTCTGAATATCAACTAATCAAGGTACTCGAAATAACAGATTCGTTCAATCCAAAAGTTGCGTGACAAGCTGTGCAGAACCCGATCAAATGGCTTCTTCAAACCATCGGATCTGGATCTACACTGTTTGCAAAGATAGAGATAAGGATTAACGTCAGTGTCGTAACTTATTGATGTTCTTATTGCCTTGCCTTTTTACTTAGTTTTCAGCGAAAATAAGGCATTGTTTTTTGGCTTATGCTGTGATTCCTTCAAGTTTTGTGTTAGTAGTTCTGATTCTTTCCTAATCATTGTTTGTTTGTTTGTTTGTTTGATATTAGGTTTAACGTCCCTGTCAACACTGTAATGGTCATTTTGGAGACGTTGCTTCCAATTTTGTGGGACTTTTATCCAACACTGAGATGAAATGACATCTCAAGCCCTGTCCCCAATGAAACCAATAGCGTTTATAAGCATGGACGGTCTGACTTGTACCGCGATTTCTGGACAGGCTTAGATCCTCTAAGCGGTTTACCAGTACTAGTGTGCGGGCCGGATTCAGCTCTGCGTGGAAGCATCATGCAGCCCATATATTTCTTCAAGACCCTATGGGCGGGGGCAGACTTTCCTTATCATATACATATATGTTGTTATATTGGTGATTCCGATTCTTCGCCCTTTTTGGTTGTTCATTTTTAGTTACGATTGTCCTTCCAGTTTCATGTTTGTCATGTTGGTGATTCTGATTCTTTCTCTCTCTCCCCACCCCCCACCCCAAAACTATTATGTGTATTGCTCCTTTTTAGTTAGGTTTCGATATTCTTTGGAAGAATTCGTGATCTGATTGTATAATCAGTTCCTGGTCGTTTCTGATTTTAATTTTTACACTACATTCACATGCAGTTGTCAAGCCTCGTGTTCGCTGAAAATTAAAAAAAAAAAAAAAAAAAAAAAAAAAAAGATGCCGTCTGCTCAAAAAAATGTACATGTCGCTTTAAGGGTTAAATGTCTTACATCTGGGACGTTTGTATGCTTTTTGTTGCGGTAGCAATTTATATACTTCAATACGTTGATTAAATACAGGTATCATTTGTTTTTGAAGAAGTATAGCTCATTCAGAAACTTTATAATGTAAATGACACGGGCTGAGGCACAACAAAATCGGTATGTATCATTTGAAAACATCAACAACAACACACAGATTAGGCCTATCCACAACATGCATATTCTGTGTTCAGAGCGTTCACGTATAATAGCACAGAATCGATCAGAAGGTTGGTCCGTGTTATAGTTGGATTTTCCCGTCATATTGTAAGAGGTTTGCTTCGGCCGTGTTCATATTTTGTCACGCTGATTGTGACACTAGATTCAGATTTTTTAGTCACGTCACAGCGAAAACCTATTTTATCAATTGAGCTGAGCCGGGGCACAGCATTTCGTACAAATTACATGTGCGCCCAGTGAAGACTCAGATCAGCCTGCGCATCCGCACAGTCTGATTAGCGTCTTCATTGTGCACTCTGTGGATAGCTAAGGGCCCAATGCTCCTTTCAGCAGCAAGAGATGTCTCTGGGCAGACTATATAGATGCGCAGGCTGATCTGATTCTTCACTGGGCGCACACGTAAATTGTAGGAAATGCTGTACCCCGGCTCATTTGTGAACAACAACGTTGCGGATAAGCCTTCTCGTACATGCAGTCTCGGCAGAACTTTTTTGTTCGCTGCTCGCGTAGCAACACACCCGTGCGACATTGTGCATTTTTCCCATATCCAAAATGGCTACTTTTCTGATGAAATTCCGGGATATTTTGTTTATTTATACTGCAAACATAGGTTGTGGGTGCCCGTTAACGAGTACCCATAACCTATGTCTCGGAACAGAAATAACAAAAATATGGTATTCTCCCGTAAATCCCAGTTTTCTCTATATAAAGTGGGGTTTAGTGGGGCGTTCATTTCACGGACTTGTTCACGAGATGTATATCTAAAGTTCCAAGACTTGTAGCCAAACAGACCGGGTCGTGTGCTGTCGGATGGCAAAGCCCGAAGACGGGTTTTCTCATTACAGGGCTGGTGTTGCAATGAAATTCAATGCGTAAAACGGCCAATAACCTAATATCAACTGGAACAATTGCATAAAAACAATAGACAAAGACAAACAGTTAAATATGATCTACATTTTGACATTGAAAGGTACAAACATACATGTTTATGTTCTTTTCATGTCGTTCGTTGTAGTTATTCAAAATTGGGCCAAGCAAGACCATATTTATTAGCACATCATTTAAAAATCAATTTAAACATGAAAAAAGTAAACATAAAAGCAAATGGATTCCCTCCTTTTTGTAAAAAAAAAAAAATGAAACGTTTCCGCCCTTTATAAAAGGGGGCTACAGGAAAGAAGTTGCTCCTTTAGAATAAAGCGACGTCAGATTTGCTCAGATTACGAAGTTAAAACATGCTCAACTCGTAAATTTGTAAAATATAATATAATGTTACAGGTCCACTCACAGGTCCATGGTCTGCTGCATTCGCATGAGGCCGCTGGCCGAGGCCAATACAGCTGACCAAGGACCTGTAACTTGGCCAATACGAAATTACTTGATTAATGACATTTTTATTAATTGAAGCAATTATAAAACATGGTTTTTGATTTTTGACCACAGGTTATATTGGTTGACCTGGTGTGATACAAGATAGTCAATTAATAATTTATATTATTGATGGTTGACTATCCTGTGTTGTTGGGAGGTCATCCGTACTAACACTGAGGTCCAAAATCAATAATCATGTTTTTAATGTTGTCAGTTAATAAAATTGTCATTAATCAAGTAATTTCAGTTACAGGTCCGTGTCAGCTGTATTGGCTTCGGCCTTCGGCCTCGGGCCAATACAGCAGACCTCGGACCTGTAACTAGGCCAATACGAAATCACTTGATTGATAACATTATAATATAATTTTTCATATCTACCACTGTTTTAGTTGAACATGCCATGTTATGAAAATGGTATGAGCACACGTGTAGTAACTGGGGTCGCTGACCATTCCAAGGCGGTGCTTCTGTCGCGGTTTATTTTTGTTATGGTTTGTCTTTGGGTGTTTGTGTCGCTTATATTTTTTTTATTTTGGATAGCTAATTGGCCATTTTGTGGGAAAGTAACTGTCCTTTTGACTTTCCGCTATTAATGTTTCCATTAGGGTCTGTTGTTTCATGTTTGCGTTTCTTTCCCTTTGGTGTCTCTGATGGGAGCGGTGGGTTAATTGTATCGATTCCTGATCATTGCATCCACTTCTACTAAGGGCATACGGTGACAACCGTATTCTGTCTTACACAGTTTCAGCTCTGCGTTCTCTAAGCACCATGCATCCTAATCCAAGCCCCGATGGGCGGGTCCCTTGATGCAAACTGTATTGGATCGTTTTCGGCTATAAATGCATTAAATGCAACTTTTAAATCGCAGTCTGTCCACAACTTTCTAAACATTGTGCAAATGTCGGATTAACTCTTATTTGGTATGCAAGAACATTTGTCAAACGACTGGTAGAACATTCTGGAAGGGGCTCTCCAATCAATATTAAAACAGAAAAGATAAACATTAAAAACTCGGTTCCCAGCTGGCACATGACGTAATTGTGGCGTCACACCAATGTCTGTGCAACGTTATGGTGTATCAGCAACGTCACATCTACGACGCTGCACCGACGTTGTTTTGACGTTGCCCTAGCGACGGTTGCCTGCTAGGCATGTAGTTGGGCTTTGCGTTGCTCCCATTGTATTTACACGTATGCCACTGTCCGTTGTTTTGAGCAATGAAATATATGGTTAATTGAGTCGTTTATGCGAAAATGAGTCATATGAAGTGCGCGAAGTGAAGACTCAGAGCAGTCTGCGCGCACGTGCAGATTGGTCTGAGTGTTCACTTCGCGTTGTATAGATGGAGAATTGTCTGTCATGATTAAAAGGATGTGGAGGCTCACTTTGTCCTCACTCTGCGCACATTTATGAAAACACCTTTTCGCTTGAAGCGGGCACAGTTAGTGTCCCTGTTTTAATTTCTTCTGCTCGTCATCGTGTTTGCAGATTATTACTGGCATGTGGGCGTGGTGCAAGAGATAGTCACTGATACTGCCCAGCATCGTCCTTCTGAGCAAGCCCTGCCCCCTACTGCCACAGATGATCATTCCGGCCTTCTTCTCTTCCGCTGCCTTTACAAGGGAGTGTCCAGGGGGTCCGTGGAGCTGCTGAACTTTGGTTACAACCTGTGGAATAATAATAATAATGATAATAACGAATATGCAAGAAGGTTAACTTCATAAAGCATACAAAGTCATTTTTTCGTGCGTATGCGAAAGATAAGTGTGTGAAAAAGAGCACCAGGAAAGGATTGTCTTGAGGGCTGAGTAGGGTATAGAAAAAATTGTTTGTTAGGAAAGGTGGAATGACTTAGGTAGGGTAGGATTGTGGCAGGGCTTAGAATGAAGTCAGCTCTGTTCCGCTATTTGTTGAAAAACAGCGTGTAAATGTTTGCCCAATAAGCATTTTTTTCGCCCAGTGACGAGGGGCAAAGAATGTAAATATAGAAAATAAACTTATTTCTTTCTGCTTTTCATGAAAGGATGAACGACAGCGGGTCGCTAGCAAAGTTTACATGAACCCCTTCGGGGTTAATTTACATTAGCAAAGTTAACATGAACCCCGAAGGGGTTCGTTGTTACAACGCATAATGTAGTAATGTAGTAATTACTACATTTTGATTTTTTTTACTACATTATGCGTTGGCATAGTCGACGCGAAATGAAGTAAAAAAATTATTTCATTTCGCGTTGATATGCACCATATCGACGCATAATAAAGTAATGATGGTAGAACATAGCTGTCTTCGAAAAGACTTAGGAAGCAATACAGTTAAATTCCTACAATTTAGACCACATTTGAGACGGTTCAAAAGTGGTCTTTAAGACCACAGTTGAACAGTCCAAAAGACGGTCTTCCACAAAAGCACACTGAAGGTCAAAATCACAAAGACAAAGGTTTATTGGGCGGCATCTCAATGTCGGGTAAAAGTCCCATGAAATTGGAAGCAACGTCTCCAAAATGACCTAAATAGTGTTGACGGGGACGTTAAACCTCAAATCAAACAAATCAAACAAAAGACAGACAGGCAGACAGACAGACAGACAGACAGACAGAATGGACAAAAACTATATACCCCCTTGCATACTTCGTATGCCGGGGGTATAAATAGATGGGCTGCACGATGCTTCCACGCAGAGCTGATACCGCCCGTACATGAGTCCTCGTAATCTGCTTAGAAGGTCTAAGCCTGTCCAGGAACACTGCTGCGAGTCGACCCATCCATGCATATAAACCCTATTGCTTTTAATTGGACGGCAGCGATTGAGATGTCATTTCATCTCAATATCGGGTAAAAGTCCCATAAAATTTGAAGCAATGTCTCCAAAATGACCTAAATAGTCTTGACGGGAACGTTAAACCTCAAATCAAACAAACAAACTGTTGACGCATAATGAAGTAAAATTAAGTATGCCACCCATCGCCGCAAAATGTAATAATTCTTTCATTTTGCTCAAACCTCTTAGTATCGACGCATAATGTAGTAAAAACGACATTTTATTTCATTTCGCGTCGACTATGCCAACGCATAATGTAGTAAAATTTCATAATGTAGTAATTATTACATTACTACATTATGCGTTGTAACAGTTCGTTAACTTTGCATGCGACCCACTGCGTTCATACTTTCATGAACAGCAGAAAAAATTATTTCTTAATTAAACGTTTGTCACTATCTTCCAGATAAAGAATACATATTACAATCCTAAAATTACATCTAGAATACCTTTCCTTGTAAACAAAAGTTGTTTACCAACTATTCATTACGAAAGCACGCTTATATAAGTTTTCCGCCTAAAACCCCACTTTTATATAGTAAAACTGGGGATAGAAGCCTCCATGGTGTAGTGTTTATGCCACTCGCCTCATAAACCAGGCGTCATGGGTTCGATCCCTGGCTCCTCCAGGCTTTCGGATGAGTCTTTAAACCCAGGTTCCGTCTCCGTACGACCATAGTTGTTGATGGGACGTGAATCTCAAGCACATACATACATATAATAAACCCGGGGTTTACAGGGGTATGCATTTTTTTTCTTATTTCTGCTCAAAAACATACATTGTGGGTACTCGTGAGAACCGCGGCCGATGAGGCGGTTCCGACGAGTTTCCAAAAATCTATGTTTGAGCAGAAATATGATAATATCAGAAAATTGTCTCATTACAGTTTTCTCTTATATTCCAGACCATTCGTTCCTCAAATAGAAATTACATATTAATAAGTGCCAATTGAATAAATTTATCATATGACGTTGCCACTGAGAGTGTAATAATGCCATGTAATATTTTCGATAATCCACTAGTTGATTAAATATGCAAATTAGCTAGATACGTTCCGTAACATTTCATGTACGACGTCCTTAACGACGTCGCATTTACTAATGGCGGAATATTGATATTTTTGTAAACAATCGTAAATAAAATGCGTTTTAAATGTCATATGATAAATAGAATCTTGCATTCGTGCTAATGTATTATTGAATTTATTAAACTTGTTGATGAAAAGGGATAAAATGCCCGGCAAAGCCTCGCATTTTACCCCTTTACCTCAACTCGTTTAATACATTCAATAATACATGAACACTCATGTAAGATCCTCTATGTACAGGAGGGTTAAGGAAGAGTTACTCGTAGTGTAGTGGGAATGGTAGGAAGTAATCAACATGTGCATGGAAAGATAGGGCTGAGCAGAATGTAGGTTTAAAAGAGTTAAAGTAGGGTAATAGCTGGATATGTCTGGGGTTGTTTTCATAAACTGTTGGCATTTTAAATTTGTTTGCATGACAAAATTCTGCTCAGTTGAACATTTTTTATTAAATCTCGGATCCAGACATGGTAGCTGTAGGGTAAGGTACGGTATAGTGTGGAGAAGGACTGTGTGTAGTAGAGCAGGCTGTATGGGAACGGTTTCATGAACTGGGGGTTATTGCTCCATTACCTGATGTTTCTTTGCTAAATCCTGGATATGGCTCACAACCTGTTTGCTTTTCTTGATATTTTCCTGGAACAGTTCTTCTGCTGACGTTTCATTGGCTCCCAGGAGGTCAGTGGCTGCAGAAAAATTGCACACTCATAAGAAAACATGCTTTAATCCATTGTATACTAGTGGACTTTTCCATTGCTGTATGTTGGACAAGTCTTTTTTGTCATATAGGCAATAGGCCTATCTTTTTCTATTTGTGACGGAAAATTATATTAGCAAATAGTGCAGGGCATGATCAGACGCCGCGATCTGCGGCGTCTGATCTGGGCCTGCGCTGTTTGCCAAGCTACCCTTTTAGGGGTAGAAAAGAGGAAGCGTTGTATTGCTTTCAAGTTATGTAAGAGTCTTTCCCGTTTGTTTTCATCCTTGAATTTAGAGATGTCCTTTATTGCCAACAAGGCTTTCATGAACATCATTTAACAGAACTGCAAACAGTGTAGGTCCTGATGAGAGGGCTCTTTCAGAACCGTCTCAATTCAATCTGCAGTGAAACTTTAACGGCTCGAACTCCGATGGCTCGTTAACCATGGTTTATTCAAACGCGTTCTTAGGTCCCCAGGGAATTCTGCCGGGTTCTGTTTGGGTTTAACGACACGTCGACCTTTTTGAGTCATTTTATGCCGTCTCTTAGAGAACGGGAGAAAAAAGACACAGTAGTTGAGACGAGAGTAAAGGACAGGAGTGAGTGTTTGAGATTTACGTCTTACCATCCGCTAAGGTCATACGGAGACGGGATCTTTGTTTAAAGACTTATCCGAAAGTCTGGAGAAGCCCTGGATCGATCCCGCGACCCCTGGTTTACATGGCGACTAGCATAACCAGTACACCACGGAGGCTTCTATAAAAGGAAGGACAGGAGAGACTGACGAAACATAATGGAAGTGCAGAAACTGATGAAATAACAACAGTAACCTTTACCCGCCAATCAGGGCTTGAAGAAATAGATAGACTGCATGATGCTTCCACACAGAGCTGAAACCGACCGCACTCGAGTACTGGTAAACCGCTTAGGGGATCTAAGCCTGCCCAGGCAAAGCGGTGCGAGTCGGCCCGTCCATGCTTATAAACCCTAATGGTTTCATTGACCGACAGGGCTTGAGATGTCATTTCATGCCATTGTCGGGTAAAAGTCCTACAAAATTGGAATGACCTATACAATGTTGACAGGGACGTTAAACCTCAAACAAACAAACAAAAACAACAATACCCCTCAACCCTTACCTGCTGCAAGGACAGCATGCCTTGCCCAACTGTAAGTCAATATCATTTGGAGGCCCCATTGACGCAAGATACATGTCAGCTTCAACTCACCCAACCAACCACGTCAGGAATTCTTCGGGAAGGTCAAATACCCGTTTATTAAGGGTAATTTAGGGCGGTTTTTCTTATAATATCTTGAAAAGGTATGCTGTGTATCCTCATTAGAATGAGGCGATTCTAATGAGTTCAGACAACATACCTTTATTTCAAAGAAACTAGAATTATTATTAATCCTGTCGGAGATAATTACTATAATTAACTCGCAGTGTCTCGAACTGCCCCTATATCGAACATAGCTCCAGAAAAGGATTTGTTTTTTCATCCGAAAAGTAATGATATTTTTCTTATATCTGCACTAAAACATTTGTTGTGGGTACTCATTATTAAAAACAATAAAAGCAAATATCTGCCGTTGTACTATTTCTTGAATCAGTGTGGTAACATGTCACTTGCTGAAATTGTGATCCATATTGCTGACTACGCATATTAAGCATGTGCTAATTACGCATATTAAGCATGTGCTAATTACGCATATTATGCATGTGCGAAATGAACCAGATATATAACATGTACAGTACAGGCAAATATTATAATGGCTGTCTTAAAGGAAAGAGTTTGCTTCCATCGGGAGCAAGATGGGAGTAAATTCTTTCCTTGAAGAGTAGTCCCCATCTCGGAGGGAGACGATTTAACCTGGAGTTTCCTTACATTACGAAATTCAAAGGTGGGAGACTTCATTTGAGCCAGCGCACGACAAAACCTACAGTAAGACGTGTGCGCCCAACGAAGACATAGATCAGTCTCTAAGGATAACTATGGACCCAATGCTCCTTCATGCAGCATGAGAAGCCTCTGGTAAGATTATATAGAAGAGCAGGCTGATCTGAATCTTCGCTGGGCGCACATGTAAGTTGTAGGAAATGCTGTGCCCTGGCTAATTTATGAAACTCGGACGTGAAAAGATTAAATTTGACAAGGTGATCAGGAGGACGCGGGTTCAACTCCCGCCGGGGTCGGCAACATTCTTTCGTGGAGATTGAGCATGAAATCTTTTCTACGGTCATTCTCTCCCTTCCGCTGATTCAAGAAGGGCAGTTGTCAGTTTCTGGCGAAAGAATGTGCACTGTACTGGTTAACCGCTTACGTATAAGCCTGCCCAGGAAAGTGCGGATAGGTAAACTGACCGGCTCAAAAATGACCTAAATAGTGTTGACTGGGCCGTTAAACTCCAAATCAAACAAACAAACAAATTAAATTTGACAAAAAGTTGATGACCTCCGTGGCTTAGTGGATAAGGGCGCAGGTCTCTCTCCGCTGTGAGTTCGAGCCTCGCTCGGGTCACGTGAGACGCCAAGTTCTACCATGGAAGGTCAGGTGGTTTTCTCCGAGTACTCCGGTTTTCGGCCACCTGTCATTAATGATGGGTTAGAAACATGGATATATTCTATAAAGGGACATTAAACCCCCCGATATCCGCTCCCCCTCCCCCAGTCCCGGAAAAAAAAAACTAGCCAGGAGGAATCATGCCTGCACAAAACGGCGGGCCAACGTCGGGCCGATAGCGATACGACGTTGCAACGTCGTATCGCTATCGGCCCGACGATGGCCCGACATTCTTTGCTGGTTGGGAAGTTTTGTTTGTTTTTGTGTATCTGATTTGAAGTTTAACGTCCCCGTCAACACTGTAAAGGTCATTGTGGAGACTTTGCTACCAAGTTTGATTGACTTTACCCGACATTGAGATGAAATGACATCTCAAGACCTGCCGCCCAATGAAACTAATAGGGTTTTTAAGCATGGACAGGCCGACTCGCATCACATTGACTGGACAGGCTTAGATCCTCTAAGCGGTTTACCAGTACTCGTGAGCGGGTCGGTTTCAGCTCTGCGTGGAAGCATCATGCAGCCCATCTATTTCTTGAAGCTCCGATGGGCGGGGGCTTTGCTGGCTGGGAAGAACTTACGCTGTAAATGGAACTGTTCAGCACAGTGTGTCAACCATACTTCATCCGACGTTTTGTGGAGATTGTCAACATACCCTATCAAAAAAGTAGAACAGACATGGTGATTATAGACTTATATTTCAAATAATTATCACTCAACAAAAAGATCTGTACAGCGATCATACCATTAAAGTAAATTAATGTTTAGACATCCAAGCGATGCAACACTTGAAAACGATACAGTCTAACCTCGAAGGCTCGAACATCTCTGGACCCATGAAAATTTGTTTCAGACAGGGGTAGAACTATCACATTACGATAACACACCCGTGTGACATAGTGTATTCTTTCCTAGCTCCAAAATGGTTACTTTTCTATTGAAATGTGTAATATGTTTGAAGAGGTTAGTGCAAGAAGGGGCCTAAGTCTTTTTTTATAATTTCGAGAAAAACGCGAAAAACAAAATATTTTGCAAAATTTTCATATTTTTCATACTTAAATTCAAATAAATTCTTCTGATGTGTGTCTTGTCATCTGAAATGGTGCAGGAATCGCATAAACAGTTCTGAGTATATCGCAGATATTCAATTGTTACAATAATGGTTTAGTGCAAGAAGGGGCCTAAGTCCAGGATTTATTGGACTTAGGCACCTTCTTGCACTAAACAAATACAACAAAGGTTTCTCTATTAAAAGCAGAAACTTATGTCATTCAGTTGAACATGTATATTTTATCGTATCAAGACACTTTATTAGTTTATTATAACAAAATTCTGAAACAAATGAACAATACATACAATGGAAACTCAAAGCTTTATGCGGTAAAATGGACTTAGACCCCTTCTTGCACCAAAGATACGCCATTGGACTTAGGACCCTACCAAAAATTTTATTAACCGTCATTTTTTATGCCAGTAAAGAAATAAGGTATAACAAACTATATATCAGATTGCAGGTCTTGATATGATGTATCTGAAAATGATAATATCCCAGATTTTTCCAAAAATGGATTTGGGCCCCCTTCTTGCACTAACCCCTTCATTTCTTATTTATACTCCAAACATAGGTTGTGGATGATCGCTAGAACCACCTCATTGAGGCAGTTCTAATGGGTACCCACAACCTATGTTTTGTTTGTTTGTATTTGAGTTTAACGGCCCAGTCAACACTATTAGGTCATTTTTGAGCCGGTGAGGGAAGTTGTTCAATCTCAGAAGGTTGCAAGCCAATCCAAGGTTCAGACAGAGGTGCTAGATGAGTTCCTCTTAAAGGTACTCCAACAGAAGAGAAGATGCAAAAAGGTGTAGATCAAGTATCTGACTTCTGTGACAGCTATGACCTCACAATCAGTATAAAAAAGACTGAGGTAGTCCATCAGCCAGCACCTTGCAAGCCAATTATCACAGTGAAATGTCAAAGATTGCAAGTGTTAGACAAGTTCACCTATCTTGGGAGCACACTGTCAAGAGCCGTGCACATTGATGATGAAGTCAATGCCAGGATTGCTAAAGCTATAGTGCAGCATTTGGACGCTTACGTGGTAGTGTCTGAGATCGAAGTGGAATCAGACTTGACACAAAACTGAAAGTCTACGGACCTGTGGTGCTGCCAACACTATTGTATGCATGTGAAATATGGACAGTTTATCAACGGCGCGCCAAAAGACTGAATCACTTCCATACAAGCTGTCTTAGAAAACTCTTAAAGATTAAGTGGCAAGACAGGATTCCAAACACGGAAGTCCTAAACAGGGCAGGGATGCAAAGTATACATACTCTTCTGAAATTAGCCCAATTAAGATAGACAGGCCATGCTACCAGAATGCCTGAGGAGCGTTTGCCAAAGAAAATTCTCTATGGATAACCGGAGTCGCGGGAACAAATTGCACAGGACAGAGCAAAGTGGTGAGGCCTTATCAGAAGGGATGACAGTGAATACGAGGCAAAACCAATCAGTGAAGCTGAGCAGAAACGCGCGCAGCGCAAGCCAGAGCTAAGGCATCACCAACAGAGATGTCTTCCTCCAACCTATGTTGCTCTATCCAGAACATCAGCCATCTTAGAACACACAAATAGTAACATTTCTCAAATATGATTAAGATTGGTCATTGTCAGTAATGACAGACGCTCTATTATCCTCGTGACTGTGCCAGTTCCAGAAGAGTATGCACACTTTGCCTTACTGCCCTTTTCAGGACTTCTGTGTCTGCAAAATAGAAGTGAAGGAAATGATCAGGAGTCGATGCAATTAACACAGACACCAAAGGGAAAGAAACAAAAACATGAATTAACTAGACACTAATGGAAACACCAGTAGCGGAAGGCAAAAGGACAGTCACTTTCCCACAAAATGGCAAATTGCCTATCCAAAGCAAAATTATATAAGCAATACACAAATTCAAAGACAAACCATAACAAAAATAAACCGCGACAGAAGCCAATCCTGTCTCGCCAATTCATCTTCGGCAGTGTGTATGGAAATGTTTAGTCTTTTGGCATGTCGTTTGAAAATAATTGTAGTAGTAATATTTTGGACAATTCTAGCATTGACTTCATTGATGCGCATATCAATATTGCACAACTCTTGACAATGTGCTTCCAATGTGCATGAAGGTGAATTTGTAGACAATTATTAAAGCGATCAAGAAGTACTTTAATTTCGTCAGCTTTACGAACAGGACCATGACATCCAAAACAATCCCCATATTATTCAGGGAAAACATGTTGTAGGTCCTGACAGATTTCTTATTTCTGCTCAAACGCAGTCTAATAGAGGCCAGAATTTATGACTGATGCATCACTATAGGAGACTCACTCACTATGGAGCCGTCGAGTAGAGAGAAAGAAAAGTATATCATACATCGTATCGCATGACCAATCTTTTATAGCCCGGTCACACCTTTACGTTTCTGCTACGTTTCACCACGTTTCTGACAAAAACCCAAAACGTGGCCAAATGTCGCAACCTGCTGCGTTTTTTATGCAAATTAGATGTCTTGTTGTGTACATGGAGTATGAGCATCGTTTCTACTGCGAAGCTGCGGCGTAAGGCCCACGTATCGCGGCGTTTGCGTGACGTAAGTGCTGCGTATATCGCGTTGCTGTTACGTAGGAGCTGCGTTTCATTCTGACCTGCGCCGTTGCTGTTGCGTAACAGCGGCGTTTTAAAACGTATGTGGTAATAGTATTGTTGTCATTCATTCAAGTGACATCGAAGTATCAACATGACAAGGAAGAGAGGAAAGGCAACTTGCAAGACCGGGGCAAAGAGAAGCTCGATGCCTAATCTAAGCCCTGCGGTTAATATTCAGACTGATCAGGGATCAGAGCGGGACAGAAATCCGTGTTGTATATATATAACTTATATATGAGACCACTTGATCGAGATTAAAATGTATTATGCGATGCCACTTGACCTCATTTGAAACTCAACAAAAGCCACAATCGTCGCTATTACGCCGCAGGTAAACTTGAAACGCCACAGCTATTTTATACGCAGCAATAACGTCGCACATACGACAGCTACGTAGTACTTACGCCATGCTTACGTTATGATACGCCGTGGAAACGAGGTATTTAAAATTAAAACGTAACAGATACGCCGTAGATACGAAAGGAACGTCGCTGTTACGCAGCGACAACGTGTCGTACGCCACACTTACGTGGTAAGTCTTGAGTGGCGTATGTGCGGCGTAAGAGGCGTTTGTGCTACGCTGCTGCTGCGTTCCTTTCGTTTGCACTGCGTTTCTGCTACGTATGTGCGACGTTTCGAACCTGCCACGTCTCGCGTAAGAGGCGTTCCTGCTACGTACCTCGGCGTAAGAGCTACGTCCTGCTACGTATCTCGGCGTAAGAGCTACGTTCCTGCGGCGTACCTTTCGTTTCGCCACGTATTGAGAAACGTAGCGTATACGCGGGTCGAAACGTAAAGGTGTGACCGGGGTATTAAGCACCTCTTTGCACATTATATAATCCTCGCGGAGACAAGTGCCCAGCCCTTTCTTCCCCGGTGTTTCTGAGATTTTCACTTCCCTTTCTGATTTTTTTGTAAATACATTAGCGCTTCTCTTGCAGAATAATCATTTTAACCACGCCCATTACTGACTTTGAACCAATCAGAGTACTTGATGTAATTTATTCTTACAAATCCATAAACTTAATGTCAAACAGTGTTGATCCTGATCAGATTCAGAAGCCATCTGATCTGGATCTACACTGTTTCCAAAGATAGGGGTTGTCGTGAAAAGCATGATAAGAGTTAGGTGGTGTTTATCAATAATTATTGTAAGGAATGCAAACAGTGCTGACCCCGATGAGATCTCACCTGGGTCTACACTGTTTGCATCGGTATCTGTACTGGTCTTCAGTGTGAATGTTTGATGCTTAACGGTCCATTGAACACTACTCGTATTTAGGTGATATCGAGCCGGTTAGTTTACCTAAGTCACTTTTCATGAACAGGCTTTTAATTAAGTGGCTAACCGGTACAGTGCTCACGCTTTCGCGAGAAACTGCCAACTGCCCTTCTTAAATCAACGGGAGAGAATGACCGTTGAAAATATTTCATGGTCAATCACCGAAATAGTGTTGCCTTCCGGCAGGTATCGATCCCGCGACCTCCTGATCACCAATCAGGCGGCATTGAAGAAAGAGTGCTGCTGAGCCGGCAGGTATCGAACCCTCGAACCAGTCAGGCGCGCAGCTTTGTTACCGAGGGCTGCTCAGAGTGAAATAGCTTCGTATATCATATGACGTCGTTGATAAGCAGTGTAGTATAAATCGTATGACCACACTTTTTCGGGTTTAAGTAACGCCATGACGACGTCCATGTCAACAATGCATTTTTGTTGAAAACTGTCAAGTTCAAAGGCAATAAAATCCAATTTAAAGTGGTCATGTGATAAACAGAATCCTACACTCGTGGGCATTTCATATGAAATTTCTGAAACTCGCTGAAGGCTCGTTTAATAAATATCGTATGAAATGACCAATCTTGTAAGATCCTCTATATACTTCATATGACAGTGGAATCTTTCACCTAATAAGTTTGGAGTGGTCCATTTCCATTTATAGGGTTGTCAAGTTTGTTTTTGTCTGGAATATTGTGGTAAGTTTTACAAAACTATGTTCTTTAAGCAAGCGTATAGACCCAGATCAGACGCCGTTTTCTGCGGCGTCTGATCTGACTGCTTGCTGATGTCCCACCTATATGGATTAAGTTTCATTTTTTTCAAATATTTGAATTTCAGAATAATATTGCTTATATGTTCAATTTCTCCCATTTGGGAAATAAAAATTAATAAATGAAAATAAGCAAAACCCCTTTTTGTAAAACAAACGCTCTTACTCCGTCAAATATCAATCCATTGTTACATGTGCAATGTTAGATATACATCACCAAAAACACGCCTATATAAGTTTCTATATAGTAAAACTGGGGTTTAAAGGGGTAAACTTTATTTTTCTTATTTCTGCTCTAAACTATAGATTGTGGGTATTCGTTAGAACCGCCTCGATGAGGCGGTTCTAACGAAAACCCACAATCTATATTTTGAGCAGAAATATGAAATAAATTAAACTTTTTTCATCTTAAAATTTTCCTTTTTTCGGCGATAAAGTTTACAATGTTTTTGTATAGGCGTGTTTTCACAGTGTCTGCATTGTTGCGCTGCAACAGACCGTGAAACCTAAAACAATAAAGAATAAAAATGACTGACACGCAGCACACAAGCTTTTCATGTTATGCAAGTCACGTAATTAATATGCATACGTTGCAAAATTTAGAGTGTGATTACTACGGAACACGGGAAGGGACATGATTTTTTATTTTTTATAAGTTGTGCGGACAAGATATTATCGTGTGCGGACAAGATATTATCTTGTTCGGACAACACATTATCTTGTGCGCACAAGAAGTTATCTTGTGCAGACAACATATTATCTTGTTCGCACAACATATTATCTTGTGCGGACAACATAATATCTTGTTCGCACAAGATATTATCTTGTTTGCACAACATAGTTCTTGGGAAGTTGTGCGAACAAGATATTATCTTGTGCGGACAAGATATTATCTTGTTCGCACAACATATTATCTTGTCTGGATATAAGTTGTGCGGACAAGATATGATCTTGTTCGGACAACACATTATCTTGTGCGCACAAGAAGTTATCTTGTGCAGACAACATATTATCTTGTTCGCACAACATATTATCTTGTGTGGACAACATAATATCTTGTTCGCATAAGATATTATCTTGTTTGCACAACATAGTTCTTGGGAAGTTTTGCGAACAAGATATTATCTTGTGCGGACAAGATATTATCTTGTTCGCACAACATATTATCTTGTCTGGACAAGATAATATCATGTCCGCACAAGATAATATCTTGTCCGCACAAGATAATATCTTGCTTGCACAAGATCTATGTTGTGCAGACAAGATAATATCTTGTTCGCACAACTTAAAATCTTGTGCGGACAATATAATATCTTGTCTGCACAAGATAATATGTTGTCCGCACAAGATAATATCTTGTGCGCACAAGATAATATGTTGTGCCGACAAGATAATATCTTGTCCGAAAAAGATAATATGTTGTCCGCACAAGATATTATCTTGTGCGCACAACTTATGAAATAAAAAAACATGTCCCTTCCCGGGTTCCGTATATTACATACTGGGTCAGTTTGAAGAAACATAACGAAAACTCGCCTAGATACAAATGCATTGTAAACTTTACCGCCTAAAAACGAAAATTTTACGGTGAAAAATTGTGATATTTTTCTTATTTCTGCTCAAAATATAGATTGTTGGTACTCGTTAGAACCGCCTCGTCGAGGCGGTTCTAACGGGTACCCACAATCTATATTTTAGAGCAGAAATAAGAAAAATAAAGTTTACCCCTGTAAACCACAGTTTACTATAAAAGTGGGGTTCAAGGGGGTCAAAATTATATAGGCGTGTTTCCGTGATGAACTGAAAATAATAAAGGAAAATATCACAAAAAATATTCTTACACTTAAACGCATATTCTGAGTGTTTGCTACCGTCCATTGCAATAAAAATGATGCGTTTATCTCCACCTTTCTCCATTTTATTATTTAAATATAATTTCCTATTTATTTCTGCAGAGTAGACGATACTATTTTATGCGCGTTTCTAGCGGACGATTTTGTTTAAATGCGGTGTATGAATGTCACCTTTAGAATTTTAAACAGAAGTAATTTATACTCTTTTGTAACGTTAGAGGACATACACAAGGACCTTATATTGACTTAAAATAATAAACAGTTAAAAGCGGATCTAGAAATAAAAAAGGCTAAACCAATTGACATATCAGTTTGTTTGGTTGGTTGGTTTGGAGTTTAACGGCCCAGTCAACACTATTTAGGTCATTTCGAGCCGGTCAGTTTACCTATCCACACTTTCGTTGGGCAGGATTATAGTAGTACAGTACATATTCTTTCTCCAGAAACTGACAACTGCCCCGTCTTGAATCAGCAGAAGGGCGAGAATGACCGAGGAAAAAAGGTAATGATTTTAGAAATCCATACGCTTATTTCCTCAGCTGACCTTAATTCCAAATTTAACTCAAGAAGACTGTAAATCTCCGAGCATTAAATAGGTCGAAACTGCCTTCGAAGGGCTTTAAAGCCTGTTGTCAAATTTGCATGTTTATTAAAATGGATTGCCTATTAAAACTGTTCAGAATCAATTGTTACTGGTGACACGTATATTTTAGGGGGGTGGGCCCCCCCCCCCTCACAATATTTAATACACCATTTCGGGTTACCTACCTTATTTCCAAATTAACACAGAAGGCTTATTCGCTGCGATATAAAACATAGGCCAGAACTGTCATTGATTTGAGTACCAAAATGTAGATCAAACTTCCATATTTGAAAATGAGCTGTATATTAGAACTTCCATTAATGTAAATGCTGTCATAAGGTAAGTAAGGTATTCATAATTTGTTGAAGAAAGTATTTTAGAATTCATACGCTTATTTCCTCAGCTGACCTTAATTCCCAATTCCCTGTAAATCTCCGAGCATTAAATAGTTCGAAACTGCCTTCGAAAAGCAAAAAGCCCGTCGTCAAATTTTCATGTTTCTTAAAATGGACTGCCTATTAAAACTGTTCAGAATCAATTGGCACTGGTGGCACGTCAAAGGACATTCATACACCAGGACCTGTGATATGGGAAGTTAGTCCCTAGCTCTAACCAAAGAGGTGAACTTAGCTACACAATCCTCAGCCCCTTCAGCTGTCGAAATAATTGAATCTGGAAAGGCATTCCAATCTCTAATGGTTCGTGGGGAGAACGGTTCTCTCTAAATGCCACTTCTTGACAAAAAGGTTCTTAAACGCCAATGAACGGTGCAATCTACAGTGCCTAGCTGGGGTAACAAGGCCATCTGTTGGAATGCTGGCAGTCCCCTTCAGAACTTTGTATAAGCTTATATGACTGTCTCTTCTACTTTTCTGGAGAGACTAGATTCCTAGATTTCCAGTCATGCATGCTTCCAGTTTCAAAGCAGGAATTGCTTGATACAAATCTAGCAGCTCTATTCTGAAATTTTTCAATTTCTTCATTAAGGACAACACCACTTGAGTCCCAGATGCAACTACCATATTGGGCAAACATGTCCCTTACATTCTGTCTCCTTCACATCCTGAGGACACTGTTGAAGATTTCGCCGCAGGCATCGCCGTAGTACACATGTTGCTAATGTGTGTATTCCATCTCAAATCGTGTTATTGCCACACCCATGCATTTAATGGACTTCACATTTTGGAGGACCGTTCCCTCTAAGGTGTATGAAGCCTCAATGTTATTTGTTCTCATCTTAGCTATCTGCATAATATTGCATTTAACGGGCTGAAATCGCATACCCCATTTTCGCGCCTAACATCTTAATCTAGCTATATCCTTCTGATGTTTCATTGAGTCTTCTGTATCTCTAATTTCTCGGAAACAAACACAGTGGTCTGCGAACAAACTTATTTCTGAGTCACTGTCAATGGAAATATTATTAATGTACAGGGAGAATAGCAGCGGACCAAGAACAGTCCCCTGTGGGACCCCAGATAAAACTGGCACCGATATTGAAGATTCGCCATTAACAACAACACGTTATTTTCTGTAGCAAAGGATGGAATCTATCCATCTGAGAGTCTTCCCCTAATTCTATAACCAAATAATTTCGATTTAAGTAGTTCATGAGGTGGGGTGTCAAAATCCTTCTCGAAGTCCAGAATAAATGTGTCCACCTGCTCCCCTTTGTCCAACTGTTTTGCCCAATCAAAAATCACCGTGCTAATAATTACGAGCAAGAGCCCTGTCTCCTTTTTTGAAAAGTTGGCAGCTGTTCGCTTGGAGCCATTCTTTTGAGATTTCACCCGTATCGAGAGATTATTGAAAACTGGACCTAACTCATTTGCTAGTTCCTTCAGGACTCTTGGATGAAGCTCATCAGGTCCAAAAGCTTTAAACGGGTTCAAGCCTTTAAGTAACTTGATCGCTCCCGCCAATGACACAGTCGGTATTAATCCGATATTAATTTCTAGCGAATATGGAAAAAAGCATTTCAACTATTTCTACGCATTAGGTGTGCTATATAAAAAAGAATCACAGAAAATATCAAAACGGGTTCCAAACAGGTACTATAATAGCAAGATCAAGCTGTTGAGCGAGAAACTGTATCATACCCCTACAGCTACAGCAACACATGTCAAATCAGCCATTACTATTCACATTTAATGTAGATCTAAAGTTTAGATGAAGATTTTTTGTTTGGTTTAGAAACAAAAATGTCAATAAAAAACAAATCTCTGCGAAAGTGCCTGTCATTAGGAAGGTTTTAAGTTAATACAGTTTTATTTTTACGCTGACAGTATACGCTGGCATCTATTAACCCATTTTGTACCAGAAATCCCAAAACGGGTAGTTGGCAAACAGTGCATGCCCAGATCAGACGCCGCAGAACGCAGCTTCTGTTCAGGGCCTCAACTGTCTGCTAAAAGTTCAGTCATTGTCCAAGTAGATTTTGAAGAAAACACAACCTGACATCCCTTAATTTCGAAATGGACTCCTGTCATATATAATGAGGGAGATTTCATTTGGTACAAAAAGTGTTAATAGCGAGGATTCCAACTTTGGTAGCGAACGGGAGCTTAATCAACAAGGGTAGACCAATCTATTCCTTTGGTGACAGCCTTTCAAATTTCAATGGTAACGAGGTTTTGACGTTTACGAGTACACAATGACAAGTTCATGTTCTCTCATGACTTGACTCATGGATTTGAATCGTTCTAGCGTCAATTTTTATGTTCGACATGTTTGTTTGTCTGTTTGTTTTTGTTTGATTTGAGGTTAAACGTCCCCTTCAACGCTATATAGGTCATTTTGGAGACGTTGCTTCCGACTGTGTTGGACTTTTATCCAATGACATCTCAAGCCCTATGGCCTGATGAAACCTACAGGGTTTATATTCATGGACGGTCCGACTCGCAACACTTTGTCTGGGCAGGCTTAGGCCCTCCAGCCAGTTTACCAGTACTCATGTGCGGTCGGTTTCAGTCGCGTCTTCTTGTTGATTCTGCGTGGAAGCACCACGCAGCCCAGTCAATTTCTCAAAGCCTCGATGCGTGGGAGCCCATGTTCGACAGTGACCCGTTGACGTGCCGTAGAAGAAACAATGACAACAAGAACAATATAATTTTTACTTAGATTATCATAGAAATTGTGCAACGCAGGGGAAATCGTCAACCATACGACCTAAATAGTGTTGAGGGGCGGGAAATCCAAACAAACAAACAAACCGACTAGAACTCTATGTTTACCAACATTAGAACATAGACTTGGAAGGACGGATGTTACAGGTCTATAAAATTATAAATGGAATAGACGAAGTAAATTCAGACATTCTTTATTCAAGACCAACTAGAGAGCACATTTTTTAACAAACCAAACGCAGAGGTCGACTAAAAATAGAAGTAACAAATTCAGTAACAAAATCGTTGCAACCTGGAACGTGTTGCCTGAATCAGCATTAACGGCACCCTCTCTGAACTTCTCATCACGTGAACGATTCCGTGAAATGAAGACCCCTAAGCCCACTTTATATGGAGAAAAGTTGGGTTTACGGGGGTATACATTATTTTTCTTATTTCTACTCCAAGACATAGGTTGTGGGTACTCGTTAGAACCGCCTCAATGAAGCGGTTCTAACGAGCACCCACAACCTATGTTTGCAGTTTAAATAAGAAATATATCACGGATTTTCGTAAGAAAAGTAGTCATTTTGTAGATGTGACAAAAAATGCACTATGTCGCACGGGTGTGTTATCGTAATGTTCAAAAGTTGTGCTGTTACATAAACCGCCGACCTACCAAAACCCGACTGAGACAGCATTAATATCGAAGTAGCTGATGATGGGAACAGAAAATTACAGTAAGTCAAGTTAGGACGGTAACACAGCGCAAACTCAAAAATAAAACACAATGAATGTCCACGAGAACTCCTTTTTCTCTTTGTGGTGCGGGTATTGCCAAGTACACCCCATCAGTACTCTCGGTGCTTTGATTTGAATAAGCAAGGGTCGTTTCGCCCGTTGGTCATTACGCCCATGGTCGTTTCGCCCTTGGTCGTTTCGCCCGTGGGTCGTTTCGTCCCAATTTGATGAGTCGTTTCGCCCCTTATTTTATTTAGGCCCTAGTGATTGAGTTAAGGTATGTATTGGTTTGGGGCATATGGTGAGTCTGTGTGCTCGGGTCAATTTATTCAGTATCTATTGCTTATTAGCTTTATATTGTAATATCCTCGTTACCTACTGACGAATTCTGCGTGAGGTTTGGGAAACTGAGCTGCCAAATGTTTGAGAAAGAGAATACATTGTTATATTGCTGCATCTCCATGCGAAAGCCTTGAGGCGAAAGGTTTTCGAAATGGGGGTTGGGTGAGTAAACGAGACTCTGAAAAGACGAAAATCCACCAAGGAAGAAACATGGAGATGTATGATAAAAAGTAACGGACCCAGTGCCAGGAGAGTCCGTACAAATTTGAATTACTTACAGATTTGGCATCTGCAAGAGGTACCGGTCCACTCTTTAATAGAAGTTCTAAAATCGTTAAAAGAAGTAGTTTTCCTTGCCTCTTCTGGAAGGGAATTCCACAATTTTGCTGCCTGATATCTAAAATTGTTTGTACCATACCTTGTGCTCCTGGCTCTGGGTATATCAATTAAATTTGAATATCAGAAATTGTAAGACGAAGATTCTTTAAAACATACAAATTGTTGTAAACATTTGTGGGATTTACCATAAGCTATCTTAAAAGTTTCTATTGCCATTGCCCTTAGGCGGGATAAATGTAGTGTAGTTGTACCTGCCCTTTGGATTATCTCTTCATAACTGGCGATAAAATCTTGAAAAATGAATTTCATGGCTCTAAAGTGGATCCTTTCTAATTTCTCTGTATCTGCCTTTGTACAAAAAATGTCAAATTAAGAGACAAAAGTTAAAGACTGACATTATGAAAGCATGTTACACAGCTTTTCTTGATTCAAAATTTAGGTATTGGCCAATGCGTTTGAGCACGTTGATTTGCTGTGATGCTTTCTTACACATGTTTGAGATATGTGTGACCAATTTCAAGCGGAAGTCAATTTCAACTCCGAGTAGTTTGACTGTCTCCTCGCACTCGATAGTTGCCTGCCTCACCGATATTAAAAACCTGTTGTTTTTCAAACGTTCTCTCACCCACTGCCAAGGCCTAGAACTTTATTAAATTTGGCGGAAGTCAGTCAAAGGCCTTGGACAGGTCCAGTATAGCTGTTACATACTCATCCCGGTCCAAGGCTCTTCGCCACACATCAGTTATGGCTAAAAGTACTGACTGACAGCTAAAACTGTTACGGAACGCTGAGAGGTATGGATTGAAAATACATGTATTTTCAAAATGGTTACTGAGCTGTTCTTCAAGAGCCCTCTCATAAATCTTTGAAGTTATGAGTAAAATGCTTACTGGTCTCCAATTTTCAACACTAAAAGGATTTTTCTTTTTATGAATTGGAGATACCCTAGCATACTTCAAGATGTCTGGGAAATTTCTTTCCCTTATCATTCTATTTAACATTGAAGCTGTTTTGCCTACTATGATTTTTTTTCTGCTATATGCAGTATTTTTGATGATCATCACGTGAACAAGTCCGTGAAATGAAGACCCCCTTAACCACATTTTATATAGAGAAAACAACGGGCCTCCGTGGCCTAGTGGTTAAGAGCGCTGACTCTTGATCATTAGGTCTCTTACCGCTGTGGTTCGAGCCTCGCTTGGGTCATATGTGAGACGCCAAGTTCTGCAACGGAAGGTCAGGTGGTTTTTCTCCGGGTACTCCGGTTTTCGCCCACATCTGATTAACGATCGGCTCGATATGAGTGAAATAATCTTGAAAGGGCCGTAAAACCAAAACCAAAAAAAAAAAAAAAAAAAAAAAATAGAGAGAAAAGTGGGGTTTACGGGGGTATTCATTATTTTTCTTATTTCTGCTCCAAGACAGAGGTTGTGGGTACTCGTTAGAACCGCCTCAACGAGGTGGTTCTAACGAGCACCACATCCTATGTTTTGAGCACTTACAAGAAAATTATGAAGGATTTTTATCAGAAAAGTAGCCATTTTGGAGATGTGAAAAATGCACTATGTCGTACGGACGAGTTATTGTAATGATATTGTGTCCAGTCCGGGCAGGCCGATTTTACCCAAGTACCGTGAGACCTTTGCTTCATCCACTTGTTCGAATTTGAACGTTGCTTCACTGGATGCAGTATTTTCTCTGATCGCACAGATACTCGGGTGCCCGTCCAGAGAGAGGCAGTCGGCACCGTCACCAATGTCCTTTGCTGCATTTAGGAAAAAGTATTAAATTTTTCGCATACTTCACTCATGTCAGTGATAATGGTATCATTCTCTGAAAAGGCAACGCCATCACTGGACTGAGCTCCCTTATTTGTCAAGAAAGGCCCGGTGGTGGGCCAGAAGTCACTTGACTTTGTCCCCCCACCACATCTTTCAACAAAATACAATTTAATGGACTGCCGTTTCAGTTTGGTTACTAAGTTTCTTTGCTTTGTAAATTTTTGCCAGTTTTTATTAGTTTTATATTTTAAGTACTTTCGACGAAGTGCTTTTTTTTACAGTTTATAGCTTTACGAAGCTCTTGGTTCATAAATGGAACACTATTTCCTGAGTTTTTTCGCGTTCAAGAGTGGGCTGTGCTCATCAACCTACTCACGGAGACTGACGGAGTAGCCTGTCATGCACCCAATAGGCATCATTTATATCATCAAATGTATGCGGCACATGGAAGGGTACTCGTTCGAGGTCCCGCAAGAACACCACCCTCTCAAAATAGAAGTAGAGGCAATGATCAGGAATCGATACAATTAACCCACAGCTCCCATCAGAGACACCAAAGGGAAAGAAACACAAACATGATGCAACAGACCCCAAAGGAAACACAAACAGTGGAAAGCCGAAAGGACAGTTACTTTCACACAAAATGGTCAATAGGCTATCCAAATAAAATAATAAAAGCGACACAAACATCCAAAGACAAACCATAACAGAAATAAACCGCGACAGACGAACCGCCTTGGAACGGTCAGCAGAAACGAATTCCACTGGGCCTTTAAAACTTCTATACTAAAATTGTGTGTTTATAAAAGGGATTGAATTTCCCTTCAGTAGAGTAAATAGCATGTTGTGCCAGTCACCTAATCCGGTGCCACACTGTCCCGTTTTCATAATGTTTTGGGGGTTAGTTGTTAAGATGACGTCAGCAAGCGAAGGTGGGCAGTCCTTCATTACACAGGTTGGGTCTTCAACAAGGTTTTGTAAATTGAAGACGTCACATATGTCCCGTAGCGGTCTACCTTTGTTTGGTTCCAACAGATCAAAATCATTCTTCGATATAAAAAGATTGGGTACAACATGGATGTTATACGACAGACTGCATGCATGGTAGTTCTACTTTTCAAATCACCCAGCAAAAATATATTTTCATAGGTCATAAAGTAGAAGTAAAACAAATATCAGGAATCGATACAATTAACTTACTCCACCCATCAAAGACACCAAAGGGAAAGAAACACAAACATTAAGCGACCAGACCATAATGGAAACCTAAACAAAGGAAGGCCATAAGGACAGTTACTTTCCCACAAAATGGCCATATGGCCATCCAAAATAAAAAGACACAAGTGATACACACAGTAAGTAACAAACAACACCATAAATAAACCGCCACAGAAGAACCGCCTTGGAACGGTCAGTGGAATGATTTCCACTGGGGGGGGGGGGGGGGCTTAAATCGATTTTGCGTGGCCACAATCCTCGCCCTTACTTCCGTCGCGATTTAGACAAATAATTTGTTCAGTCCGCATGAAGGCCTCCTAACTTATCAGTGCAACATCTCCGTGAACACAAAAAATCAAAGAACCACAGAGGTGAGACAACGGTGAGGACTCGGCAGCAAGAAACCACTGAAATGCTGGAGCAAAAGAAAACCAACGGTTAGACTCCGATGATAAAGACTTTGTCTATGAATTGATGGAAATCGGTCGAAAAATTGTCAGGTTTGAGTGACGGGGGCTTTAGTTTTAAGTTTTAAGGACGCATCCAGTGACTCTTCTATTTTTTTTTCAGCTACATTCTAAATTTAGCCACCCAATCAACTGAGGTAATGGTCAGATATAACCGACTCAGTCAGTATAAGAAGATGATAGATAGATAGATAGATAGAGAGAGAGAGAGAGAGAGAGAGAGAGAGAGAGAGAGAGAGAGAGAGAGAGAGAGAGAGAGAGAGATAGATAGATAGATAGATAGATAGATAGATAGATAGATAGATAGATAGATAGATAGATAGATAGATAGGTAGGTAGGTAGGTAGGTAGGTAGGTAGGTAGATAGATAGATAGATAGATAGATAGATAGATAGATAGATAGATAGATAGATAGATAGATAGATAGATAGATAGATAGATAGATAGATAGATTAGTTGTTTCGTGTTTGTGTTTCTTTCTCTTTGGCGTCTCTGATGGGAGCTATGGGTTAATTGTATCGATTCATGATCAGTGCCTTCACTTCTATTGTGTTTGCAAAAACCTTAACCCAAACGTATTCTGAGTCGTTTCCAAGTTCCATGAAGGGCATATGAGAGATGTCTCGGTGAACCAGCAACATCACCCGCCGTCATGAGAGTTTCTATCTTTTCTGTAGATACTGTACTCACAAGTTTCTTGGAAAAGCTCCGAAGTCATAATTGAAATGTCAATCTTTGAACCATGAATAGCCAAACTATGTGGTTGATGGGTGTCAAGGAAAGTATTTTCCTCCTATGCCATTGATGTTTATACTGCTAAGTTTCAAACCTTTTACAAAATTCGGCTTTCTTGTGTCAATAGTCGGATATTTAACTCCCTTTTCCTTTGACATGGGTTCAATTTATTTGTTTCTCTTTTCCAGGTTCGTTGAAGAACGAGTAAGAAAAATTGAAAACCTCGCACCTTGAGCATATACATCAACAACTTGAAGTGACAATAATTATTATACCTCCAAAGTATAGGTACATATATTCTCCTTCTGACTGTCGCATTTTACAAGATGACGACGAACATAAACTTTTGTCAGACAGACAACATGCATTTAGGAAAAGGCACAGTTGTGAAACTCAGCTAAGCACAGTTATTAATGATTGGGCAAAAATCTTGGACAAAGGGGGACAGGTGGACACATTTATTCAGGACTTCGAGAAGGCTTTTGACACCCCTCCTCATGAACTACTTAAATCTAAGTTATTTGGCTATGGAATTGGGGGAAAAGACCCTTAAATGGATAGATTCCTTTCTTTGCTACAGAAAACAGCGGGTTGTTGTTAATGGTGAATCTTCGGAGTGGGCTCCAGTTTTGTCTGGAGTCCCGCAAGGGACCGTTCTTGGTCCACTTTTGATCTCCCTGTACATCAATGATATTTCCACTGACATTGACTCAGAAATAAGACTGTTCGCAGATGACTGTGTTTGTTACCGGGAAATTAGATATACAGATGACTCATTGAAACTTCAGGCTGACATAGATAGATTAGGATGTTGGGCCCGTAACTGGGGCATGAGATTTCAGCCAGTTAAATGCAATATTATGCAGATAACTAGGAAGAGATCTAATAAAGTTGAGGCTTCTTACACCTTAGAGGGAACGAACTTCGAGAATGTGGACTCCATTAAATACCTTTGAGTTACAATCTCACACAACTTGAGATGGAATACTCATACTAGCAACATGTGTACTAAGGCAAATAGAACTCTTATTTTCCTGAGGCGAAATCTTCATCAGTGCCCTCAGGATGTAAAAGAGGCAGCATATAAAGGTCTTGTTCGCCCAATCTTGGAATATGATAGTTGTATCTGGGACCCCAGTGGAGTGGTCCTTAACGATGAAATTGAGAAAGTTCAGAATAGAGCTGCTAGATTTGTAACAGGCAATTACTGCTTTGAAACTGGGAGCATGACTGGAATACTTGGAAATTTAAAATGGGAGTCTCTCAAGAAAAGGAGAAAAGACAGTAGGCTAATCCTTTTATACAAAGGTCTAAAAGGTGCTGCCAGCATTCCAACAGATGACCTTGTTCCCCCAGCTAGACACTGTAGAAATCGCCATTCGTTGGCGTTTCAGACCCTTACTGCAAGAACTGACATTTATAAAGAGTCGTTCTTCCCAAGAACCATTAGAGATTGGAATGCCGTTCCCGATTCGATTATTTCGACAGCTGAAGGTGCTGATGATTGTGTAGCTAAATTTACATCTTTGGTTAGAGCTAGGGACTAACTTCCCACATCACAGGTCCTGGTGTATGAATGTCATTTGACGTGTCACCAGTAACAATTCTGATTCTGATTCTGACCTGGATCGACTCGCACAATGGGAAGCAGATTGGCAGATGAAATTCAATGTAGCCAAATCAGGGGTGACAACCTACGTCACAGCAGAGATGTCGTACCAATTTCAGAAGCGGCCATATTGATGTAAATAGGGTAAATAAAATGCTTCAAACTAGATTTGTACATTACGAGTCTTCAGAAAACATACTTCAGCTGGTAACGAACAATATTTGCATCCCATCAGTGAGCTAATTCCACGTAGAAGCATTGAAAAGTCTTCGATAGCTTCGCCGCAAGATTTGATTCGGTGCTGTAAACAATGATAGTTCCGACATCATTGCCAAATCAGCTTGTGTCGAATTATTTAAAGGGCCACATTTCTGGGACAGATTTCAGAATGTTTTATTCTTTTATGATCTAATGCACCGACTGCACCTACATGTTGTGACAAATGTCTTTTGTGTAGTAAACGCCGGCAAACTTATGAATGGTTATGACGTCACTGCTCTGACATAGGTTGTTCCCCATGAAATGCCATTCAATGAGGGTGTCACGACAACTTCAGGACAAGCAAATTAAGTATGATTACATACTACACCAGCAAACTTTGGAGCAAGTTCATTCCGCCAAATATCTTGGTATCACCAGCACTGACGATCTCGATTGGGGTCAACATATCTCTGAAATAACATCTAAAGCAACTAGGACCTTAGGATTCCTTTGACGTAATTTGGCTTTTGCACCTCGGCAGACAAAGGGTGTTGCATATAAAACATTGGTTCGGCCTCGGCTTGAATATGCATCACCGATTTGGCATCCATATGTTAAAACTCAAATTCAGCAGGTGGAGAAGGTGCAGAGGACAACTGTTCGTTGGACCTGCAGGCGATGGCGAAATAGAAGTAGCGTCGGTGACATACTTGATGAGCTAGAGTGGCCACCCCTGGATACCCGTCGTGATCAGTCCTGCTTAACCTTCTTCTACAAGATACATTCTGGTACAGTATCAATTAACAAGGATAGGTACTTGACCCCTGCAACAGTGTCAACCCGGACAAGGGCATCAAGAGCAAATAACTCACAGTATCGTAGGTACCAGTCCTATAGTGATGCCCTGACAAACTCTTTTTACCTAGAACTATTCCTCAGTGGAATAGTCTTCCATCTATTGCGGTGAATGCCAAGACCACAGAGGAGTTCAAAGCCCGCACAGTATAAGATTGAGACTCACAGGTATGCGTTTTAGGATACCTCTGTGTTTGGATTGTAAATAGTTTTAAGGACTCATCCAGAGATGAATGTTTTTTTTTTTTTGTTTTTTTTTCGTTGGAGTTTTTTTTTCGTTGGCGTTTCAGACCCTTACTGCAAGAACTGACATTTATAAAGAGTCGTTCTTCCCAAGAACCATTAGAGATTGGAATGCCGTTCCCGATTCGATTATTACGACAGCTGAAGGTGCTGATGATTGTGTAGCTAAATTTACATCTTTGGTTAGAGCTAGGGACTAACTTCCCACATCACAGTTGCTGGTGTATGAATGTCATTTGACGTGTCACCAGTAACAATTCTGATTCTGACCTGGATCGACTTGCACAATGGGAAGCAGGTTGGCAGATGAAATTCAATGTAGCCAAATCAGGGGTGACAACCTACGTCACAGCAGAGATGTCGTAAATTTAGCCACCCACCCAACTGAGGAAATGGCCAAATATGACCGACTCAGTCTGAGAAGATAGATAGATAAAATAACTGTCGGTGAACTGTCTTCTTTCCATTGCACGGTCGTTTGTGTTGCAAGTCTTTGCCCTGCGGAAAACCTTTATTGCGCATGCGCTAAATGATTTCGGCCATATTGCTGTCAATTTATTTGTCAAAATAAAACTCGAACAGTTACTTTGACAAGAATGCATTACTATTGTATAGGCTTAGTTCTAGCAGTGTCGATAATCACGGCACAGTCTGCGGGTGAGTATTTTATTCATTTGTTCCCGAATCAACAGAGAAATTAATGAGGAAAACCATCCCCTCCCATCAAGACTCGACCTTGACACCTCATAAAATCAGCTGACATCAGATGAAATGAAAATCATCAGAACAAAGAACGAATATTCTGTAAAAGTGCCTGCAAATGTCCTTGATCAGAAATCAAGGTACTTCTTTCTTGTGTCCACACTTGTTTGTCCCTCTCGGGCACTGTAGAAGCTCAAGTTCATGTTCTCTGAGGAGACGGAGATGAAGTTTACGGATGTAGGAAGAAGGGGGTTCGTAGAAATACCGGAACACACCAAAACACCGGAACACACTTGAATTTTTTATATTTCTTTTATTAGAAATGTTATTTTTGACTTATTTGCATTGTTTTATTGTGTTTGGTGTTGTTGAAAACATTTCTGATTTAAAATGCATAAATTAATTAATCTTAATTCAGTGTGTTATCAAATGTGTTCCGGTCCTGTGGGTCTGAATATATTTAAGTAATTATACTGAGCAGCTTATGTTTAGATTTGCTCTCTCTGATATAACTCATTTGTTGACCAAAAGAATAAAGTTTGACAATTCTTCTAGCCACATAAAAGAAAGAAAAAAATATTGACATTTCCAGCATAGTGTCGCCATTGGGAAGAAAATCATGAAATGTCAAAAAACTTAGCTCGGAAAACATTCATTTTTATATCAGTTTTTTTCCAAGTTTGCTAAGTGGCAACTCTGTCGGTGTCATTATATTGTTGTTGTTTTTTTTATTATAATTTCTGGCACAGTCAACATTTTAGATCATTCCGGTTCATACTGCATTGGTTTCTTGGTTTCATTCATAGCAGAGAATGAAAAAAGACAAACGGTAATGAAATACATAACAAACCATGTTTTAATACTGCATAGTTTTATTTCAAAATTCATAAATTCATTGTAATTATGTTATATAACTCTCTCTCTCTCTAAAAAAACATTAAGTATATAAAAACACACTGTATATTCAAATATCAAGTAGCAGTCTGATACGTGCCATGCCATTGGAAAACATGTCTACAAACGTATGTTTTTGTCAGCAAAGGTATAGATCCGATTGCGGAGACTGATCGAGGTCTTCTCTGTCTGCTAAAAAAGACTCTCGTTAGGTAACACATGTTCATACACATCTTCAATCAGGCACCTTTCAATACTATTGCTTTAATGAATACTCTCAATCTGTGTTTGTATCAGAAATATGAAAATTGTCAGATTTTTATCATCTGAAATTTTTCATTCTTTTTTTTTCACTAAATTTAAAAGTCATGTTTGTTTGTTGTTGTTTTTTTTTTCTTAAAGATCTAGGTATATATTTTTTTACTATTGTCTGGTTATTGGTTTATTGCTTAGTTTATACATCATAGAATTCAATTTAAATTTTAAGATCTAAAATCTCAAGCGAATGAAGAAATTAGGACCAACTAAAATCTCAAGTGAAGGAATAAAATAGGATTTGGACAGACACAGACATATAACGAAAAGAGCGACCATCATGCAGTCTGATCATTATCTTGCTACACGAGTAACGGAAGCGTGTTTATTAGCGCGTGCAGTTACTATTGCATGATACACTAATCTCCAGGTAGCAAATAGGTAACTGGCGGAGCTGAGGGGATTATATGGTTTGTTAATCGTAACTATGTTGATTAGATCACTTATGTCATTTCTTGAGTACATCGACTCAATCAATGTCAGAAAGGCGTTTTTATTAAAGACGATTGTCGCAAAAAAAACAAAACAAAAAAAAAACACACACTAAAAAGTTTTCTTCCACAGAATAAGATGGCATAAATTTTTTCTTTTTATAGTTCTGCGCAAAACATAAATTACGGGGACTCTATAGAAACGCCTTTACGTACTCTATCGAAACCCACAATCTTTATTTTGAGCAGAAATAAGAAAAGTAATGTTTACCCTTAAACACCCAGTTTTACATGTACTGTATAAAAGTGGGGTTTCAGGGCGGGGGGGGGGAGGGGGGGCAAAATTATGCAAAATTATATAGGCGGGTTCTCGTGATGCCATTGTTCATTCTGATCATTGATATTCCGCCCATGATATTCCCTTTCGGGGTTTAATGCAAACAAAAACTATAATTTGAGCCCCCGCCCATCGGGCTTGGGTATGCAGGCAGAGGTGCGAGTCGGGCCGTCCTTGTATATAAAACTTCGGTTTCATTGGCCGGTAGGGCTTGAGAATACATCTCATGTGAATGTAGGTGAAAATCACCCAGAATTGAAAGAATCGTCTCCAAAATGACACATAAAGTGTTCTGAATCAGTGTTGATAGGACGTTAATCCTACAATAAAAAAATGAAATACTATAACTAATTACCACCGTAACAGTTATTCTAGGTTTAAATAACATTTTTTGATGTTTAATGTATTTCTCATAACTTTCTTATGCCTAACGCATCGTCACAAAAATATACCGGATCACATTGCCATAAATTATTTGATGCGTAACTGGACTATGGTTTATAAAGTATTTTTTCGTATTACATTTGGTCAATATAAGGCATATAAAAATATATTATAGTATATTCCCCAAAAATACATTTATTAAGCCAAGTAAAAAGCTTTTTTTTAGTGTGTGTTCCGGTAATTACCAGTGTGTTCCGGTATTTCTACGAACCGGGAAGAAGGGAGTTGTTATCGAGCTTGTGCTCAACCTGCAAGGTACCAGAGACCATACTATAGAGCATCTGGTGCTCAACCTGCAAGGTACCAGAGACCATACTATAGAGCATTACATTTTTGAATGTGACAGATTTACTTAGAAAGGAAGGAATTGGAGAAAGTTTCAGAAGACATACTAGGCAGGGAATCAGAATTGTTACTGGTGACACGTCAAATGACATTCATACACCAGGACCTGTGATGTGGGAAGTTAGTCCCTAGCTCTAACCAAAGAGGTAAATTTAGCTACACAATCATCAGCACCTTCAGCTGTCGAAATAATCGAATCGGGAACGGCATTCCAATCTCTAATGGTTCTGGGGAAGAACGACTCTTTATAAATGTCAGTTCTTGCGCTAAGGGTCTGAAACGCCAACGAATGGTGATTTCTACAGTATCTAGCTGGGGGAACAAGGTCATCTGTTGGAATGCTGGCAGCACCCTTTAGACCTTTGTATAAAAGGATTAGCCTACTGTCTTTTCTCCTTTTCTTGAGAGACTCCCATTTTAAATTTCCAAGTATTCCAGTCATGCTCCCAGTTTCAAAGCAGTAAATGCCTGTTACAAATCTAGCAGCTCTATTCTGAACTTTCTCAATTTCATCGTTAAGGACCACTCCACTGGGGTCCCAGATACAACTACCATATTCCAAGATTGGGCGAACAAGACCGTTATATATGCTGCCTCTTTTACATCCTGAGGGCACTGATGAAGATTTCGCCTGAGGAAACCAAGCGTTCTATTTGCCTTAGTACACATGTTGCTAATATGAGTATTCCATCTCAAGTTGTGTGAGATTGTCACTCCAAGGTATTTAATGGAGTCCACATTTTCGAGGACTGTTCCCTTTAAGGTGTAAGAAGCCTCAACTTTATTAGATCTCTTCCTAGTTATCTGCATAATATTGCATTTAACTGGCTGAAATCTCATGCCCCATTTACGTGCCCAACATCCTAATCTATCTAGAAACTCAGCTAAGCACAGTTATTAATGACTGGGCAAAAATCTTGGACAAAGGGGGACAGATGGACACATTTATTCTGGACTTCGAGAAGGCTTTTGACACCCCTCCTCATGAACTACTTAAATCTAAGTTATTTGGTTATGGAATTGGGGGAAAGACCCTAAAATGGATAGATTCCTTTCTTTGCTACAGAAAACAGCGGGTTGTTGTTAATGGTGAATCTTCGGAGTGGGCTCCAGTTTTGTCTGGAGTCCCGCAAGGGACCGTTCTTGGTCCACTTTTGTTCTCCCTGTACATCAATGATATTTCCACTGACATTGACTCAGAAATAAGACTGTTCGCAGATGACTGTGTTTGTTACCGGGAAATTAGAGATACAGATGACTCATTGAAACTTCAGGCTGACAGATCAGAATAAATGTGTCCACCTGTCCCCCTTTGTCCAAGATTTTTGCCCAGTCATTAATAACTGTGCTTAGCTGAGTTTCACAACTGTGCCTTTTCCTAAATGCATGTTGTCTGTCTGACAAAAGTTTATGTTCGTCCAAGTGGGCCATGATGTTTGAGCAGACTATATGTTCCAGCAATTTACACAGAACACAAGTCAGAGACACAGGGCGATAATTGCGGGCAAGAGCCCTATCTCCTTTTTTGAAGAGTGGACAAATGTTTGCTAAGAGCCATTCTTTGGGGATTTCACCCGTATCAAGAGACTGTTGAAACAAGTGTGCGAAAACTGGACCCAACTCATTTGCTAGTTCCTTCAGGACTCTGGGATGAAGCTCATCAGGTCCTAAGGCCTTACTGGGGTTTAAGCTGATTTTTTATATCAGTCTTGATTTCACGTCTCAAGTTTTCAAATTTTGTCCGGAGTTTACCGCTTCCCGTCTTTTTTGCCTTTGCATGAATCTTATTCCTTCTGCGAATTTTCCTTCTTATCTCTGGAGTGATCCAGGGAATAGAAGATACAGCCCTACTAGTTTTTGAGGGGATATGATTTTCGGCCGAAGTATGAATGAAAGAAGTTATCAAATCAAAATTCTCCTGTACAGACCGCGCATCTGAATGACCATTAACCCTTTACCACTCAGGGATTTTGCGAATTTTGCTGATTTTCACAGTGTTGCACCAGACAGCAACTTCAACTAGCCATTGTTTCATAATGGATGGTCTGTTTTACACCAAACTCGGTATGAATGTTCATTGGGCAGTAGCCTTTCAAATGCAACCTTTCATGACTTGATCATTGTTGTCATGGTAAAGAGGGGGCATCTCAAAGTTGGCAAAAAGTGTGTTTTCACATGAATTTTGGACCATATTTTAATCTTCACACAGCTGTCAAGGCAACAATTAAGGTGTTTGGCACTGGCCATTTTCACTGTTTGCAGCATGTTTTATCAGCATCAATTTTCAGGCATTTTTGACCCCAGACACCCTGAGATATAAATTTTAGCGGCCGGTTGGGCCATAAACCCAAAATTTTTCGGGATGTGAGGGGGGCGTTGCCCCCCTTCAATCTCCCCCAGAATATTTTTAGTGGGGAGGCGCGCGAAAAAACAGGTCACTTTTTTGCCCAACAAATCCTTAAGCAAACATAACTGTCCAGGGGTAGAAATGCACATTTTAGGTACTTCTGGGGCTTAAAATGGGGGGGGGGGTGCAGACACGTAAAAACACGTATCTGAGTGGTAAAGGGTTAATTAACTTAAATCTGGGAACATACTGAATTTTAGCCTAAAATGCATTCATTTTATTTGAAATATTGTTTCTTGCACTAATATGATGAAAAAACATTTTTTTGGTCAGTTGGGATTTTCTTCATTAACTTAAATCTGGGAACATACTGAATTTTAGCCTAAAATGCATTCATTTTATTTGAAATATTGTTTCTTGCACTAATATGATGAAAAAACATTTTTTTGGTCAGTTGGGATTTTCTTCATTAACCCTTTACCACTCAGGGATTTTGCGAATTTTGCTGATTTTCACAGTGTTGCACCAGACAGCAACTTCAACTAGCCATTGTTTCATAATGGATGGTCTGTTTTACACCAAACTCGGTATGAATGTTCATTGGGCAGTGGGGAGGCGCGCGAAAAAACAGGTCACTTTTTTGCCCAACAAATCCTTAAGCAAACATAACTATCCAGGGGTAGAAATGCACATTTTAGGTGCTTCTGGGGCTTAAAATGGGGGGGGTTGCAGACACGTAAAAACACGTATCTGAGTGGTAAAGGGTTAAAGTAATTCTCCTTTGCAAATCTGAGTGCATCCTTCCTCATAGTTTCATAGTCACCTTTCTGATATGAGTACACCTTCCTCCGAGGTTTCTTTATTGGTGGGATGTGAATTTTTAAATATCCGGAGACAACATCGTGGTCACTTAGTTTATCTGGGGAATGAATGTCTTCGAATTGTCCTGGCAAAGTCGTAAGGATCAGATCCAATGTGTTCTTATCACGAGTGGGGAAGTTAACAATTTGTTCAAGGCCATGATCGTTCATAATGTCAATTAATATTTGTCCTTCCGACTGACTCAGCATTGTGCCTTGTTTGCTGAGCCTGTCGGGCCAAGCAATGTCTCTGAAGTTGAGGTCACCCAGAACATGTACATGTACAGCCGGGAGTTTTTTACCCTTATGCTGCGATTTAATGCAATCCAGTTGGTCTTTAAACAACTGGAAGTTTTCGATTGTACCATTTGGTGGTCGATACCAACTTGCTAAGAAGTGGGAAGTTTTATTTGCAAAAACCTTAACCCAGACCGATTCGGTGTCATTCTCAAGTTCCATGAAAGGCATGTGAGGGATGTCTCTGTGAATTAGCAACATCACCCCACCGCCATGAGAGTTCCTATCTTTTCTGTACACACAGTACTCACAAGTTTCAGGGAAAAGCTCAGATGTAGTAATTGAACTGTCAATCTTTGTTTCCTGAATAGCAACAATATGAGGTTGAGGTGTATCGAGGAAAGCTAAAAGTTCAAGAATTTTCCCTCTAATTCCATTTATGTTTATACTGCAAAGTTTCAAACCTTTCAAAAAATTTGACTTAGTTTCATCAGCAGTCGAAGCTTTGCCTCTCTTATCCTCTGACAGAGGTTCAAACCTGTTTGGCTTACTCAGTTCTACATATTCATCAAAGAAGGAGTCTGAAAAGTTACAGACCTCACATTTTGGACATATCCAGTGGCAGCTTGAATTTACCAAAGTGCCATATTCTGCATCTGAAATGAAGGAACAGTCAGTGTGTATCCACATTTCACATTGATCACACTGAACGGCTTTGTGGCCATTAAGGACAGCACCACTGCAAAGACCACAGTCAGCTTTGCAGTCTTTGCAATACCAAGTTCCAGCTCTAGATTCAATTTCTAACAATTGACTGTTATCCAAATCAGAACATGAGGAGTGAAAGCGCTTGTTACAGTCCTCACATTCTATCCATTTCTCGGAACCTTTGCAATATTTTTTGCAGAGTCTGCAGCGAAACCTTGGGCCGGGGTTAGTTTCAATGTCTCCGGCCAAGATTAGAAGTAAAGCCAAGTTTGTACCGCGCAAGGACTTGAAGTTTCGCAAGCCCTCCGAACATCTTCTGTTCCCATTCTTCCTTGTAAATGCCAAGTATTGGGAAATTGTACTACTACTCTCCTTAATTGTAATCTTGCACTCCTGAAGGAGTAAACCGTGGTGAAGTTGATGTTAACCCTTGACCTGCTGAATATTTATATATGCCACACCCACTACTGATTATCAACCAATCAGATTACTTGATGCAAATTATTCCAACAAATTCATGAGCTGAATGACAAACAATGAAGATCCTGATCAGATGGCTTCTTCAGAAGCCATCTGATCTGGATCTTCATTGTTTGAAAGATAAGACATATCTGGGCTCAGCAGGACAAGGGTTAGGGTATCATCAGGGAATATTGATATAATAAGTGAAGATGCAAGATCAGAACTCACAGATGCACTGATAAATTTTATCAGGTGCACCAAAAAATTTTTCTAATTTTTCTTAAGCCACGTCTATGCACACAGAGCATTATGTGTACAAGTACATAGAGAATCTCACCAAAGCCAATAGAGCACCATGAGATGATTGGACCATGGCAACAACTAGTGTCATGATTAGATATTCAACAACAACAAATCTGATTACCTGAACACGCAGAAAAATTGATTGGTCAATTCAATGATTCATTCAATAAAACTGAGTACAAGGAGTTCCATTAACTGAGGGATTGGCTCCTTTCATGGATAAGGTTGTAGTTTCATCGAAGGAGTTATAAAGATACTTAAAGGCTTAAACCCCTCTAACGCTCATCCTAGAGTCCTTAAAGAACTGGCAAATGAATTGGGTCCAGTGTTTTCACACCTGTCTCAGCTGGCCTATCTTCAATGAAACACTTGCTCAGGGCACTGTACCAGATGACTTGCGGCAACCAAACGTTACTCCGGTCTTTTAGAAAGGAGAAAAATATGGTGCCACAGACCGGTACCGCGCACATGTTTCTGCTGCAAAACGCTGGAGCATATATAAGTAGCAACATCAACAATCACATAGCCTCTGAAAGCATTCTTGCTGACTCAACACGGTTTCCGAAGTCAAAGGTCTTTAGAAACTCAACTGGTTCAATTCTACCATGACACCGTGTAGCTGGCCTCTGTAGCTCAGTGTGATGCATGTCTGACTGGTGATCAGGAGGACACGGGTTGGATATCTGCCGGGGTCGACAACACTCTTTTGTGTAGGTTAATCTTGAAATCTTTTCTATGGTCATTCTCTCCCTTCCCCTGATTCAAGACGGGCCGTTGTCAGTTTCTGGCAAAAGAATGTGCACTGTACTGGTTAACTTCTCAGGTAAAAGCCTGCCCAGGAAAAGTGTGGATAGGTAAACTGACCAGCTCAAAAATTACCTAAAAAGTGTTGGCTAGGCCGTAATCTCCAAACTAAACAAACAAACCATGGCACAGTGAGCAATCTGGATGGGGCCAACAATCGTGCGGGCTGGCCCTGTTGTCATGGATTTTGCCAAGGCCTTCAGCAAGGTACCTCACAGGAGGCTATTGTATAAACTGGATTGTTATGGGATAAGAGGATCCACACTAAAGTGAATTAGCTCACAACCAGATGTACATGTACTTGATGGCCAAGCAGTCCCTGTTTTGTCTGGTGTCCCTCAGGGTTTGGTACTTGGAGTGGTCCTTTTCTGGTGTTTATCAGTGATCATCCAGATAACATCAGGTCATCTGTTCGTTTGTTTGCTGATGTTTGTGTCTTGTATAGGAATACATGTATACATACTCCTCCTGACTTCCTTATCTTTCAAGATGACCAGGATAGCCCAGCACGTTGGAAGGCTGATTGGCAAATGAAGTTCAATGTGGCCAAATGTCATTCAACAAGGGTGTCACAGCACCCTCCAGACAAGCAAATTAAATTTGACTACTCACTACATCAACATATACTGGAACATGTCCGATCCGCAAAATATCTTGGCAATACCATCACTGATAACCTGTATTGCTGTCAACATATTTCTGAGATTATATCCAAGGCATCTAGGACATAAGGATTTCTTAGACCTAATTTTGGCTTGTTCTAGGCAGACAAAGGATGTTGCATACAAAACATTGGTTTCACCTCAACTTAAGTATGCTTCACCTGTTTGGCATCCCCATGTTAAAACTCCGATTCAACAGGTTGAGGAGGTTCTGAGGACGGTAAATAATACCAATTTATATCGAGAAAGCTAAGAAAATTAATCACAGATACTTGAATATTTTATATCACCATGTATTGTAGGGTATGTAGCGAATTTTGTCATTAAGCTATAAAGACTCAAAACTTATTCAGAGTGGTTTCTTTTATTTTTGGTTTGCCTGTACGAAGTCCATGGAGAGCTACATTGTATTATTGTCACCTCGGATGTGCGTTTGGGCTCCCGTCACACAGCGTTTAAGTTTTTCAAATGCTTATATCTAAACAGTTTCCGATCACAGAGCACTCATATTTAGAACTTAAGTACCTGGGAGGGTCTTCTGACGTTCAAAGACAACAGACCCCTGGGTTCATGGCCAGAGGTGGGGCTAGGTGTCATATTCTAGAACACCTCTGTAAAACTGTGTTAAAATTTTTGAAATGCTTATATCTCAACAGACACTCATCACAAAGCATTCATATTTTACAACTTGGATACCTGGGAGGTCTTCTGAGATTCCAAGACAAAACACCCCTGGGTTCATGCCTGGGAGGGGGATGGGGTGGTGCTAGAGGTCAAAGTCTAGAACACCTTTGTTATTTGTTATATACATTTCCATTATGCTAACAAGTTATAGACACAATTGGTTATATATCAACCAACCATGTGACATTAGTTCAAGTGTAAAAGGGTGAAGGTCATGGTGACCTACATTTCACAGTCCAGTGATTTTACTTTATATCTTGAAGACTATTTGATGGAGAAATGTCATACCTGGGATATTAGTGCCATCTGACCCTATTATTGACCTTAAAATATATCTAGGTCACTGTGACCTATGTTTCATGGTTCAGTGACTTTGCCTATTATCTTGAATACTATTTGATTGAGAAATGTAATACCTGGATTATTAGTTCCATGTGACCTCATAATTGACCTCAAATATATAATAGTTCAGTGTGACCTATATTTCATGGTTCAGTGATTTTGCCTATTATTTTGAAAACTGTTTTGATAATTAAATGTTATACATGTTACAATGTACCTGGGATGTTACTTCAGTGCAACCAGATGATTGACCTCAAAATATATGTATGTCAGTGTGACCTATATTTCATGGTTCAGTGACTTTGACATAACTTGAATACTATTTGATGGAGAAACTTCATATCTGAATAATCAATTCCTTGTGACCAGATGCTTGACATAGAAATATATCTAGGTCAGTGAGACCCTGTTTTCATGGTTCACTGATTTTGCCTTATAATTCAGACACTATTTGATTCTGAAATGCAATATCTGGAATATACATTGTATGTCCCATGTGACCTGATGATTGACCTCAAAATATATGTCTACAGGTGAGTTTGACCCATATTTCATGGTTCAATAGTTTTACCTTATAATATAAGATATAAGTTATATCTTGAAGATGCGAAACAGGCAAGCTATGCGGTCATGCGACAGCTCTTGTTAATACATGGAGAGGCATAAATACCTCATTGACAGTGGTTCTAAAAATGTTAAGGGCGGGGAAGAAACTGACAAGTCTAGTCAGTTTCTTCTGACTAGTCAGTTTTATTCACTGTGGAAGAACTGGACCGGCCCAGTTCTTCCCCAGGGAAGAAACTGACCGTTGCATGGGGACCTGTACTGTATGCCATTTAGTTGACTGTTAAAGGAGAATAAAGTTTTGTCCATCTCACTACAGGGCTTTATCCAGGTATTTTGGGAAAAGGCCCCTGGGCAAAATTGGGAAAAAATTACCGACAAAATACCAAAATTTGGAAAACATTTTCATCAGAGAAATGCCAGGAAGATGAATTATGCTCATGAATTTGACAGTGAAGCAGTGCAATACATCTGTAGCTTCTCTATGGTGAATTTTCATCTTGACTATCCAGTGTTAACCTCTGATGTTAAGTATTGTTTTCTCTGTTCCTTTTGTGGCTTTTATTTTTTCATTTTTGGGGAAAAACTATGGTGAATTGGGAAAAATTTAGGCTATTTGGCATTGGGAATGGGGCCGAATTTCGGCCCTGCTGAACAGGCAGAAAATGCTGTGCACTACCATGCCTGTGAAGGCTACATGTAATTATTTCTACCATGCCTGTGAGGGCTAATTATTTCTACAGATCTTTGAGGTCTTCCTTTCTTTGTCATTCAGAACCAACTCTGACAGTTGTACCAGAAATGCATCATCTATGGATGCTGGAAGGAAGTGGTTTGAAGTTGGATTGTATTTACAGCCGGCCTAAAAGCACCCTAGCACAAACCTTTGATTTCTACTACGATAATGTCATGGTAGAAAATAATAAAAATGGCTTTAAGGTAAGTTATAACCCCAGTTAAGAGGGATGTCCATGTATCTGTACTATTTTCTTATTTTGGCACAAAAACTAGCGTTGTGGATACTTAGTAGAAGCGCCTCGATGTGGTGCTTCTAATGTGTACCCACAATGTATGTTTTCATCCAGAAATAAGAAATATATAAGTTAGTAAAACTCCGCTATTAAGACCACCTAAAATTAAGACTAATTCTGTTTTAAATGCTTATTCAGTAGGCTGCAGTTATATTTGTGTTTTGTGTTTTTAGCTCACCTGTCACGTAGTGACAAGGTGAGCTTTTGTAAGTCGTGCGTTTGTCCGTGCGTCCGTAAACAATTTCAAATAAGTATATCTCTAATACCCCATGGTCAATCTTGATCAAATTTCATGGGAGGCATCATCAGGTAGGGGAAAGGCTGCATAAGGTTTTTGGGCTGATCAGATTGGAATTCTGGTTGCCATGGCAACATATAACTCCCATAGACTATCAATGGGAAAAAATTAAAATATCTTCTTCTCTGAAACCACAGGACCCAGAGCTTAGATATTTAGCATGTATTAACGGGCCAGTGGTCACCTACATAATTCCTGCCAATCATGCCCCTGGGGTCCAAATTAGCCACACCCCGGGGCCCCTTCGCTCCCATAGACTCATAATGGAACAAAAAGCTTCAAAAATCTTCTTCTCGGAAACCACAGGGCCCAGAGCTTAGATATGTAGCATGTAGCAACGGCAAGTGGTCACCTACATAATTCCTGCCAATCATGCCCCTGGGGTCAAAACGGGCCAAGCCCCGGGGCCCTTTAGCTCCTATAGACTCATAATGGAAAAAAAAGCTTCAAAAATCTTCTTCTCTGAAACCACAGGGCCTAGAGCTGAGATATTTGGCAACTAGCAATGGCAAGTGGTCACCTACATAATTCCTGCCAGTCATGGCCCTGGGGTCCAAATTGGCCACACCTTGGGGCCCCTTAGCTCCCATAGACTCATAATGGAAAAAAAGCTTCAAAAATCTTCTTCTCTGAAACCACAGGGCCCAGAGCTTAGATATTTAGAATGTAGCAACGGCCAGTGGTGTCCTACATAATTTCTGCCAATCATGCCCCTTGGTTCCAAATGGGCGACGCCCCGGGGCCCCTTTGCTCCCATAGACTCATAATGGAACAAAAAGCTTCAAAAATCTTCTTCTCGAAAACCACAGAGCCCAGAGCTTAGATATTTAGCATGTAGCAACGGCAAGTGGTCACCTACATAATTCAAGCCAATCACCCCCCTGGGGTCCAAACGGGCAACGCCCCGGGGCCCTTTAGCTCCTATAGACTCATAATGGAAAAAAGCTTCAAAAATCTTCTCTGAAACCACAGGGCCCAGAGCTGAGGTATTTGGCATTTAGCAATGGCAAGTGGTCACCTACATAATTCCTGCCAATCATGCCCCTAAGGTCCAAATGGGCCACACCCAGGGGCCCCTTCGCTCCCATAGACTCATAATGGAACAAAAAGCTTCAAAAATCTTCTTCTCGGAAACCACAGGGCCCAGAGCTTAGATATTTAGCATGTAGCAACGGCAAGTGGTCACCTACATAATTCCTGCCAATCATGCCCCTGGGGTCAAAACGGGCCAAGCTCGGGGCCCTTTAGCTCCTATAGACTCATAATGGAAAAAAGCTTAAAAAATCTTCTTCTCTGAAACCACAGGGCCCAGAGCTGAGGTATTTGACATGTAGCAAAGGCAAGTGGTCACCTACATAATTCCTGCCAATCATACCCCTAAGGTCCAAATGGCCATGCCCCGGGGCCCCTTAGCTCCCATAGACTCATAATGAAAAACAAAAAGCTTCAAAAATCTTCTTCTCTGAAACCACAGGGCCCAGAATTTAGATATTTAGCATGTAGCAGTGGCAAGTGGTCACCTACATAATTCCTGCCAATCATGCCCCTGGGGTCCAAATGGGCCACAAGCCGGGGCCCCTTAGCTCCCATAGACTCATAATGGAAAAAAGCTTAAAAAATCTTCTTCTCTGAAACACAGGGCCTAGAGTTTAGATATTTAGCATGTAGCAACGGCAATTGGTCACCTACATAATTCCTGCCAATCATGTCCCTGGGTTCCGAATGGGCCACATGCCGGGGCCCCTTTGCTCCCAAAGACTCTGCCGCCCCCGCCCATTGGGGCTTGAAGAAATATATGGGCTGCATGATGCTTCCATGCAGAGCTGAATCCAGCCCGCACACTAGTACTGGTAAACCGCTTAGAGGACCTAAGTCTGTCCAGGAACCGCGGTGCGAGGCGGACCGACCATGCTAATAAACCCAATTGGTTTTATTTGGCGACAGGGCTTGGGATGTCATTTCATCTCAATGTCAGGTAAAAGTCCCACAAAATTGGAAGCAACGTCTCCAAAATGACCTTTACAGTGTTGACAGGGACGTTAAACCTCAAATCAATCAAATCAAATCAAACTCCGAAAGACTCATAAGGGAAAAAAGCTTAAAAAATCTTCTTATCTGAAACCACATGGCCCAGAGCTTAGATATTTAGTACATAGCAACGGCAAGTGGTCACCTATATAATTCCTGCCTATCATGCCCCTGGGGTCCAAAAGAGCGACGCCCCGGGGCCCCTTAGCTCCTTTGGACTCATAATGAAAAAACAAAGCTTCAAAAATCTTCTTCTCTGAAACCACAGGGCCCAGAGCTTAGATATTTAGCATGTAGCAATGGCAAGTGGTCACCTACATAAATCCTGCCAATCATGCCCTTGGGGTCCAAATGGGCCACGCCTTGGGGCCCCTTAGCTCCCATAGACTCATAATGGAAAAAAGATTCAAAAATCTTCTTCTCTGAAACCACAGGGCCCAGAGCTTAGATATTTAGCATGTAGCAACGGCATGTGATCACCTACATAATTCCTGCCAATCATGCCCCTGGTTTCTAAATGGGCCACGCCCCGGGGCCCTTTAGCTCCTATAGGCTCATAATGGAAAAAAGCTTAAAAAATCTTCTTCTCTGAAATAACAGTGCCCAGAGCTTAGATATTTATTACATAGCAACAGCAAGTGGTCACCTATATAATTCCTGCCAATCATGCCCCTTGGGTCCAAAAGGGTTAGCCTCTGGGCCCCTTAGCTCCTATAGACTCATAATGGAACAAAAAGCTTCAAAAATCTTCTTCTCGGAAACCACAGGGCCCAGAGCTTAGATATGTAGCATGTAGCAACAGCAAGTGGTCACCTACATAATTCCTGCCAATCATGCCCCTGGGGTCAAAACGGGCCACGCCCCGGGGCCCTTTAGCTCCTATAGACTGGTATTGGAAAAAAGCTTCAAAAATCTTCTTCTCTGAAACCACAGGGCCCAGAGCTGAGATATTTGGCAACTAGCAACGGCAAGTGGTCACCTACATAATTCCTGCCAATCATCCCCTGGGGTCCAAATTGGCCACACCCTGGGGCCCCTTAGCTCCCATAGACTCATAATGGAAAAAAAGCTTCAAAAATCTTCTTCTCTGAAACCACAGGACCCAGAGCTTAGATATTTAGAATGTAGCAACGGCCAGTGGTCACCTACATAATTCCTGCCAATCATGCCCCTTGGTTCCAAATGGGCGACACCCAGGGGCCCCTTTGCTCCAATAGACTCATAATGGAACAAAAAGCTTCAAAAATCTTCTTCTCGAAAACCACAGGGCCCAGAGCTTAGATATTTAGCATGTAGCAACGGCAAGTGGTCACCTACATAATCCCTGCCAATGATGTCCAGTGTTCAATCCAGGATTTGGGGTTTGGGGGCCCTCTTGGCCCACAGGCATTGGAAAAGGGGGCCATTTGGAAATTTAGGGGGCCCTTAAATTATACTATATAACGTTACCAGATTTATCTTAAGACTTAAGGTTTTAGCTGCATAATAAAAATGGACACAAAACAAGTTTAACAGCACAGACAAAAAATCTATTTAGTTTATCTATCCATCTTCTAATACTGAGTTGGTCACATTTGCTCATTTCCTCATTTAACCAGTACAAAACAATTTGGATAAAGTGTCCTGCTCAAGTGCTTAATGCATGTTTTATCTAGAATGAATGTCATTCAAAATATTTCTGGAAGAGAAGATCTCTATAATAAATAGCACCCGCCTCGGTATATTACGGTATTTCGGTCCCGTATTTAGCGTAAGCCGCACGGCACTTACAAATTTGGCGAAAGCCGCCCGACGCACACAAGTATACCGAACATGGCCGCATCCCCGGTAAACAAAACGTCGATTTGGGTTTATAAAAATAAGAATTGTTACTAGTTAAACAGATGAAACAAAATGTTCTTCTAAGTTATTTTGATGAGGCAACATGCGGTTTTTGATCAACTCAACAATACGCAACAGGCAGCCGAAAAACCGCAAGAAAATCGCAAAAATGATCTCCAGAAGAAACAGTCCCTAAATTTTACAGTTGCGCCCAACGAGCCCATTGAATGATCTCTAGTGCGCCCCTCATGTAAAAAGTGGGCCCAGGGCGCAATGGCGCAGCCTAGATTGAACACTGGATGTCCCTGGGGTCCAAACGGGCAATGCCCTGGGGCCCTTTAGCTCCTATAGACTCATAATGGAAAAAAGCTTCAAAAATCTTCTCTGAAACCACAGGGCCCAGAGCTGAGGTATTTGGCATGTAGCAACGGCAAGTGGTCGCCTACATAATTCCTGCCAATCATGCCCCTAAGGTCCAAATGGGCCACACCCCGGGGCCCCTTAGCTCCCATAGACTCATAATGAAAAAAAAAAGCTTCAAAAATCTTCTTCTTGGAAACCACAGGGCCCAGAGCTTAGATATTTAGCATGTAGCAACAGCAAGTTGTCACCTACTTAATTCCTGCCAATCATGCCCCTTGGGTCAAAACGGGCCAAGCCCGGGGCCCTTTAGCTCCTATAGACTCATAATGGAAAAAAGCTTCAAAAAACTTCTTCTCTGAAACCACAGGGCCCAGAGCTGAGGTATTTGACATGTAGCAAAGGCAAGTGGTCACCTACATAATTCCTGCCAATTATGCCCCTAAGGTCCAAATGGCCATGCCCCGGGGCCCCTTAGCTCCCATAGACTCATAATGAAAAAAAAAAGCTTCAAAAATCTTCTTTTCTGAAACCACAGGGCCCAGAGTTTAGATATTTAGCATGTAGCAGTGGCAAGTGGTCACCTACATAATTCCTGCCAATCATGCCCCTGGGGTCCAAACAGGTGAGCGATATATGGCCATTGGGCCCTCTTGTCTGCATGTAGTGTCCTCTGGCCCCTTAGCTCCCATAGACTCATAATGGAAAAAAGCTTCAAAAATCTTCTTCTCTGAAACACAGGGCCCAGAGTTTAGATATTTAGCATGTAGCAATGGCAATTTGTCACCTACATAATTTCCTGCCAATCATGCCCCTGGGTTCCAAATGGGCCACATGCCAGGGCCCCTTTGCTCCCAAAGACTCATAAGGGAAAAAAGCTTAAAAAATCTTCTTCTCTGAAACCACATGGCCCAGAGCGTAGCAACGGCAAGTGGTCACCCATATATTATTCCTGCCTATCATGCCCCTGGGGTCCAAAAGAGCCACACCCCGGCCCCCGGGGCCCCTTTGCTCCAATAGACTCATAATGGAAAAAAAAGCTTCAAAAATCTTCTTCTCTGAAACTACAGGGCCCAGAGCTTAGATATTTAGCATGTAGCAATGGCAAGTGGTCACCTACATAATTCCTGCCAATCATGCCCCTGGTTTCTAAACGGGCCACGCCCCGGGGCCCTTTAGCTCCTATAGACTCATAATGGAAAAAAGCTTAAAAAATCTTCTTCTCTGAAATCACAATGCCCAGAGCTTAGATATTTAGTACATAGCAACAGCAAGTGGTCACCTATATAATTCCTGCCAATCATGCCCATTGGGTCCAAAAGGGCAACGCCTCTGGGCCCCTTAGCTCCTATAGACTCATAATGGAAAAAAAAAGATTCAAAAATCTTCTTCTCTGAAACCACAGGGCCCAGAGCTTAGATATTTAGCATGTAGCAATGGCAAGTGGTCACCTACATAAATCCTGCCAATCATGCCTGTGGGGTCCAAATGGGCCACGCCCCGGGGCCCCTTAGCTCCTATAGACTCATAATGGAAAAAATATTAAAAAATCTTCTTTTCTGAAACCACAGGGCCCAGAGCTTAGATATTTAGCATGTAGCAACAGCAAGTGGTCACCTACATAATTCCTGCCAATCATGCCCCTGGGGTCCAAACAGGTGAGCGATATATGGCCATTGGGCCCTCTTGTCTGCATGTAGTGTCCTCTGGTCAGAGACCACCTTTGGGACTGTTCAAAAGTGGTTAATAGACCACTTTTGAACAGTCCCAAAAGTGGTCTAATATAGGAATTTAACTGTACTTTTGAGTGAAAAAAACTCATAATATAGAACTATGTAAATAAATGCCAATTGAGATGGCACTCAACAGGACCTACATCTCCTTACCATGCTGAACCAGGAAATATCCTTTTTAGCTCGCCTGTACGAAGTACAAGGAGAGCTATTGTTGTCACCTCGGATGGCGTGCGCGTGTGCGCTTGCGTTTGCGTTCGCGTTTGCGTTTGCGTTCCCGTCACACTGCGTTAAAGTTTTTCAAATGCTTATATCTCAACAGTCACTCATCACAGACCACTCATATTTGGAACTTAAGTACCTGGGAGGGTCCTCTGATGTTCAAAGAGAACAGACCCCTGGGTTCATGCCCCGGGGTGGGGCTAGGGGTCAAAATCTAGAACACCTTTGTAATTCTGTGTTAAAGTTTTTGAAATGCTTATATCTCAACAGTCACTCATCACAAAGCATTCATATTTACAACTTGGATACCTGGGAGTGTCTTCTGAGATTCCAAGACAACACACCCCTGGGTTCATGCCTGGGATTGGGGATGGGGTGGGGCTGGGGGTCAAAATCTAGGACACCTTTGTAATTTGTTGTATACCTTTCCATTATACTAACGGGTTATAGACACAATTGGTTATACATCAGCCAATCAAGTGACATTGGTTCAAGTGTAAAAGGGTGAAGGTCATGGTGACCTACATTTCACGGTCCAGTGATTTTGCCTTATATCTTGAAGTCTATTTGTTGGAGAAATGTCATACCTGGGATATTAGTTCCATGTGACTCCACGATTGACCTCAAAATATATCTAGGTCACTGTGACCTATATTTCATGGTTCAGCGATTTTGCCTATTATCTCGAATACTATTTGATGGAGAAATGTCATACCTGGATAATTAGTTCCATATGACCCAATAATTGACCGCAAAATATATCTAGGTCATGGTGACCTACATTTCACGGTCCAGTGATTTTGTCTATTATCTTGAATACTATTTGATGGAGAAATGTTATACCTGGGTTTTTAAATGCAGGTGACCCCATTATTGATCTCAAAATATATCAAGGTCACTGTGACCTATATTTTATGGTTCAGCGATTTTGCCTATTATCTAGAATACTATTTGATGGAGAAATGTCATACCTGGATTATTAATTCCATATGACCCAATAATTGACCGCAAAATATAACCAGGTCAGTGTGACCTATATTTCATGGTTCAGTGATTTTGCCTATTATCTTGAACACTATTTGATGGAGAAATGTCATACCTGGGATAATAGACTCCACGATTGACCTCAAAATATATCAAGGTCACTGTGACCTATATTTCATGGTTCAGCGATTTTGCCTATTATCTGGAATACTATTTGATGGAGAAATGTCATACCTGGATAATTAGTTCCATATGACCCAATAATTGACCGCAAAATATATCTAGGTCATGGTGACCTACATTTCACGGTCCAGTGATTTTGTCTATTATCTTGAATACTATTTGATGGAGAAATGTTATACCTGGGTTATTAAATGCAGGTGACCCCATTATTGACCTCAAAATATATCTAGGTCACTGTGACCTATATTTTATGGTTCAGCGATTTTGCCTATTATCTAGAATACTATTTGATGGAGAAATGTCATACCTGGATTATTAGTTCCATATGACCCAATAATTGACCGCAAAACATACCCAGGTCAGTGTGACCTATATTTCATGGTTCAGTGATTTTGCCTATTATCTTGAACACTATTTGATGGAGAAATGTCATACCTGGATTATTTATTCCATGTGACCCCATGATTGAGCTTGAATTAATATCTAGGTCAGTGTGTCCTATATTTCATGGTTCAGTGATTTTTCCTATTATCTTGAATACTATTTGATGGAGAAATGTCTTACCTGGATAATTAGTTCCATGTGAACCGATGATTGACATGGAAATATATCTAGGTCCTTGTGACCTATTTTCATGGTTCAATGATTTTGCCTTATAATTCAGATACAATTTGATCCTGAAATGTAATATCTGGAATATATGTTCCATGTGACCTGATTATTGATCTCAAATATATCAAGGTGAGTGTGACCTATATTTCATGGTTCATAAATTTTTCCTTATATCTTGAAGTCGCGAAACAGGCGAGCTATGCTGTCTGGCGACAGCTCTTGTTTAAAAACAGTATAGATCCAGATCAGCTGGCTTCTGAGAAGCCAGCTGATCAGGATCTGTACTGTTTTCCGACCTGCTTCTGAATCCATGGTTAAAATTGAAATCATACAACACTGATGGCTGATAATTGGGGAGGAGTGTAATGCATTGAAATATTCAGCATGGTAAGGGTTCGGTCCAAATATGCACGGACTAGTAACTAACTGAGTTGCAAAAATATGTTGTCGTGTCTGGAATTTTACAACTATTAATTAAAGTCAATGAAAATTAATTTTATCAATAATTAAATGTTAGTTGACAATTCTGACACAGTGTGGTAGAAAGATTTTAATAGTGTATTGATTAAAATTGAATTGAATGCAGCTTAAAGCCTCCTAACTTACCAAATTTATGCCAAAAGTGCAGAAAATGCCTCAATTAGGTGCCTAGGTTTCTCGTTAAAAATTCTTATGTTTACTCCAAGACATAGGTTGTGGGTACTCGTTAGATCCGCCTCAATGAGGCGGTTATAACCAGCACCCACAACCTATGTTTGCAGTATTTATAAGAAAAATATAATGAATTTTCATCAGAAAAGTAGTCATTTTGGAGATGAGAAAAATGCACTATGTCGTACGGCTGTGTTATCGTAATACATGTAGTATCACTTACAGGGTAGTGACTAGTCCGTGTATACTAGGTCCGTGGTAAGGGTTAACCCTTGTCCTGCTGAGCCCGGATATGCCTTATCTTTCAAACAATGAAGATCCAGATCAGAAGAAGCCATCTGATCAGGATCTTCATCGTTTGTCATTCAGTTTATGAATTTGTCGCAATAATTTGCATCAAGTAATCTGATTGGTTGATAATCGGATTTGGGTGTGGCATATATAAATATTCAGCAGGTCAAGGGTTAAGACCTGTATATAGCAAAGACAGATCAGTCTGAACATTCAACCACTGTTGCAAAGCGTGCGATTCCCTTTTATATCTCCACATAGCCCCAGGTAAGAGGGGTAGCCACATATCATTTTTATCTCACCGACATGTAGTGACGAGGCGAGCTTTAGGGATCACTTTTTGTCCTGGGTTGGGGCCATTTCTGACCCCAGACCTATGATTTGAATAATCTTGGTAAAGGTCACCCACATGAAACGTCAAGCAAAGTATCAAAGACCTGGGCCTTGCTATTTCAGAGAAGAAGATTTTTAAAGGTTTTCAAAATTTGTCTATGTAAAACTTGTGGGGCCTGGGGCAGGGCCAATTCTGATCTGAGTCTTGCGGGTTGTACAAGTGTTATTATAGGTTTAGTCATGCGCTGGCCCAGTTTTGACAGTAACAGTCAGAGTACGGTACTCTGAATACCCATAAGCATTTTGTAACGGAAACCCCAAAACCGGTGGTTGGCAAACAGTGTAGATCAGGGCCTACACTGTTTGAAAAACATTCAGCCAGATTTCAAATAGATTTTGAACAAAACACAACCTGACATCCCTAAATTTTGAAATGGACTCCTGCTATGTATAAGTAGGACAATTCCATTTAGTACGAAAAAGGTTTGATAAAGGAGGCCTGTTTGATAAGGAGTGAAAACTAGACATAAAACTGATTGACATTGCCCCACTTTTTTAACCCTTGTCCTGCTGAGCCCCGATATGCCTTACCTTTCAAACAATGTAGATCCAGATCAGATGGCTTCTGTAGAAGCCATCTGATCAGGATCTACATTGTCATTCAGATTGTGAATTTGTTGCAATAATTTGCATCAAATAATCTGATAGGTTGATAATCAGTAGTGGGTGTGGCATATTTGAATATTCAGCAGGACAAGGGTTAAAAACAAGATGCCCCCTGTGATTCATTTGCCAAGGGTACAACAAGGTCTATGCGCCAGCCTTGGTAGCGCACTTGGATGCTCGTCTGACTGGTGATCAGGAGGATACAGGTTCTATACCTGCCGGGGTGGGCAACATTCTTTCATGGAGGTTGATCATGAAATCTTTTCTACGGCCATTCTCTTCCGCTGATTCAAGAAGGGCAGTTGTCAGTTTCACACTGTACTAGTTAACCACTTGCATATAAGCCTGCCCAGGAAAAGTGTGGATAGGTAAACTGAGCGGCTCAAAATGACCTAAACAGTGTTGGCTGGGCCGTTAAACTCCAATTCAAACAAACAAACAAATGGTCTATGCTGGTCTGTAATGGTTGGTTGATTAATTTTGAGGTTTAACGTCCCCGTCAAGACTGTAAAGGTCATTTTGGAGACGTTGCTTCCAATTTTGTGATTGAGATGAAATGACATCTCAAGCCCTGTCGTCCAATGAAACCAATAGGGTTTATTAGCATGGACCGTCCGTCTCACACCACGGTTCCAAGACAGGCTTAGATCCTCTAAGCGGTTTTCCAGTACTAGTGTGCGGGCCGGATTCAGCTCTGCGTGGAGGCATCATACAGCCCATATATTTCTTCAAGCCCCTATGGGCGGGTGCTGACTGGTCTGTAATATCTCATCTCTGCAAGTTCATGTCAAAACTAGGTCAGCACATGATAAAACCTACAACAAGACTTGCCCCAGTGTTCCTGTGGCATTGTGTTCAGCACCAGATAGCTCAGCGCGTTTTACTGTTGAATCCTCATCCTTGTGTCAGCTTGGTTTTTAATTGTGATTTCTTTGTTTACCGAGTTGATGATTCACTGATGAGTTAGAAAACTTCATGTGGACCAAACAAAATACTTATTTGAACCACAGTGAGGGTGAGGGTTGGGTTCCCGTAAAGTTAACTTAAACCCACCAGTAGTTTTTACAGATATTTCCAAGTTGGAGCTTTTGCTGTGGTTCCTTCATGTTTTGTGTTGGTGGTATTGAGGGAAGAATTGGAGATAGGGGCCAGTTGTTCAAAACTAACGACATCGTTAGTTAACATATCGTTAAAACTTTAAATATGGCAAATATGCTAATACAGTCGAACTTCGATGGCTAGAACTCGATGGGACCGTCGAAAAAAGTTCGAGCCATCGGTTGTTCGAGCCATTGGATTCCAACTCGGCAAGACCCATCTTTGTGTACTATGATTTTTTATCATAGCTGTGGCGATTTTGGTGACTTCCGGTATATTTATCTGTCCGTATTTTTAGGCAAAGACTGTAATTTTGGCAGGCCTTACTCAATGTCGGTGTGAAATTTTAATTTGTGAAAAATATTTTGCCAGCTTTAATTTCCTTATGCCGCCTCATTAGCCCTGGGTTATTATAGGTGTTTACAATAAACTTAATTTGACACCTTCTCAACATTAATCTCTTGACCTGTTGATCAAAGGGATTACGCCAATCAAGTACACCTGTGTTATGTAAACAGCTGTTTCGGCAAGATGCTTTGTCAGTATCAAAAGTCTTATGATACTGATCACAAGCCTGCGTGACTTGATCGATAGAATTGGAATTTTTAAAAGGGTAATTAGTGCGAGCCATCAGTGGGATTTTACATAGAAAATGCACACTAGGGACCAGGCTTAGAGTTCGAGGGTTTGAGCCATCGTGGTTTGAGCCAAGGGTGGCATGTTTAGTTAAAATGAACAGGGATTTTGCCGGTGTCCCAGTTTATCTTGACTCCTGGGTAGCTTTACCCCCGGGGGTAAAGCTACTCAGGGGTAGCTTTACCCCCTGGGGGTAAGGATATCCCGGGATATCTTTACCCCCACCCTGGATATCTTCACCCCCGGGGGTAAAGCTAAACTGGCCAGGATATCTTTACCCCCGGGGGTAAAGCTAAACTGGCCAGGATATCTTTACCCCCACCCCAACTTTTGGGTATAAACTATTTTCTTAATACCCAATTTCTTCTTATATGTAAGAGAAGCAAGAAAGTGGACTCGATGTTTCACTTTAACATTTTTCGTTTCAATCATGACTCAGACTAATACTACAACCCTTAGTAAGAAATATGAACATATTATAGAGGCAAATGATTATTTAATAACTTTTTGTATATTTTCTTATTCAAAATGTTGCTTATGACAATCTTTCCTAATCTTGCAGTATCCCTGTCAGTTGTGAAATGGGTGGTGGTGGTGAGTGCTAAGGCGGGGGTAAAGATATCCCGGCTGGGATATCTTTACCCCCGGGGGTAAAGCTAAACTGGCCAGGATATCTTAACCCCCACCCCAACTTTTGGGTAAACTATTTTCTTATTGCCCAATTTCTTCTTATATGTAAGAGAAGCAAGATAGTGGACTTGATGTTTCACTTTAACATTTTTCGTTTCTATCATGACTCAGACTATTAGAACTACCCTTAGTAAGAAATATGACCACATTATAGAGGCAAATGATTATCATCCTGCCTCTTGTTTTCTATATTGTAGTTGTTTTGTTAGTTTGATTTGAGGATTTACATCCCTGTCAGCACTGTAGAGGTCATTGTGGAAAAGCTGCTTCCAATTCTGTGGGACTTTTAACTGACATTGAGATGAAATGACATCTCAATCCCTGTCGCCCAATGAAACCAAATAGGTTTGTAAACATGGATGGTTGACGGGCCTCCGTGGCCTAGTGGATAAGAGCGCTGACTCTTAGTCATTAGGTCTCTCACCGCCGTAGGTTCGAGCCTTGCTCGGGCCACGTGTGAGACGCCAAGTTCTGCAACGGAAGGTCAGGTGGTTTTTCTCCGGGTACTCCGGTTTTCGCCCACCTCTGATTAACGATCGGCTCGATATGAGTGAAATAATCTTGAAAGGGCCGTAAAACCCAAAGCAAAAAAAAAAAAAAAAAAAACCATGGATGGTCAGACTCGCACTGCTTTGCCTGGGCAGGCTTAGAGCCTTTAAGCGGTTTACAAGTACTTGTGTGCTGTTGGTTTCAGCTCGATGTGGAAGCATCATGCAGCTCATCTATTTCTTCAAGCACCGATGGACGGGGGCCGACTCTATATTGTTGTTGAATATAACTATATAACTCCAGATATAGTTCTTTTGTCTGCTCTTTAATTGTCCTAAGTTCATGCTGAACCATACATTTATCCCATTTCCGATGGGAAACCCAAAATTGCAAACAGTGTGGGGTCAGATCAGATGCTGCAAAAAGCGATGTTTGAACAAAACCCCCATGCATAAACAATGTTAGAATTGTGATAAACTGATTTATGCAAGCTATAGGGTATAAGTGTGCTTGTTTTGGTTTTTCGAAATGCTGGAAGGGTGGGGGTGAAGGGAACACAGCCAGGATATTTTGCCCCCGGGGGTGAAGGTATCCCTGCCGGGATATCTTTACCCCCACCCATGAGCAATGGTAGAGATGTGAAATTCTGATTCATGGAAGCTAGCTTGTGGTGATGTTATGTCAACCATAGACACTTGGACATCAGTAGTACCTTCATTGTTGAGAAGAGTGCTTGTTTGGGTCTTCCAAAGTCTGGATTTGGGGTGGGGTGGGGTCACACTATCTTCACCCCCACCTATGTGCAATGGTACAATTTGTGAAAAACTGATTAATGCACACTAAATAGTATAAGTGTGCTTGTTTGTGTTTTTCAAAATGCTGGAAAGGTGGGGGTCAAGCTACCCCAGCCAGGATATTCTGCACCCCCACCCCCCAGCTGGGATATCTTTACCCACACCCATGAGCAATGGTAGAGGTGTGAAATCCTGATTCATGCAAGCTAGCTTGTGGTAATGTTATGTCAACCATAGACCATTGGACATCAGTAGTACCTTCCATTGTTGAGAAGTGTGCTTGTCTGAGTTTTCCAAAGTCTTGTTTTTTTGGGGTGGTGGGGGGAGGGGGTCACCCTAACCCAGCCAGAAAATCTTCACCCCCACCCATGAGCAATGGTATAAGATGTGAAAAAAATATTCTTGCAAGCAGTATGGTTTTATTATGCTTGTTTTGGTTTTTTTTGCTTCACTTACATATAAGAAATTGGGCATTAAGAAATAGTTTATACCCAAAAGTTGGTTTGGGGGTAAAGATATCCTGGCCAGTTTAGCTTTAACCCCGGGGGTAAAGATATCCCAGCCAGGATATCTTTACTCCCCCTTTCCACTCACCACCACCACCCATTTCACAACTGACAGGAATAATGCAAGTTTATGAAAGATTGTTATAAGGGACATTTTGAATAAGAAAATATACAAAAAGAAGTTATTAAATAATCATTTGCCTCTATAATATGGTCATATTTCTTTCTAAGGGTAGTTCTATTAGTCTGAGTCATGATTGAAACGAAAAATGTTCAAGTGAAACATTTAGTCCACTATCTTGCTTCTCTTACATATAAGAAGAAATTGGGCATTTGGAAAATAGTTTATACCCAAAAGTTGGGGGGGGGGGGGGGTGGGGTAAAGATATCCTGGCCAGTTTTGCTTTACCTGCGGGGGTTAAGACATCCCAGCCGGGATATCTTTACCCCCACCTTACCACTCACCACCACCAACCATTTCACGACTGACAGGGATAATGCAAGATTATGAAAGCTTGTCATAAGGGACATTTTGAATAAGAAAATATACAAAAAGAAGTTATTAAATAATCATTTGCCTCTATAATATGTTCATATTTCTTACTAAGGGTTGTACTATTAGTCTGAGTCATGATTGAAACGAAAAATGTTAAAGTGAAACATCGAGTCCACTATCTTGCTTCTCTTACATATAAGAAGAAATTTGGCATTTAGAATACAGTTTGTACCCAAAAGTTGGGGTGGAGGTAAAGATATCCTGGCCAGTTTAGCTTTAACCCTGGGGGGTAAAGATATCCCAGCCGGGATATCTTTACCCCCACCTTTCCACTCACCACCACCACCCATTTCACGACTGACAGGGATAATGCAAGATTATGAAAGATTGTCATAAGGGACATTTTGAATAAGAAAATATACAAAAAGAAGTTATTAAATAAGGCGATCGCTATTGACAGCCGGCTGTCGATAGCGAATTCGCTATTGACAGCCAGCAAACTAAATTGATGAAAATGGGTATTTAGCATACTTATATTGCTAATTTATTGTGTTTTACTTTATACACATTTATGAACAGGTTATTTAATATAATTTATTATATAATGGCTTCAGGTACTGTGATTATCCAGTCAGTTGGTCTTTACCATGGAACTTGCAAAGGTAGTGATATTACCAGCTGTTCCAATGACTTGGTGACTGTCTGTCTTCTGATACATATCATTTCTATGACAAAGAATATTGTGAAGCCTTATTAATCTTCTTAATGCAAACAAATACTTACTGCTTTGCCTATGACTAGGGCCATTGTTGGCAGAAATTCCTGAGTTTTTTCACAAGTTATCTATGTATCAAATCATGGCAAATCATGCAGATGGAAAGTGAACACTTTTATAGGACAAACTGACATAGTTAAACTCCCTGGCCCATAACGATTAACCTTTGTCCTGCTGAATGAATTAATTTTGCCACACCCATTTCTGTCTATTAACCAATCAAATTGCAGAATATAGTGAATTTGTCCAGTTCACAAACTGAATAACAAACATCCTGATCAGTTGGCTTATTTAGAAGCCATCTAATCTGGATCTTCACTGTTTGCAAAATGTAGGGTTTGTCCTGATCATCAGAACAATGGTAAATAGTGATCTGTTGGAGATGTCGATAGGACAATCCACAATGTTATTTTAGCCTCCCGCCCATCGGGGCTTGAAGAAATACATGTAGATGTGCTGCATGATGCTTTGACGCAGAGCTGAAACTGACCCGCACACTAGTACTGGTAAAGTGCTTAGAGGATCTAAGCTGCTCAGGCAATGCAGTGCGAGTCGGCCTGCCCATGCTTATGAACCCTACTGGTTTCATTGGGCAGCAGGGCTTGAGATGTCATTTCATCTCAATGTCGGGTAAAAGTCCCACAAAATTGGAAGCAATGTCTCCAAAATGACCTTTACAGTGTTGACGGGGACGTTAAACTTCAAATCAAAACAAACAAAACAATGTTATTTGTTTCCAGCCCATTTAACGTTCCTTCAGAGCTCTAGACCCATTTTGTCTAGTCAATGGTTAAAGAACACAGACAAATTGGCCTTGGTGTGGACATAAGCTTTCCCATGTATGGCTTTTGCAAAGGTGGGCTTAGAGGTCTAAATGTCTTTCAGACTAAATGCCAAGTAAACTGTTACAAAAGCCTGATGTGAAGCTGAACTGTTAAGGAGGAAATCCTAGATACAGTGGAACTTCGATAGCTCGAACACCGATGGCTCGTTTACCATGGCTGTGTCGAACACTTTCCCAAGCCCCTAGGGAAATCCTCTATATACGAAATAAGCGGGGTAATTTAGGAGATTATTGTCTTTTATATTACAAATGTATGCTGTGCATTGAGAGGATTCTAATGAGTATACACAGCATACATTTTCATTATCGAATACCGAATAAGATGTACAAAAGGACATGTATCTCGTTATGTGTCCAGGCAGTCACCCTCAGTGGCTCGAACTACCCGTCTCGAACACATTTGAGAGGTCCCTAAGGTGTTTGACCCACCGAAGTTCGACTGTATTTAGATAAACTTTCCTCATATCTATTAATGATGCGATGGATTTGGTTCATATTTTGATTGATGATAGATATAGGTCCAAAGTTTTGTTCAGCACTTCCTCCACCCATGCCCATGACCTCAAGGTCAAGGTTATGGATTTAGAAACTTTTGATGTTGAACACTCAAGTTAAGGTATTTGTACCAGGTAGAACCTTATAATTTAAGAGCTCATATCTTCCAAAGTATAAGAAGGATTTGGTTCATATTTGGTATGATGATATATATAGGTGCAAATTTTAATTCAGCAATACCCCCACTCATGCTGATGTCCTCAAGGTCAAGGTCATAGACTTTGACTGAGGTTAAGCTATCTGTACAAGGTAGAACCTTATTATTAAAGAGCTTAATATATCTTCCAAAGCATATTATGGATTTGGATCATATATGGTATGATGATTGATATATGTGCAAAGTTTTATTCAGCAATGCCCCCACTCAAGCCTATGACTTCAAGGTCAAGGTCACCAACTAAGAAATTTTTAGCTCACCTGTCACGTAGTGACGAGGTGAGCTTTTGGGATCACTTTTTGTCCGTCGTCCGTCCGTCCGTGCGTGCGTGCGTCCGTAAACTTTTCTTCAAACGACATCTCCTCCTAAACCACTTATCAGATTTTGACCAAACTTCACAGGAATGATCCTTAGGTGGCCCCCTTTCAAAGTTGTTCAAATGGTTCCGGTCCGTTGCACATATAGGTCACAGTAGCCAAAAATAGATTTTTTTCACCGAAAACTTAAAAAATCTTCTTCTCTGAAACCACGAGGCCCAGGTCTTTGATATTTGGTATGAAGCTTCATCTAGTGAACCCCTACCAAGATTGTTCAAATTATAATAGTGCTGGGGCCAAAAATGCCCCCGCACCGGGGGCCCTTTGGTTTTACATGGGCTTATATAGGGAAAATCTTTAAAAATCTTCTTCTCTGAAACCGCAAGGCCCAGGTCTTTGATATTTGGTATGAAGCTTCATCTAGTGGACCCCTACCAAGATTGTTTAAATTATAGTGCTGGGGCTAAAAATGCCCCCGCACGGGGGCCCTTGGTTTTACATGGGCTTATATAGGGAAAATCTTTAAAAATCTTCTTCTCTGAAACTGCTGGGCCCAGGTCTTTGATATTTGGTATGAAGCTTCATCTAGTGGACCCCTACCAAGATTGTTCAAATTATAGTGCTGGGGCCAAAAATGCCCCCGCACCGGCGCCCTTTTGTTTTACATAGGCTTATATAGGGAAAATCTTTAAAAATCTTCTTCTCTGAAACTGCAAGGCCCAGGTCTTTGATATTTGGTATGAAGCTTCATCTTGTGGACCTCTACCAAGATTGTTCAAATTATAGCCCTGGGGCCAAAAATGCCCCTGCTCTGGGGCCCTTTGGTTTTACATAGACTTATATAGGGAAAATCTTGAAAAATCTTCTTCTCTGAAACCACAAGGCTTAGATCTTCGATATTTGCTATGAAGCTACAGCTAGTGGACCTCTATAAAGATTGTTCAAATTATAGCCCTGAGACCAAAAATGCCCCCTGCCATGTGGCCCTTTGGTTTTACATACAATTATATAGGGAAAATCTTTAAAAATCATCTTAGGTCTTTGATATTTGTTATGAAGCTTCAGCAAGTGGACCTCTACCAAGATTGTTCAAATTATAGCCCTGGGGCTAAAAATGCCCCCGCTCCGGGGCCCTTTGGTTTTACATAGACTTATGTAGGGAAAATCTTGTTTAACAAAGACTTCTATTTGCAGGGTAAACCTTTAAAATCTTCTTCTCTGAAACCCGAAAGCCCAGGTCATTCATATTCGATATGAAGCTTCATCTTGTGGACCTCTACCAAGATTGTTCAAATTATAGCCCTGGGGCCAAAATTGACCCTGCCTGGGGCCCACTTGTTATACATTGGATCAGGTGAGCGAACCAGGGCCCTCTGGGCCCTCTTGTTAATATTTAAGACTCAAGTTAAGATATTTGTACCAGGTAAAACCTTAACTTTTTTTTATTGATTAATTGGTTCATATTTGTTATGATGATAGATGTAGGTCCAAAAATTCATTCAGCAATACCCCGGCCCATGCCCATGGCCTCATGATAAAGGTCACAGATTTAGAAACTTTTAAAGAGCTATTATTTTCCAAACCATACAATGGATTTGGTTTATATTTTCTTGTTCCTTATTATAAGACGCATTCAGTGATACCAATCTAGGGGTCTCCCAGGGTGCGCCGGGGCCATGCCCCACCCCTCCACTTCATAAAAGGCGATATATCTCACCCGACCCCAAAAGCATATATCTGCCCCCGCCCATAGGGGCTTGAAGAAATATATGGGCTGCAAGATGCTTCCACGCAGAGCTGAATCCGGGCTGCACACTAGTACTGGTAAACCGCTTAGAGGATCTAAGCCTGTCCAGGAACCGCGGTGCGAGGCGGACCGTCCATGCTAATAAACCCTATTGGTTCCATTGGGCGACAGGGCTTGAGTTGTCATTTCATCTCATTGTCGGGTAAAAGTCCCACAAAATTGGAAGCATCGTCTCCAAATTGACCTTTACAGTGTTGACGGGGATGTTAAACCTCAAATCAAACAAAACCAAAACCATATATATTCTTGTTTCTTATGATAAGACGCATTTAGTGACACCAACTTGTGTGTCCCCTGGGATGTGCCTGGGCCATGCCCCACCCCCTCCACTTTGTAAAAGGTCAAATATCTCAGAAACCATTTAGATCCCCACCCCTTAACCATATATATTCTTGTTCCTTATGATAAGACACGTTCAATGATACCAACCTAGGGGGCTCCCAGGGTGCACTTGGGCCATGCCCCACCCCTCCACTTCATAAAATGACATATATCTCAGAAGCTGTTCAGATTCCCACCCCTAATGCATGTATATTTGTGTTCCATATGATAAAGACTCATTCAGTCACAACAACCTGGGCAGTCTTTGTGCTAGGGCAATGTGTCGATGCCATGGCCCACCCCTCTACTTCATAAAAAGCCATATATATCTCAGACACCATTAAGATCCCCACCTCATAATTATATATATTATTGTTCCTTGTGATTAAACACATTCAGTCACACCAACTTGGTGGTCCACAGGGGTCATTCCTCTCCTCTTCACTTCATAAGAGGGCCTCCTATCTCAGAAACAGTTCAGATGCCCACTCATAAACAATATATTTTCTTGGTCCTAGTGATAAGACACATTCAAGGACAACAATCTTGGATTTCCTCGGTGTCCCAGGGCAATGCTTCAACCCCTCCACAGCTTAAAAGGCCTTTTATCTCAGGAACTGTATACAGAGTCCACATTGAATGGGGGTTCATTTGGGAGACTTTATAATCAATAACTTAAAACCATACATGGCTGCCAGTGGTCAGTGCCCGCCTGAGCTCTGGTGAGCATAGTGGCCCAAGAGCCTCTTGTTTATTTATTTATTTTAGCCACAGCATGGAGTTACATCTTGTAGAGTTCCAACCATTTATGCCTTAAGTGTAATGAACACTTTAACTGTTCATTTTCATATTTTATTATTATTCAGATGAAAAATTTTCATTTGTATGAAAAAAGTTTAATACTTCACTTTAATATTCTATAATTATTTCATTTTTATTTATGGATTCATGTTTTTTATCAGAGACATATATTATACAAATATATATATCCAATACCTTAGCTGGCTGTCAATAGCGAATTCGCTATCGACAGCCGGCTGTCAATAGCGAATTCGCTATCGACAGCCGGCTGTCAATAGCCACTGTCGAAACTGTCATTAAATAATCATTTGCCTCTATAATATGGTCATATTTCTTTCTAAGGGTAGTTCTATAAGTCCGAGTCACAATTGAAACAAAAAATGTTAAAGTGAAACATCAAGTCTACTATCTTGCTTCTCTTACATATAAGAAGAAATTTGGCATTTAGAAAATAGTTCATACCCAAAAGTTGGGGTGGGGGTAAAGATATCCTGGCCAGTTTCCCTTTACCCCCGGGGGTAAAGATATCCCAGCCGGGATATCTTTACCCCCGCTTTTCCACTCACCACCACCACCCATTTCACGACTGACAGGGATAAGGCAAGATTATGAAAGATTGTCATAAGGGACATTTTGAATAAGAAAATATACAAAAAAGAAGTTATTAAATAATCATTTGCCTCTATAATATGGTCATATTTCTTACTAAGGGTAGTTCTATTAGTCCGAGTCATGATTGAAACGAAAAAATGTTTAAGTGAAACATTGAGTCCACTATATTGCTTCACTTACATATTAGAAGAAATTGGGCATTAAGAAAATAGTGTATACCCAAAAGTTGGGGTGGGGGTAAAGATATCCTAGCCAGTTTAGCTTTACCCCCGGGGGTGAAGATATCCAGGGTGGGGGTAAAGATATCCCGGGATATCTTTACCCCCGGGGGTAAAGCTACCCAGGGGGTAAAGATAAACTGTTACACCGGTACTGAAAAGTCAGTACGACCCAAACTTTGTGTTCGAGCCTACCGAGGTTCAACCCATCAAGGTTTGACTGTATTTTTGCTGGAAAAATGTGATGCAAAAGCTGCTAACATTTTTTCAGCAAAAATACCAAAAACTTGCTAGAACATTTAACAATATGACCACTAACGAGCTTGTTAAGCTAAGGATGCTTTGAACAACTGGGCACTGATTGTATTCATTTCTGATCATTTGTCTTTTTAGCTCGCCTTACGAAAGTAAGTGGGAGCTATTGCCATACCCCCGGGCGTCCGGCGTCGGCGTCGGCGTCGGCGTCGGCGTCAGCGTCGGAGTCGGCGTCAGCGTCGGCGTCCGCATTTGGTTAAAGTTTACCTGCAAGCTTTTATATGTGATGTTTTACAACTTTATTTTGAATATATAATTAATAATTGCTAAAAAAACAATATTTAACATTATCATTGTACTTCATTTTACAGGTTTTTTGGCTTAAATTGGACTTTTTGAGAAGTTAATATTTTCCTCTGTATTACCTCCCTTACTTCTCTGTGTTAAAGTTTACCTGCAAGCTGCGTGAGTTCAAATCCTGGAGGAGGAAAGTTTTTTTTTTTTTTTTCTTTTCTTTTTTTCCTTTTTAAAAACATAGCGGGGTCTGGGGCTCAAGGTCAAGGTCACTGTGGCTATTTTTAGAAAAACATTGTCATCGCTCTAGCGCCTTCATTTATTGATGTATTTTAATATAACTTTACCCACATGTTGGGTATAATGATATCTTGAGTGACTTTGACTTACAGGGTCCGGGGCCTAAGGTCAAGGTCACTACTTTCAGGGTCACGGGGTCAAGGTCACTCTGGCTATTTTTAGAAAAAAAACATTGTCATCGTTCTTGCACCGATTTTAATGTATAACTTCACACAAATGTTGGGTATGATGATATCGCTAGCAAGTTCAACTTTCAGGTTCCGGGGCTGAAGGTCAAGGTCACTGTGGCTATTTTTAGAAAAAACTTTGTGATTGCTCTAGTGCCTACATTTATGGATGGATTTTGATATAACTTCACAAAAATGTTGGCAATGATGATATCTTGAGCGAGTTCGACTTTCAGGGTCTGGGGCTGAAGGTCAAGGTCACTGTGGCTATTTTTATACCCCCGGCATACGAAGTATGTCAGGGGGTATATAGTTTTCGTCTTTCCGTCCGTTTATCCGTTCGTTGGTTCGTTCGTATGTTCGTTTGTTCGTTCGTACGTTCGTTCGGTCGTTCGTCAACCTTTACGTCAAAGTTTTGCGTTAAACCTTTTTAGCTCACCTGAGCACGAAGTGCTCAAGGTGAGCTTTTGGGATCGGTCTTTGTCCGTCGTCCGTCGTCCGTGCGTGCGTGCGTGCGTGCGTCCGTCGTCAACTTTTGCTTTAAACAACTTCTTCTACAAAACTGCTGGACAGATTTTGATCTAATTTCACAGGAATGCTCCTTGGGTGATCCTCTACCAAAATTGCTCAAACTGTTCTGCTCGGGTGAACAAGATGGCCGCCAGAGCTAAAAATAGAAAAACCTTTAAACGACTTCTCCTGCTTAACCAGTGGATGGATTTTGAATTTATTTCACAGGAATATTCCTTGGATGACCTTCTACCAAAATTGCTCAAACAGTTCCGCTCCGGTGAACAAAATGGCCGCCAGAGCTAAAAATAGAAAAACCTTTAAACGACTTCTTCTCCTTAACCAGTGGATGGATTTTGAAATTATTGCACAGGAATGTTCCTTGGGTGCCCCTCTACTAAAATTGCTCAAACCGTTCCGCTCGGGTGAACAAAATGGCCGCCAGAGCTAAAAATAGAAAAACCTTTAAACGACTTCTTCTCCTTAACCAGTGGATGGATTTTGAAATTATTGCACAGGAATGTTCCTTGGGAGCCCCTCTACTAAAATTGCTCAAACCGTTCCGCTCGGGTGAACAAAATGGCCGCCAGAGCTAAAAATAGAAAAACCTTTAAACGACTTCTTCTCCTTAACCAGTGGATGGATTTTGAAATTATTGCACAGGAATGTTCCTTGGGTGCCCCTCTACTAAAATTGCTCAAACCGTTCCGCTCGGGAGAACAAAATGGCCGCCAGAGCTAAAAATAGAAAAACCTTTAAACGACTTCTTCTCCTTAACCAGTGGATGTATTTTGAAATTATTGCACAGGAATGTTCCTTGGGAGCCCCTCTACTAAAATTGCTCAAACTGTTCCGCTCGGGTGAACAAAATGGCCGCCAGAGCTAAAAATAGAAAAAACGTTAAAGGACTTCTTCTCCTTAATCAGTGGATGGATTTCGAAATTACTTCACAGGAATGTTCCTTGGGTGACCCTCTACCAAAATTGCTCAAACTGTTCCGTTCGGGTGAACAAAATGGCCGCCAGAGCTAAAAATAGAAAAACCTTTAAAGGACTTCTTCTCCTTAACCAGGGGATGGATTTCGAAATTACTTCACAGGAATGTTCCTTAGGTGACCCTCTGCGAAAATTGCTCTTACCATTCCGCTCCAGTGAACAAGATGGCCACCAGAGCTAAAAATAGAAAAACCTTTAAACGACTTCTACTCCTTAACTAGTGGATGGATTTTGAAATTACTTCACAGGAATGTTCCTTGGGTGACCCTCTACCAAAATTGCTCAAACGGTTCCACTCGGGTGAACAAGATGGCCACCAGAGCTAAAAATAGAATAACGTTTAAACGGCTTTTTCTCCTTAACCAGTGAATGGATTTTGAAATTATTTCAAAGGAATGTTCCTTGTGTGACCCTCTACCAGAATTGCTCAAAACCGTTCTGCTCGGGGTGAACAAAATGCCGCCAGAGCTAAAAATAGAAAAAACCTTTAAACGACTTCTACTCCTTAACCAGTGGATGGATTTTGAAATTATTTCACAGGAATGTTCCTTTGGTGAATCTCATCAAAAAATGCTCATTACCGTTCCGCTTGGGTGAACAAAAATGGCCGCCAGAGCTAAAAATAGAAAAACTTTTAAACGATTTCTTCTCCTTAACCAGTGGATGGATTTTGAAATTATTTCACAGGAATGTTAGTTTGGTGTCCCTCTACCAAAATTGCTCATACTGTTCAGCTCGAGGGAACAAAATGGCCACCAGAGCTTCTCCTGCTTAACCAGTGATGGATTATAAGCCCTTGGGCAAAAAACGGCCCCGCCCCGGGGCCCACTGGTTTTACATAGGCTTATATAGGGAAAACCTTTAAAAATCTTCTTGTCTGAAACCAGAAGGCCCAGGTCTTTGATATTTGGTATTTAGCTTTGTCTAGTTGATCGCTACCAAGATTGTTCAAATTATAGCCCTGGTGCCAAAAACAGCCCCACCCCGGGGCCCACTGGTTTTACATAGGCTTATATATGGAAAACCTTTAAAAATCTTCTTGTCTGAAACCAGAAGACCCAGGTCTTTGATATTTGGTATGAAGCTTCTTCTAGTGGACCTCTACCAAGATTGTTCAAATTATAGCCCTGGGGCCAAAACTGGCCCCGCCCAGGGGCCCACTGGTTTAACATAGGCTTACATTGGGAAAACCTTTAAAAATCTTCTTGTCTGAAATCAGAAGGCCCAGGTCTTTGATATTTGGTAAGTAGCTTCGTCAAGTGGACTGTTACCAAGATTGTTCAAATTATAGCCCTTGGGCCAAAAAATGCCCCCGGGCCAGGGCCCACTGGTTTTACACAGGCTTTTATAGGGAAACCTTTAAAAATCTTCTCGTCTGAAACCAGAAGGCCCAGGTCTTTGATATTTGGTATGAAGCGTCATCTAGTGGACCTCTACCAAGATTGTTGAAATTATAGCCCTGGGGCCAAAAATGTCGCCGCCCAGAGACCCTTTGGTTTTACATAGACTTATAAAGGGGAAATTTTTAAAAATCTTCTTCTCTGAAACTGCAAGGCCCAGGTCTTTGATATTTGGTATGGAGCTTCATCTAGTGGACCTCTACCAAGTTTGTTAAAATTATAGCCCGTGGGCCCACAAATGCCCCCCACTCCGGGGCCCTTTGGTTTTACAGAGACTTATATAGCCTGGTGCATAGACTTATGTAGGGAATATCTTTATAAAATCTTCTTCTCTGAAACAGCAAGGCCCAGGTCTTTTATATTTGGTGTGTAGCGTCATCTAGTGGACCTTTGCCAAGATTGTTCAAATTATAGCCTTTGTTTTTGTTTGGTATGAAGCTTCACCTTTAAGACCTCCCTCAACATTATGCACATTAACCTTTACCCTGCTGAATTAATTTTTTATCGATACTCCGTCCCACTGAATTGTTTCTATCAAATACTACCATTTTCAGCAACTTTTAACATGCAAAAACCCGTATTTTTCTTGATTTCTCCACCATTCAAAGCATATGGAAAACGAAAGTAGCCTACTGTCACTCAGCTGACTGAGTCGAAAAATCATTTAAAACGCCCTTTCAGAGCGTATTTTGGGCTCGATTAGATCAAGTTCGTCAAAAAGTAGCGATTTCCTCAAAAAAATTGCATCCTTACCCAGAAAACCCGAAGAAAATCTATCCAAAAACATCGAAACGGCAAGCTTTTTTTTTTTCATCGATGCCCGGATGTTATTTGATACTGAAATGCCAAACCGCACCGAAAAACGAGAGTTCCTCCTTTTCTACGAGTCGCACCAAGCACACCAGTCAATTTTCGGCGCACGATTGCGCCTACAGCGTGGCGCCATTACATTTTCACCGGGCGCACGAATGCGCCTACAGCATGCTAAAGGTTAAAGCCCTTTGGCCAGTAATGGCCCTCCCTGGGGCCCACTTGTTACACTATGGATCAGGTGAGCGATCCAGGGCCATCATGGCCCTCTTGTGTTTTTATATTAGGATCACTTTTTGTCTGTCATCCGTGCGTAAACAATTTCTTCAAACGACATCTCCTCCTAAACCACTGATCGGATTTTGTACAAACTTCACAGGAATGATCCTTAGGTGGTCCCCTTTCGAAGTTGTTCAAATGGTTCCAGTCCATTGCACATCTAGGTCACAGGAGCCAAAAATAGATTTTTTCACCATAAACTTAAAAAATCTTCTTCTCTGAAAACGCAAGGCCCAGGTCTTTGATATTTGGTATGAAGCTTCATCTAGTGGACCCCCTACCAAGATTGTTCAAATTATAGTGCTGGGGCCAAAAATGCCCCCGCCCCAGGGCCCTTTGGTTTTACATGGGCTTATATTGGGAAAATCTTTAAAAAATCTTCTTCTCTGAAACTGCAAGGCCCAGGTCTTTGCTATTTGGTATGAAGCTTCATCTAGTGTACCCCTACCAAGACTGTTCAAATTATAGTGCTGGGCCAAAAATGCCCCCCCCCCCCCCCCCCCCCCCCCCACCCCCCCCGGGGCCCTTTGGTTTTACATAGGCTTATATAGGGAAAATCTTTAAAAATCTTCTTTTCTGAAACTGCAAGGCCCAGGTCTTTGATATTTGGTATGAAGCTTCATCTTGTGGACTTCTATCAAGATTGTTCAAATTATAGCCCTAAGGCCAAAAATGCCCCCGCTCCTGGGCCCTTTGATTTTTTCATAGACTTATATAGGGAAAATCTTGAAAAATCTTCTTCTATGAAACCACAAGGCCTAGGTCTTTGACATTTGGTATGAAGCTTCAGCTAGTGGACCTCTACCAAGATAGTTCAAATTATAGCCCTGGGGCCACAAATGCCCCCACCCCAGGGCCCTTTGGTTTTACATAGACTTATAATAGAGATAATCTTTGAAAATTCTTCTTCTCTGAAACAACAAGGCCCAGGTCTTTGATATTTGGTGTGAAGCTTCATCTAGTGGACCTTTATCAAGATTGTTTAAATTATAGCCCTGAGGCCAAAAATGCCCCTGCCCGGGGCAATTTGTTTTTACATAGGCTTATGTAAGGAATATCTTTAAAAAAATCTTCTTCTCTGAAACCGCAAGGCCCAGGTCTTCGATATTTGTTGTGTAAGCTTCATCTAGTGGATCTTTGCCAAGATTGTTCAAATTATAGCCTTTGTTGATATTTGGTATGAAGCTTCACCTTTTTAGACCTCCCTCAGCATTATGCACATTATAACCCTGGGGTCAATAATGGCCCTCCCCGGGGCCCACTTGTTACTCTATGGATCAGGTGAGCGATCCAGGGCCATCATGGCCCTCTTGTTGATTGCTCATATCTCTGTAACCACAGGTTGGATTCTCTTCATATTTGGTACAGGATATCTCTATACCATTACCTTTCATATGGAGTATCTAAGCACCTGGGTCAAGCCCCTGGGTGGGTTGTCTGTCTGTCCGTCTGTCTGTTCATCTACTTTTACGTCAAAGTTTTGTGTTAAACCTTTTTCATTGCTGATATCTCTGTAACCACATTTTAGATTCTCTTCATGTTTGTTACAGGATATCTCTATAGCATTACCTTTCATATGGAATATCTAAGCCCCTGGGTCAAGCCCCTGGGGGGGCTGTCTGTCTGTCTGTTCATCTAATTTTACGTCAAAGTTTTGTGTTAAACCTTTTTCATTGCTGATATCTCTGTAACCTCATGTTAGATTCTCTTCATGTTTGGTAAAGGATATCTCTATAGCATTACCTTTCATATGGAATATCTAAGCCTCTGGGTCAAGCCCCTGGTAGGGCTGTCTGTCTGTCTGTTCATCTACTTTTACGTCAAAGTTTTGTGTTAAACCTTTCTTCATGGCTGATATCCCTGTAACCACGTTAGATTCTCTTCATTTTTATACCCCCCGGCATAACGAAGTATGTCAGGGGGTATATAGTTTTCGTCTTTCCCGGTCCGTTCGTTGGTTCGTTTGTTCGTTCGTTCGTACGTTCGTTCGGTCGTTCGTCAACCTTTACGTCAAAGTTTTGCGTTAAACCTTTTTGATTGCTCATATCTCTGTAACCACAGGTTGGATTCTCTTCATATTTGGTACAGGATATCTCTATAGCATTACCTTTCATATAGAATATCTAAGCTCCTGGGTCAAGCCCCTGGGTGGGTTGTCTGTCTGTCCGTCTGTCTGTTCATCTACTTTTACGTCAAAGTTTTGTGTTAAACCTTTTTCATTGCTGATATCTCTGTAACCACATATTAGATTCTCTTCATGTTTGTTACAGGATATCTCTATAGCATTACCTTTCATATGGAATATCTAAGCCCCTGGGTCAAGCCCCTGGGGGGGCTGTCTGTCTGTCTGTTCATCTAATTTTACGTCAAAGTTTTGTGTTAAACCTTTTTCATTGCTGATATCTCTGTAACCTCATGTTAGATTCTCTTCATGTTTGGTAAAGGATATCTCTATAGCATTACCTTTCATATGGAATATCTAAGCCTCTGGGTCAAGCCCCTGGTAGGGCTGTCTGTCTGTCTGTTCATCTACTTTTACGTCAAAGTTTTGTGTTAAACCTTTTTCATTGCTGATATCCCTGTAACCACATGTTAGATTCTCTTCATTTTTGATAAATGATTTCATGATGCATGTCCCTTCGCCCACCCATGGTGACCTTGACCTCAAGGTCACGGACTTAGAAATTTTTGCATTTGGTTAAAGTTTTATGTCAAAGTTTATAGATGCCTGTATGTTCTATTTGATGCCCTCACTCCCTTTGTCCATTTAGAAATTTTATGTTTGGTTTAGCTTTTACAAGCACATTTATAGATTCTTATAGCTTCTTGACTTCATTCATATCACATACAAGCTCGAAAGATATATCAGAGGGTGACGCTGGCCGGGGGTATACGTGACCCACTGGTCACTTTCTCTAGTTAGAAAAACTTTGTCATCGCTCTTGCGCCTTCATTTATTGATGGATTTTAATATACCTTGACACAAATGTTTGGTATGATGATATCTTGAGTGACTTTGACTTTCCGGGTCAGGGGCTGAAGGTCAAGGTCACTGTGGCTGTTTTTAGAAAAACTTGATCATTGCTCTAGTGTCCAGATTTATTGATGGATTTTAAGGTAACTTCATACAAATGTTGGCTATGAAGTTCAACTTTCAGGGTCTGGGGCTCAAAGTCAAGGTCACTGTGGCTATTTTTAGAAAAACTTTGTCATCACTCTTAAGTACCTACATTTATTGATGGATATAATGTAATTTTACACAAATGCTAGGCTAGGCTTTTTTTAATTTGTCTTGCTCGAGGTGATTTGTATCGTCTGTGATGCCTTGTTATTACTTGGTAGTTTGTAGAATTTTTTTTTTATCAAATATAGATTTCTTTTTCATTTTTTTTTTTTTTTTTTTTGCAGTAGAAAGGCTTGAAAACAGGATGATTAGGGGTACATTTTGGTTCTCTTTCATTTGCTGCAGTCTATTGGGCTGTTTTACAGAAGAAAATTTTTTTTATAACTTGCCCTCATCCATCTTAGGCCCCCAAAGGCGAGCTATGTTGTCTTCTGACAACTCTTGTTTTAACTTTTATTCGTTTGTGTTCAATAGCTTTCTTAATCTTAGATGGATTTTGAAATTACTTTGCAGCAGTGTCAAGAATCAGGAGACAATGTGTCGCTTACATGACCCAGATTAATACCTCCAAGGCCAAGGTCAAAATTGTACTCACACAGTCCGTTACATAACACTCACTTCTGTGTCTCATTCAAATGGTGGGGAAATCCGTATCAAACGGGCCTCCGTGGCCTAGTGGATAAGAGCGCTGACTCTTAGTCATTAGGTCTCTCACCGCCGTAGGTTCGAGCCTCGCTCGGGCCACGTGTGAGACGCCAAGTTCTGCAACGGAAGGTCAGGTGGTTTTTCTCCGGGTACTCCGGTTTTCGCCCACCTCTGATTAACGATCGGCTTGATATGAGTGAAATAATCTTGAAAGGGCCGTAAAACCCAAACCAAAAAAAAAAAAAAAAAAAAAAACATCCGTATCATATTGGTACAATTCTACTTACTTTTTGAGTTAATTTCCTTGAAAGTATTTTCGTAACAAAATTGTATCGGCTTTATAACTTGAAAACCGTTCTAGCTATATTCATGAACCTTCATATAAATATCAATTAACATTAGATGACATGCAGAGTGCAAGAACTATAACTCTTGCGTTTATACTTTTTGAGTTATTTCCCTTGGAAGTTGGTCAAAAATTGTGCCCACTCAAAAACTTGAAAACCTTTTCAAGATATCTTCCTGAAACCTTATATAAATATCAGTCAGCGTTAGATGATGTGCTGAGTGCAAGAACTATAACTCTTGCATGTGTACTTTTGAGTTCCTTCCTTTATAGCTCACCTGGGCCGAAGGCTCCAGGGGAGCTTATAGTATAGTGGGTCCTCCGTCGTCCGTCCGTCGTCCGTCCACACTTTTGAGCAGCTATATCTCTGTATCCTGCAGGCTGATCTCAATCATTTCTCATCTGTAGCATGCCTCTGGTGGGGCATTGATGACATAAACTTTTTTTTGAAATCGCTGTAAAACTTTGGTTCCTATGGCAACCACAAGGTCCCATAGACTTACTATTGGAAAATGCTTGTCATCACCGTAGCGCCTTCAGTTTTGATCGGATCTTTCTGAAACTTATATGTAAGGTGGCTGTGGATAAAATCTCGGATGAGTTCGAAAACCGGCCAAGTCGGCCACTTTATCATAGAGTTACGTCCCTTTGATTGCTGAAAATGCCCATTTTCGACCTTGTCATCACCATAGCTAGGACTGGCTAATCGGAGCTGTAAAGATAATCGATTATCAGTCCTGTCATTGCGATCGATAATCGATTAGTAATCGCTGAGGTTTTACCTGTCTTGCCTTCTGTCTGAGCATGACTCTTACCATATGTTGCACTTTATCATATGTATATTTGAACAGACAGGCCTGAGCAAACAGTGTAGACCCAGATGAGACGCCGCAGAATGCACTGTTTGCCACTCATCCAGCTATTTTAGGCATAACTTTGGGTAGTAAATTGTACCTATCAAGCAATCGATTAAAAGCAAATCAGAAATGATAATCATTTTTGTGGAATTTATCGATCGATTAATCGATTGTACGATTAACCGTGTCAGCCTTAACCATAGCCCCTTCAGTTTTGATCGGATCTTTCTAAAACTTATATGTATTGTGGCTGGGGATAAAACCTCGGATGATTTCGAAAACCGGCCAAGTCCGCCGATTTATCATAAAGTTACGTCCCTTTGATTGCTGAAAATGCCGATTTTTGACCTTTTCATCACCGTAGCCCCTTCAGTTTTGATCAGATCTTTCTGAAACTTATATGTAAGGTGGCTGTGGATAAAATCTCGGATGAGTTTGAAAACCGACCAAGTCAGCCCTTTTATCTTAGAGTAACGTCCCTTTGATTGCTGAAAATGCTGATTTTTGACCTTGTCATCACTGTAGCCCTTTCAGTTTTGATCGAATCTTTCTGAAACTTATAGGTAAAGTGGCTGGGGATAAAATCTCGGATGAGTTCGAAAACCAGCCAAGTTGGTCCATTTATCACAGAGTAACAACCCTTTGATTGCTGAAAATCCGATTTTTTACCTTGTCATCACCGTAGCCCTTTCAGTTTTGATCGGATCTTTCTGAAACTTATATGCAAGGTGGCTGGGGATAAAGCCTCGGATGAGTTTGCATACCGGCAAAGGTGGCCTATTTATCATAGAGTTAGGTCCCTTTGATTGCTGAAAATGTTGATTTTTGACCTTGTCAACACTGTAGCCCCTTCAGTTTTGATCGGATCTTTCTGAAACTTATATGTAAGGTGGCTGGGGATAAAACCTCGGATGAGTTCGAAAACCGGCCAAGTTGCCCCATTAACTTTATAGTTATATCCCTTTGATGGCTGAAAATGTCGATTTTTTACCTTGTCATAACCGTAGCCCCTTCAGTTTTGATCGAATCTTTCTGAACCTATATGTAAGGTGACTGGAGTTAAAACCTAGGATGAGTTTGAATACCGGACAAGTTGGCCCATTTATCATTGATTTACGTCCCTTTGATTGCTGAAAATGCCAATTTTTGACCTTGTCATCACCATAGCCCCTTCAGTTTTGATTGGATCGTTCTGAAACTTATATGTAAGGTGGCTGGGGATAAAATCTTGGATGAGTTCGAAAACAGGCCAAGTCAGCCCATTTATCGTAGATTTATGTCCCTTTGATGGCTGAAAATGTTGATTTTTTACCTTGTCATTACCGTAGCCCCTTCAGTTTTGATCGGATTTTTCTGAAACTTATATACATGTAAGGTGGCTGGGGATGAAACTTCGGATGAGTTCGAAAACTGGCCCAGTCGGCTCATTTATTTTAGAGTAACATCCCTTTGATTGCTAAAAATGCCAAATTTTGACCTTGTCATCACCGTAGCCCGGATCTTTCTGAAACTTATATTTGAGGTGGCTGGGAATAAAATCTTGGATGAGTTTGAATACTGGCCAAGTCTGATTGGATCTTTCTGAAACTTACATGTAAGGTGGCTGGGAATAAAACCTCAGGTGAGTTTGAATACCGGCCAAGTCGGCACATTTATCATAGAGTGACGTGCCTTTGATTGCTGAAAATGCCTATTTTCGACATTGTCATCACTGCTGCCCCTTTAGTTTTGAACGGATCTTCATGAAACTTACAAACAAGGAAGTCAGGCAGAAAGCTTGGAGGAGTTTGAAAACTTTTGTTTTTGAACTTGTCATCACCATAGCCACTTCAGTTTAGATCGGATCTTCTTAGCATGTCAGGAATAAAAGGTCAGCCTGTTTATCATAGAGTTACATTCTACTTGATTTTCAGAAAATGCTTACCCTGTCATCACCATGTCCTCCCATAAAGCCTTCAGTAAAGGTTGGCACTTCCTTAAACTTTGAATCTGTTAGCTCAGGTGAGCGATACAGGACCAAGCTAGCTTGGTCCTCTTGTTTTTGTCTATCACAAAATGGTATCCCCTCTGTTAATTGAAAACCGTTTAATATATCTTCCCTAAGATTCATATAAATATCAAACAAAATTATATGACATACAGAGCATACAGAGCTTTTAAACTTATTGAGTTATTATAGCCCCGCTTTGAAAAAGTGGGGGCTATATTGGATTTGGCTTGTCCGGAATTCCGTCTGTCTGTCTGTCTGTCTGTCTGTCTGTCTCTGTCTGTCTGTCTGTAATATTTGTTTGTGCAAATGTGTGTGGCTGAAAAACTCCAGTTTTATACATGAACATTGATCCCGACCTGACGGAGAATATTGTAAGACAATCCCGAGTCGGGTGTTTTTTCTGCCGTCGTGTCAACTACCAGTATACATTGTCTTGGTTTTTTATTGTTGACACGTTACCATGCGACGAAAAGGCAGACATATGTGTCGTCAGTGAGCTAGGCCTTCTGCTGACTGACATGTCGCTGGCGGTCTGTTTTGGATTCACTTTGTGAACGCCGACTTCGGAGCAACTGGTCCGAACGAAAAATAAAACTTAAATGTAAGAAGTGAATGGCTGACGATTCGTGCCAGTTGCTCCTAGGTAATGCTCATAATGGTTCATTGTGAAGGTTTTATTTTGCAAATTCCTGACTAGTTTCTTCCAATAATATGGATTTCTTCAGAGGGATGTTCACAATGTTGGTGTTCCGAGATTTGCGCTGTTTATATACCCTTGGGGCCGGTCAACCGGCCCCCTTATTTGCCGATGCGCACGCATCATGTGTCTTAGACCTCTCACCGGCCCCCGGGGGCCGGTAACGTCGCTATCGCTGATGCGATTAACCGGCCCCTTTGGGGCCGGTGGCGTTGCTAACCGCCATTTTTGTATTGTTGCACGTGACGTTCAGATTGAACTGCATTTCCTGTGTTCAGGAAAGAAAATGGCGGTTATTGAAAGCACCAATATGTCCTCCCTGGCCACTGTTTGCATGTGGCGTCGGTAGAAGTTTTATTTCCTATATATTTAGGAAAGAAAATAGCGGACATTAAAGCGACTAGATGTCCATGCTGACTGTGATAAAGCAGTCTTTTTGGCGTTATAAAATGAACCTCATTTGCATTGTGTTTTTATGTTAAAATGTAGAGAACTCGGCATGTTCGCCAGTTCAATGCAAACGTATTGAGCTATCCACGAGGTTGCATGTTCATGCACAAACCTGGAGCAGAGGGGTAATAAATGCAAATGTGTGTGGCTGAAAAACTCCAGTTTTATACATGAACATTGATCCCGACCTGACGGAGAATATTGTAAGACAATCCCGAGTCGGGTGTTTTTTCTGCCGTCGTGTCAACTACCAGTATACATTGTCTTGGTTTTTTATTGTTGACACGTTACCATGCGACGAAAAGGCAGACATTACCCCTCTGCTCCAGGTTTGTGCATGAACATGCAACCTCGTGGATAGCTCAATACGTTTGCATTGAACTGGCGAACATGCCGAGTTCTCTACATTTTAACATAAAAACACAATGCAAATGAGGTTCATTTTATAACGCCAAAAAGACTGCTTTATCACAGTCAGCAAGGACATCTAGTCGCTTTAATGTCCGCTATTTTCTTTCCTAAATATATAGGAAATAAAACTTCTACCGACGCCACATGCAAACAGTGGCCAGGGAGGACATATTGGTGCTTTCAATAACCGCCATTTTCTTTCCTGAACACAGGAAATGCAGTTCAATCTGAACGTCACGTGCAACAATACAAAAATGGCGGTTAGCAACGCCACCGGCCCCAAAGGGGCCGGTTAATCGCATCAGCGATAGCGACGTTACCGGCCCCCGGGGGCCGGTGAGAGGTCTTAGACACATGATGCGTGCGCATCGGCAAATAAGGGGGCCGGTTGACCGGCCCCAAGGGTATATAAACAGCGCAAATCTCGGAACACCAACATTGTGAACATCCCTCTGAAGAAATCCATATTATTGGAAGAAACTAGTCAGGAATTTGCAAAATAAAACCTTCACAATGAACCATTATGAGCATTACCCAGGAGCAACTGGCACGAATCGTCAGCCATTCACTTCTTACCTGTAATATTTGTTTGTCCGGAATTCCGTCTGTCTGTAATATTTGATAGTGGGTACCTTGTTACCGCAACTCCTCTTACAGTTCTAGGTCAATCCTTTTGAAACTTTACAGGTGTTTTCATATATGTCTGAAGATGTGCATATTCTTTTTTCATTATCCTTAAATAATTTTTTTCACTTATTTCACCTTTTTTAACTTAGACAATTTTTGAGATCTACTAATGTTAAAATGTATAGGGAGTAGCTACCTTGTTACCGCAACTCTTCTTACAGTTCTAGGTCAATCCTTTTGAAACTTTACAGGTGTTTTCATATAGGTCTGAAGATGTGCATATTCTTTTTTCATTATCCTTAAATAATATTTTTTACTTATTTCACCTTTTTTAACTTAGACAATTTTTTGAGATCTACTAATGTTAAAATGTATAGGGAGTAGCTACCTTGTTACCGCAACTTCTCTTACAGTCCTAGGTCAATCCTTTTGAAACTTTACAGGTGTTTTCATATAGGTCTGAAGATGTGCATATTCTTTTTTCATTATCCTTAAATAATTTTTTTCACTTATTTCACCTTTTTTAACTTAGACAATTTTTGAGATCTACTAATGTTAAAATGTATAGGGAGTAGCTACCTTGTTACCGCAACTCCTCTTACAGTTCTAGGTCAATCCTTTTGAAACTTAACAGGTGTTTTCATATAGGTCTGAAGATGTGCATGTGCTTTTTTCATTATCCAAAACTTATTTTTTAACTTAGACAAGGCGTAGGTACCTTGTTAGGGATTTAACCCTCTCACAAGTTTTTACCTTTAATTCATGAGTCTTTCTCCTCTGACAGGGCTATAGCGGGGCTATAGTCAGATCCTCTGACAGTTCTAGTTTCACTTGGAAGTTTGTCCATCACAAATCATGTCTGAACTTTAATTTGAAACCTGTTCAAGATATCTTCAAGAAATTTCATGTAAATATCAGTCAACATTAGCCGTTGCACTTATGAATTATTTCCCTTGGAACTTTGTCATAAAATCATGTCCACTCCATAACTTGAAAACTGTTAAGAAATCTTCACAAAACTTTATATGAATATACATGTAATTCAACATCTCCCCGGCCCCCTGTATTCAAAAATTTTAGATGTATACACTAGACACATTTTTAGCTCACCTGGGCCGAAGGCTCCAGGGGAGCTTTTAGTATAACTGGTCATCCGCCGTCCGTCGTCCGTCGTCCGTCGTCTGTCCGTCACCACCTTTGACCAGTTATATCTCTGCAGCCTGCAGGCTGATCTCAATCATTTCTTATCTGTAGCATGCCTTGGGTGGGGCAACGAAGAATTTAGCTTTTTATCAAAATTGATTGAAAACTTTGGTTGCTATGGCAATTCCAATTTCCCATAGACTTACAATGGAAAATGCTTGTCATCACCATAGCACCTTCAGTTTTGATCGGATCTTTCTGAAACTTATATGTAAGGTGGCTGAGGATAAAAGCTCGGATGAGTTCGAAAACCGGCCAAGTCGGCCCATTAATGATAGAGTTACGTCCCTTTGATTGCTGAAAATGCCGATTTTTGACCTTGTCATCACAATAGCCCCTTCAGTTTTGATCGGATCTTTCTGAAACTTATATTTAAGGTTACTGGGGATAAAAGCTCGGATGAGTTCGAAAACCGGCCAATTCGGCCTATTGATTATAGAGTTACGTCCCTTTGATTGCTGAAAATGCAGATATTTGACCTTGTCATCACCGTAGCCCCTTCAGTTTTGTTCGGATCTTTCCGAAACTTATATGTAAGGTGGCTGGGGATAAAACCTTGGATGAGTTCGAAAACCGACCTAGTTGGTCTATTTATCACAGAGTAACGTCCCTTTGATTGCTGAAAATGACGATTTTTGACCTTTTCATCACCGTAGCCCTTTCAGTTTTGATCGGATCTTTCTGAAACTTATATGTAAGATGGTTGGGGATAAAACCTTGGATGAGTTCGAATACCGGCCAAGTTGGCCCATTTATCATAGATTTACGTCCCTTTGATTGCTGAAAATGCCGATTTTTTACTTTGTCATCACCATAGCCCCTTCAGTTTTGATCGGATCTTTCTGAAACTTATATGTAAGGTGGCTGGGGGTAAAAACTTGGATGAGTTCGAAAACAGACCAAGTCGGCCCATTTATCTTAGAGTAACGTCCCTTTGATTGCTGAAAATGCTGATTTTTTACCTTGTCATCACCGTAGCCCTTTCAGCTTTGATCGAATCTTTCTGAAACTTATATGTAACGTGGCTGGGGATAAAATCTCGGATGAGTTCAAATACCGGCCAAGTTCGTCCATTTATCACAGAGAAACGTCCCTTTGATTGCTGAAAATGACGATTTTTGACCTTGTCATCACAGTAGCCCTTTCAGTTTTGATCGGATCTTTCTGAAACTTATATGTAAGGTGGCTGGGGATAAAACCTTGGATGAGGTCGAATACGGGCCAAGGTGGCCTATTTATCATAGAGTTAGGTCCCTTTGATTGCTGAAAATGCCGATTTTTGACCTTGTTATCACTGTAGCCCCTTTAGTTTTGATCGGATCTTTCTGAAACTTATATGTAAGGTGGCTGGGTATAAAACCTCGGATGAGTTAGAAAACCAGCCAAGTCGCCCCATTTACTATATAGTTATGTCCCTTTGATGGCTGAAAATGTCGATTTTTGACCTTGTCATCACCGTAGCCCCTTCAGTTTTGATTTGATCTTTCTGAAACTTATATGTAAGGTGACTGGGGATAAAACCTAGGATGAGTTCGAATACCGCCCAAGTTGGCCCATTTATCATAGAGTTACGTCCCTTTGATTGCTGAAAATGCCGATTTTTGACATTGTCATCACCATAGCCCCTTCAGTTTTGATCGGATCTTTCTGAAACTTATATGTAAGGTGGCTGGGGATAAAAACTTGGATGAGTTCGAAAACCGGCCAAGTTGGTCCATTTATCACAGAGAAACGTCCCTTTGATTGCTGAAAATCGCCCCATTTATCATAGATTTACGTCCATTTGATTGCTGAAAATGCCGATTTTTGAACTTGTCATCACCATAGCCCCTTCAGTTTTGATCGGATCTTTCTGAAACTTATATGTTAGGTGGCTGGGGATAAAAACTTGGATGAGTTCGAAAACCGGCCAAGTTGGTCCATTTATCACAGAGTAACGTCCCTTTGATTGCTGAAAATGACGATTTTTGACCTTGTCATCACCGTAGCCCTTTCAGTTTTGATCGGATCTTTCTGAAACTTATATGTAAGGTGGCTGGGGATAAAACCTTGGATGAGTTCGAATACCGGCCAAGGTGGCCTATTGATCATAGATTTACGTCCCTTTGATTGCTGAAAATGCTGATTTTTGACCTGGTCATCACCATAGCCCCTTCAGTTTTGATCGGATCTTTCTGAAACTTATATGTAAGGTGGCTGGGGATAAAATCTCGGATGAGTTAGAAAACAGGCCAAGTCAGCCCATTTATCATAGAGTTATGTCCCTTTGATGGCTGAAAATGTTGATTTTTGACATTGTCATCACCGTAGCCCCTTCAGTTTTGATCGGATTTTTCTGAAACTTATATATAAGGTGGCTTGGGATAAAACCTCGGATGAGTTCGAAAACTGGCCAAGTCGGCCCATTTATTTTAGAGTAACATCCCTTTGATTGCTAAAAATGCCAAATTTTGACCTTGTCATCACCGTAGCCCCTTCAGTTTTGATCGGATCGTTCTTAAACTTATATGTAAGGTGGCTGGAAATAAAACCTGGGATGAGTTTTAATACTGGTCAAGTCAGCACATATATCATAGTTATATGCCTTTGATTGCTTAAAATGCCTATTTTAGACCTTGTTAGCACTGCTTCCCCCTTCAGTTTTGATCAGATCTTTGTGAAACTTACAAACAAATAAGTCAGGCAGAAAAGCTCGGAGGAGTTTGAACACTCGTTAGGTTTGCCTATTTGTCACAGAGTAACATTTGTTGATTGCAGCAGTTAATTGCTTATTTTTTAACTTGTCATCACCATAACCCCATCTGTTTATATCGGATCTTCTTAGCAAGTCAGGAATAAAAGCTTGAATGAGTTTGAAAACTGGTGAGGTCAGCCTATTTATCATAGAGTTACATTCTACTTGGCACTTCCTGAAACTTTGAATCTGTTAGCTCAGGTGAGCGATACAGGACCAGCTTGGTCCTCTTGTTTTTTTAACCCTTGACCTGCTGAATATTTAAATATGCCACACCCACCACTGATTATTAACCAATCAGATTTCTTGATGCAAATAATTTCCACAAATTCATAAACTGAATGACAAACAATGATGATCCTGATCAGATGGCTTCTTTAGAAGCCATCTGATCTGGATCTACATTGTTTGATAGATGAGTTTAAAGATAGGACATAACCTGGCTCAGCAGGACAAGGGTTAAGGTCAAAATTGTAATTTACAATATTCAAAGGAAGGGTAATACAAAAATTCTAAACATACGGTTCTTTTTCTCTGCATGCAAATGTTAGCTGATTGTACAATAGAATAAGACACCAAAAAGGGGGACACATCTGTGTTTTTGTAGAAAAACAAATTCAAGTTTGATCTTTGTTTATGAAACATGTATTGTATCCATTGTAGTAGTCACTAGTAAGCTCATCAGTTACCCCCTATATTAATTGCATTTGTAACATATTGACCTGATAAAGATATGCTATCTCAGGACAAGTGAGCTTTATCAGATCAATGTGACATTGCACTTCTACATGTATCCACAGAAGTACTGGAAAAATTGACAAAACTGTAAGAGTGTACTGATAACCAGATTCATGTCATTTGATGTCAAGTTTATCAGGCTGGGCTTCGAGAACGCATGTAAAAACACTCGGCTTGCCAAGCAATTCTACATGTGTTCTCGAAGCGGAGTGATCTATATGCATTCTTGAAGCCTTGCCTGATAAACTTGATATCAAATGACACGAAAGTGGTATTCTCTATTTAGACAGCTACCAAACCTGTCAGTTCGATTCATTTTCTGCATATCTTGGCTTTACTTCAGGTGTCCACGAGTGGTCAGGTGATCAGTGATAACATCGCAACCAGCACTCTCACACTGAAGAAGAACATGACAAAGTCAACAGATGGTGGTACTTTCAAATGTAGAACAGATAGTGGCAGTCTAGATCTTGAGTCCTCCATCATAGTTCATCTTTTCACAGGTAAGGAAATGACAGTGTAGATATGGACACCTCCATCACAGTTCATCTTTTCACAGGTAAGGAAATGACAGTTTAGATATGGACTTTGGGTCCCGCAGACTTAACCCATATTGTACTGGAAACCCCAAAACGGGTACCCTGGCAAACAGTGCAGGCCCAGATTTGACGCCGCAGAACGCGTGTTTACAGGGCCATTCTGTGGTGTCTAATCAGGGCCTACACTGTTTGCATATAGTTCAACCATTTTCCTGATAAATTTTGAAGAAAACACAACCTGACACCCCAAAATTTGGAAATGGACTCCTGCCATATATAAGGAGGAGGATTCTATTTGGTACAAAAAGAGGTAGCTCCATGCAAGAAAATCTTGTGTCTAGCCATATAAGTTGGCTAGGCCCCAACCCATCTGGGCTTGGGGAAATAGATCGGGCTGCATGGTGCTTTCATGCAGAGCTGAAACTGACCGCACTTGAGTACTGGTAAACCACTTAGAGGGTCTAAGCCAGCCCAGGCAAAGTGGTGTGAGTTGGACCATCCCTACATATAAACCCTTCTGGTTGGCTTGAGATATCATTTCATCTCAGTGTTGGGTAAAAGTCCCACAAAATTGGAAGCAACGTCTCCAGAATGACCTAAATAGTGTTGACTGCCTAAACCAGAGAACGCGGAGGTGTCATTTCATACTTAAGTCTTTTTTTTTTTTCTTAATAGTTTGTCAATATATCCAGAGTTGATAGTATGGCAGGCTACTCATTGCTGTTGTCCGATCAGTTCTAGTTAAGCTGTGCACAAAGGCCTAGATCTGTCTGCACAGGTGTGCAGTCTGACCAGCATTTTCATTGTTTGCAAAAGCCTTCTATATCCTCTTGGATACACGAAAACTGAATTAGTGTGTGCAGTCGAAGCACAAATCCTTATACTTCAGGCCTAAGATGCCCAGGCCTAAGATGCTCTATCACACCCTTGTGAGGCGGACCGTCCATGCTAATAAACCCTATTGGTTTCATTGGGCAACAGGGCTTGAGATGTCCTTTCATCTCGGTGCCGGGTAAAAGTCCCACAAAATTGGAAGCAACGTCTCCAAAATGACCTTTACAGTGTTGACGGGGACGTTAAACCTCAAATCAATCAAACAAACAAAACTCTCTCACACCCTCATCATTTAATCCTTTTTGTACCAAATGAAATCTTCCTCATATTTACACCAGGATTCCATTTCAAAATTTAGGAGTGCCAGGCTGTGTTTCCATCAAAATTTATTTGGAAAATGACTGAACTTTTAGCAAACAGTGGAGGCCCTGATCTGATGCCGCACTCTGTGGCATCTGATCTGGGCCTGCACTGTTTGCCAGGGTACCCATTTTCGGGTTTCTGGTACTAAATGGTTTAAGAAAACCATATAGCAAATTTGGTTGCATTCTATCTTGTGGTTTAGGAGATAACATGATTGACAGATTGATGGAGGGAGGGGTTCACAATGTCCCCAAATGTTAAAGCATGGGGATAACAAAAAGTTTTTAATGAACAGGCCGATCTGAGTCTCAAGTTTTGCTGTGTCACTGCTGACACTGTTTAACCCTTTTTGTACCAAATGGAATCTTCCTACTTATATATAGCAGGAGTCCATTTCAAAATTTATGGGTGTCAGGTTGTATTTTCATCAAAATTTATTTGGAAAATGACTGAGCTTTTTGCAAACACTAGTGTATGCCCTGATCAGATGCCGCGTTCTGCGGCATCTAGAATGCGGCATCTGGTCAGGGCCTGCACTGTTTGCCAGGGTATCCATTTTGGGGTTTCTGGTACTAAATTGGTTAAAGAAACCATGTAGCAAATTTGGTTGCATTCTATCCAGTGGTTTAGGAGATAACATGATAGACAGATGGACGGAGGGAGGCGTTCACAATGTCCCCAAATGTTAAAGCGTCTGCCCGTCCATGCTTATAAACCCTATTGGTTTCATTGGGCGGCAGAGTTTGAGATGTCATTTCATCCCAATGTCGGGTAAAAGTCCCACAAAATTGGAAGCAACGTCTCCAAAATGACCTTTACAATGGTGAAGGGAACGTTAAACCTCAAAGCAAACATACAATCATAAAGAAAGATGATCTTTTATCATATGACGTAGCGTCTGAGAGTGTAATAACGCCATGTTATATTTTCGATAATCCACTGGTGGATTAAATATGCAAATTAGCTAGATATGTCCCGTAACGTTACATATACGACGTCCTTTACGAGGTCACGTTTACTAAAGGCGGAATATTGACAATTTTGTAAACAATCGTGAATAAAATGCATTTTAAATGTCATATGATAAATAGAATCTTGCATTCGTGCTCATGTATTGTTGAATTTATTAAATTTGTTGAGAAAAAGAGATAAAATGCTCGGCAAAGCCTCGCATTTTATCCCTTTTCCTCAACTGGTTTAATAAATTCAATATTACATGAATACTCATGTAAGATCCCCTATGTCAACAATTTATTAAACTCGTTGAGAAAAAGAGATAAAATGCTCGGCAATGCCTCGCATTTTATCTCTTTTCCTCAACTGGTTTCATAAATTCAGTAATACATGAATACTCATGTAAGATCCTCTATTTATTCATCTTTGTCACCCTTCTACAGCTGGAGATGAAGTAGTAATACAGGTCAATGGAAGGTCAGTGTTTTATAAGTTTATTGCTCTCTTACATTTATAGTCAAACTTCAATGGCTCGAACTGTACACCTTTGGGACCTCGAAAATCTGTTCGAGACGGGTAGTTCGAGCCACTGAGGTTACTGTCAGGAGGCATTACGACATACTTTTAGACATCGTTTCGGTTTTCTATAATGAATATGTATGATGTGTGTACTCATTAGAATCGCCTCATCGAGGCGATTCTAATGAGTACACACAGCATACATTCGGAAGATAAAAGCCTAAAATCTCCTTAATTATCCCCCACTAGTTCTTATGTAGAGGATTTCGCTAGGGGCTCAAGAATGGGTTTGACTCATCCATGATAAACGAGCCATCAGTGTTCCAGCTGTTCTACTGTAGTAATACAGGTCATAGGAAGGTCAGTGTTTTATAAGTTTATTGCTCTCTTACATTTGAGCCCCGCCAAGCGAATTTGTGTCTTCGAGCATTCCGTCATGACAAATTTTAACTGCGCATGCCCAGCCATTCAGAGTGGCCAGGGATAGGGCTTTCTGTCTGAAGGTTCCTCTTGATTCACTGCTTGAATGAGCGAGCAGCGAAGGTTCTGGCGAGACTGCGCGGATGCGCAGGCTCGCCTGAACCTTCGCTGCTCGCATAGGCGATAAGTACCAAAATCGCTTGACGGGGCCCATTTATTTATACAAGCATGACAAGTCAAGTTGTGTAACTGTTTCAGATTTTTATACATCATCATTCTGACTTTTTACTTTTAATATCATCATAATTATTCATGCCGTTTAACCATTAACTGTTTGACGCTTATGACCCACAAAGAGGGTTGACGCGTCGTTAAACACGAAATCATCATCATCATCATCATCAAGTTGTGTAATTCATTAACCCATTTTGTACCAGAAACCCCTAAAGGGGCACCTTGGCAAACGTTGCAGGCCCAGATCAGACACCGCATAATGCGGTGTCTGATCAGGGCCTCCAACGTTTGCTAAAATTTCAGTCATTTCCCAAATAAATTTTGTTGGAAAAAAAACAACCTGACACCCCTAAATTTTGAAATGGTCTCCTGCTATATATAAGGAGGAAGATTCCGTTTGGTACAAAAACGGTTAAGAAAACAGGGAGAGACAGACTGAAATACAATGTGCAAAGACTCGATGATAATTTTACATGTACTTGTAGTTACAATTAGGGCTGGCTAATCGCAGCAGAAAAGATAATCGATTATCAGTCCTGTCATTGCGATTGATAATCGATTAGTAATCGGTAAGGTTTCTGTCAGAATTTTACCTGTCTGGCTTTCTGTCTGAGCATGACTCTTACCATATGTTGCACTTTACCATATGTATATTTGAATAGACAGGCCTGAGCAAACAGTGTAGACCCGGATGAGACGCCGCATAATGCGTCTCATCAGGGTCTGCACTGTTTGCCACTCATTCAGCTATTTTAGGCATAACTTTGGGTAGTAAATTGTACCTATCAAGTAATCGATTAAAAGCAAATCAGAAATGATAATCATTTTTGTGGGATTTATCGATCGATTAACCGATGAATCGTGTCAGCCTTAGTTACAATGGGCATGTAAATTGAAATGACCAGTAAAATAATAACAGGCCTCCTTGGCCAAGTGGATAAGAGTGCTGACTCTTAAACCATTTAGCACCGGAAACCCCTAAAGGGGTACTTGGCAAACAGGGCAGGCTCAGATCAGACTCCGCAGACCGCGGCATCTGATCAGGGCTTACACTGTTCAGCCATTTTCCTAATTAATTTTGAAGAAAAGACAACCTGACACCCCTAAATTTCGAAATGGACTCACGCTATGTATAAGGAGGAAGATTTCATTAGGTACTAAAAGGGTAAATCACTAGATTTGTGGGATTCAGCCTGGCTGAGATCATATACAGTAAAATTCCTATATTAAGACCACCTTTGGGACTGTTCAAAAGTGGTCTTTAAGACCACTTTTGAACAGTCCCATTGGTGGTCTAGGACCTGGGGATACTGTATGCAGAAAACACAAGGAAAATAAAACTGCAACCTGCTAAATAAGCTTTTTTTTTAGCAGAATTAGTCCTAATTTTAGGTGGTCTTAATAGCAGAGATTCACTGTACTAAGTGGATGCCAAGTTCTGCAATGAAAGGTCTTGGGCTTTTTAGCTTGTCCTCGACAAGTTCAGGATGGGCTTTTGCACTATACATGTAATTGCCATGAGCAGATGGATTTGGTTCAAATTTGGTATGATAGAGCCAGATCAGGAAGAATAAGCCACCCCCGCCCATAGGGGCTTGAAGAAATATATGGGCTGCACGATGCTTCCACGCAGAGCTGAATCTGGCCCGCACACTAGTACTGGTAAACGGCTTAGAGGATCTAAGCCTTCCAGGAACCGCAGTGCGAGGCGGACCGTCCATGTTAATAAACCTTATTGGTTTCATTGGGCGACAGGGCTTGTGATGTCATTTCATCTCGATGTCGGGTAAAAGTCCCACAAAATTGGAAGCAATGTCTCCAAAATGACCTTTACAGTGTTGACGGGGACGTTAAACCTCAAATCAAACAAACAAATCAGGAAGAATAAGGGGGATAACTGAAGGATAGTTTCTCTTATCCTGCTGTTTACAACAATCCCCGCCTTTGGTAATAGTGTAGATCCAGATCAGATGGCTTCTGTAGCCATTCAGTCTGGGAATTTGCACACATAAATTACATTAAGGAATTTGATTGGTTGAAATATAAATGGGTTCGGCTTAATCAATTTATGCAGTGGGATAAGGGTTCAGTAAACAGTGTGGACCCCGATCAGACACCGAAGAACGAGGCGTCTGATCTGTGTCTACATTGTTTGCCAATGTCCCCAAAAAGAGCTGCTAGGCATATATAGGTTAATTTTGCCACACCCATTTCTAGCTGACAGCCAATAAAATTACTCGTATAATGTGTTTGCTCAAACTCGCAAACTGAATGACAAACAGTGCAGATCCTGATCAGATGGCTTCTTCAGAAGCCATCTGATCTGGATCTACACTGTTTGCATATTTAGAGCTTATCCTGTGCAGCATGATAAGGATAAAGGGATGCACAAGATGAATTCCTGAAGTGCAAACTGATCTTTGATCCTGTTACTCCCCCATTATCTCTGTATGATCTTATTTTCAGTTTCTCTAACAAATGGCAATTTGAAGAAAGATGCTAAATCTGTGAGTCTACAGTGTCAGCCAGAGGGTGTGAGTCCCTCTGACAACATCATGGTGGCTTGGAGCCGCAACAACCATAATATCACCACCGATGTGAAATACAAAGTTCATGCTGAGAACAACACACTAGAGATACTAAACCCAGGTAAGACCATAGCTACATAACTGTACGGATAAGGGGAAGTCATTGATAATTTTGGGATAAAGTACTCGGCCTCCACCCATTGGGGCTTGAAGAAATTAATGGGCTGCATGATGCTTCCACGCAGAGCTGAAACTGACCGCACACGAGTACTGGTAAACCGCTCAGGGGATCTAAGCCTGCCCAGGTAAAGCAGTGGGAGTTGGACCGTCCATGCTTATAAACCCTATTAGTTTCATTGGGCGACATGGCTTCAGATGTCATTTCATCTCAAGGTCGGGTAAAAGTCCCACAAAATTGGAAGCAACGTCTCCAAAATGACCTATACCGGCCCCGATAGCTCAGTTGGTAGAGTGTCCGCTCCGGGGATCGGGAGGTCAATGGTTCGATCCTGGGCAGCAACATACCAAAGTCGTTACAAATGGTACAAGCTGCTCCTCACTTGGCACTCAGATTTACGGGGTAGAGCTAGGACTGGTCGACCCAGTGTCAGGATAATGTGACTTGGTGTGGTATCATGTAATGTGTCTGGGACAGGGCTCGAGAAACTGTAGAATCCAAATCAGTCCAGCCAGATTTCGCCAAAAAAAATACGGAAATTGCCGATCGGTTTCGGTAATTTCCGTAAACTCAATTGGCGATTTTCAATTTCAAAATGTGTTATTAGCGTAACGAATGACATACCAATGTTGCTCTTACACTTGTCAACGGATATGAGCACCAGTATCTCGATTATAAACACCAATTGTTGCTCACATCGTTTAGATTTCATCTACTTTCATTTTCTATGCCATATTTCATCTACTTTCATTTTCCAAATATCCGGGTCACTCAGAACCTGAAGACCGCTAAAGGAAAACAACCGACGTGGGACAGTAAAAGACCAGTTCGATGGTCACTATATTTTTTCCCCCATTTTAAAACCTTTAAATTATTTCTCTTATTTCACGCATTTTATATTGCCCAAATTGCTTTGTTTACAAATGGCGACAACGTGCAGCAACGTGGTCGGAAAATGACGTCATACGGTTTCCGTTTACACAATACACATTAATGCAGTCAAGGACACACACCTGTTTTAAGTGATTGATTTTAATAGAGCGAATTTCTAAAAAAAAATCGTTTTGAACGGGTTAAAAAATTGAAAAACATTTGTTTACTCTCGAAACAAAACATGGCCGAACGAGAGTCATTGAAAATCTTACATGGCCGAACCGTGTTTAAAAGAATATAAATACATATTTCACGATTACACAAGCCTGAAACAAATCGCTTTGTCTGCAAATGATGTGGTTTATGTTATTGGTTTCAATGGAGCGTATTCTTAAATAAAAATATCGTTTAGAATTGGTGAAATAAGGCATTTTCCCTCGAAGGCATAACACGCAATGTCAGACATGACAGTTGTGTATTGAAAATTGCGCCCTGTGAAAAAAAAAATTATATTCAAATACCGGTTCTATAGTAAGCCATAAATTAATGACTTGTCTAAACAAACTAGCGTATGTCCTGCATTTAATGACCTTATTTTCTCGCCTTGCCAGCTTGCCGATAACGCCTCAGGCCAGTTTTCACGGATTAATAATTTTGACACACAGGTCAAATTGCGCTGTCGCCCCCGCCCATAGGGGCTTGAAGAAATATATGGGCTGCACGATGCTTCCACGCAGAGCTGGATCCGGCCCGCACACTAGTACTGGTAAACCGCTTAGAGGATCTAAGCCTGTCCAGGAACCGCGGTGCGAGGCGGACCGTCCATGCTAATAAACCCTATTGGTGTCATTGGGCGACAGGGCTTGAGATGTCATTTCATCTCAGTGTCGGGTAAAACTCCCACAAAATTGGAAGCAACGTCTCCAAAATGACCTTAACAGTGTTGACGGGAACGTTAAACCTAAAATCAAACAAACAAACAAATTGCGCTGCGATAAGATCAAAGAACCCGACGTGGACTTGTCCAATTTTCACCTAGTTAGATAATGAACCAGTCTAACACCTTGTGCTGCAGGCGTTTTGTATACATGCTTGGATTATCAGTGGCAAACGGTCAGCTTGTTTTTACAACATAATGATTTAGCGAAAATTTTCGAACCGATTTTTTTAAAATGTTATAGAGTTACGGACCGATTTTTTGATCTTCTTCTGAAGTCAAAATCGGTTTATGGAGGCCAAATTCGGTCCATAACCGGGAAACCGGCATTTTCTCGAGCCCTGGTCTGGGACATAATACTTCAGTGAGGCAGCACTATAAAAGTGAGCATTGAGCTCCCTGTCGCAACCAGACTCCGTCGTGATATGACTGAAAAATTGTTGAAAGCGACATTAAACCCGAATTCACACACACACACACACACTCCAAAATGACCTATACAGTGTTGACGGGGACGTTAAACCTCAAATCAAACAAACAAACAGTAAAATACTAATCCAGGGTAAAACCATAGCTTCATAACTGTACCGATAAGGGGAAGTAACTGATAATTTTGGATTAAAATACCAAACCAATGTAAAACCATAGCTACATAACTGTACAGTTAAGGGGAAGTAACTGATAATTTTGGAATGAAATAATAAACCAACGTAAAACCATTGCTACATAACTGTACAGATAAGGGGAAGTAACTGATAATTATTTTGGAATACAATACTAAACCAATGTAAAACCATTGCTACATAACTGTACAGATAAGGGAAGTAACTGATAATTTTGGAATAAGATACTAAACCAACGTAAAACCATTCCTACATAACTGTACAGATAAGGGGAAGTAACTGATAATTTTGGAATAGAATTCTAAACCAAGGTAAAACCATAGCTACATATCTGTACAGATAAGGGGAAGTAACTGATAATTTTGGAATAAAATACTAAACCATTGCTACATATCTGACCAAAAGACACTGTATGCAGAAAATACAAAGAAAGAATAACTGCAACCTACTAAATAAGCTTCTAAAAGCAGATTTAGTCTTAATTTCAGGTGGTCTTAATAGCAGAATTGTACTATACCCTGTATATTCTGTACATTTTTCTGGATAAGTGAAATGAAAAAGAACTTGCTAAGCCAAAATTTGGACTTGTTCTGGGCAGCTAGGCAATGGATTTTTCAGGCCCTAGACCTAGTCTTATCAACCAAACAGCCACATTATATGATACGAGGACTGTTCAAATATGAATGCAAGTAGAACGTTTTCTCATGCACTAATGCGAAAATCACCTGGAAATAAATATCACAGTGTAGAAAAATTTTTACCTATACATTGATACCAAACCTGTTAAAATCCGTGCACTTTAGCCATGTATATCGTTCGATAAACACTGTCTACTCTTGTATACTAATACAAAACATGGTTGGAAGAAGGTCAGAGTACGCCGTTGAAATACGGTCCTATATTAAGAATCGTTGTATCCTTGGTATATGGTGCAAAGACATTTTTGATGAAATATGTTTGGTTTATGGGCATAATGAAATGTCTTTTCCGACAGTTTTTCATTGTTGAAAGCGACGTTAAACCCGAATTCACACACACACCGACAGTTTTTCGTTGGTGTAAGAAATTCAGCTGTAGGCTAGGCTCAACAGAAGATGCACCACATGATCATCGGCCGAAAAGAGCAACATCTGCCAAGATAGTTGCTACAGTGAAAGAAATAGTTGCTACCGATGCACGATACACCACTAGGCAAATAGCTAGTAGAGCTAGTATGGTCGGCATCTCATTAGGAGCAGCTCATACAATTCTGAAACAGGATTTGAAAATGAGAAAGATCTGTGCTAGATGGATTCCCCATCTGTTGACAGATGAGCAGAAAAAGACACGCGTTCAGTGCGCCAAGAAGTTGCTTGAAAAGTTTCCAAATTACAATGCACGGTCTTTCGCTAATGTCGCCACAGGTGACGAGACATGGGTTCACTTTTTTGAGCCAAAACGAAAGATTCAGAACAAAATATGGGCAACAAAGTATTGCAAAAGACATTGCAAAGCGGACCATGAGCGTCAAGAAGGTAATGTATGCCATATTCTTTTCAAATCAGGGCCCTGCTATTCAGGTTGCTGTGCCTAAAGGCAAATCTGTAAATGCGAAGTTTTACAAGAATAAAGTTCTTCGAAAATTGAAGAAATATATCAAAGAACGAAGCACGCAACTAGTTTGGCCAATGCCAGATTGCTACATGACAATGCTTTATCGCACAAAGCGTTCATTGTGCAAGACTATCTGAAGCAGGAAAAGGTTGTTGAACTCCCTCACCCCCCGTATTCCCCTGACCTTGCCCCGTGTGACTTTTTTTTGTTGCCGCGGCTGAAAAATACCTTTCTGGTAGAAAATTTGTACAGCGCAAAAACCTTGGTTCTGCAATATTCCAGTGCATTCATAGTATACCTCGAAAAGACTACCAAAATGCATTCAATGATTGGATCAGAAGACTGAAAGTTTGTATATCTGTTAAAAGGGAATACTTTGAGGGGACAAAATAAATTTTTCATCGAAATCTATCATGGAATCATTTTTATGTGCATAGTTGCATTCATATTTGAACAGTCCTCGTAACAAAGTCAGAATTTTAAGATGTTACTATAGAACTTTGATGGCTCGAACACAGATGACTCGTTTACCATGGCAGAGTCAAACCCGTTTTTGAGCCCCTAGGCAAATCCTCTACATAAGAAATAGTGGGGGATGATTTAAGAAATTTTTGGCCTTTTATCCTGCAAATGTATGCTTTGTGTACTCATTAGAATCGCCTTGATATATAACACCGAAAAGATGTCCAAAAGTATCTCGTAGCTCAATTGGATGCTGTTCTGACTGGTGATCAGGTGGAAGCGGGTTCAGTACCTGCCGGGGTCGGCAACCCTCTTTCATGGAGATTGGTCATGAAATCTTTTCTGCCGTCATTCTCTCCCTTCCGCTGATTCTAGAAGGGCAGTTGTCAGTTTCTGGCAAAAGAATGTGCACTACTGGTTAACCGCTTACGTATAAGCCAGAAAAAGTGTGGATAGGTAAACTGACCGGCTCAAAATTGACCTTAAATAGTGTTGACTGGGCGGTTAAACTCCAATACAAACAAACAAAGAAAATCTTGATATGCCACTTGGTAGAAACCCTCATTGGCTGGAACTACCCCAGTCTTGAACAGATTTTTGTGGTCCCAAAGGTGTTCGAGCCATTGAAGGCCGACTGTACATATAAAATGATGTGCAAGTGCTATTTTTGAAAGCGCCATACAATACATGTATTGTATTATTGTCAGTCCTTGATGTCTTATTCAATTTTAATTTCAGAGCGTCCTGACATGGGAGAATATTTCTGTGAAATAGTGTTCAATGCCGGTACCAGCGAGGAACACAGGGTCAAGCCACAGGCATTAGTGGTCGGAGGTAAATTGCTTAGCTACAAATAAGGAGTAAAGATGATAGTTTTGGGACCGTTGTTGGCCCACCTGCTTTAACCCTTTCAGTACCGGAAACCTCCAAACGGGTACACTAGCAAACAGTGCAGGCCCAGATCAGACACCGCAGAACGTGGCGTCTGATCAGGGCCTACACTGTTTGCAGAAAGTTCAGCCATTTTCCAAATAAATTTTAAAGAAAACACAACCAGACTCCCCTAAATTTTGAAATGGACTCCTGCCATATATAAAGAGGAAGAATCCATTTGGCACAAAAAGGATTAAGCATGGTGCGATATCAGTCTTGTTTTAGAAGCCTCCCTGGTGTTGTGGTTATGCTGCTCGTCTTGTAAACCAGGGGTCGCAGGATCGATCCCGGTGTAACAGTTTATCTTTACCCCCTGTAGCTTTACCCCCGGGGGTAAAGCTAAACTGGCTTGGATATCATTACCCCCGGGGGTAAAGCTAAACTGGCCAGAATATCTTTACCCCCACCCCAACTTTTGGGTATAAACTATTTTCTTATTGCCCAATTTCTTCTTATATGTAAGTGAAGCAAGATAGTGGACTTGATGTTTCACTGTAACATTTTTCGTGTCAGTTATGACTCGGACTAATAGAACTACCCTTAGTAAGAAATATGACCATATTATAGAGGCAAATGATTATTTAATACCTACTTTTTGTACATTTTCTAAATAAAAATGTTGCTTATGACAATCTTTCAAATTCTTACATTATCCCTGTCAGTTGTGAAATGGGTGGTGGTGGTGAGTGGAAAGGCGGGGGTAAAAATATCCCGGCTGGAATATCTTTACCCCCGGGGGTAAAACTAAACTGGCCAGGATATCTTTACCCCCATCCCCACTTTTGGGTACACTGTAGCGTCGTTATAACGCTGCATGCAGATGCACAGATGAAAACAGCGTCTGTATTGCTCTATATTGGCGCGAAAAATGTTTAGCATATACAGGTGTCAATTTAATTTCACACCTTGTCCAGCTTATTTTTAATGCCTTAGGCGAATATTCACAGTTTCATAGGGTTGACAGCTTGAGTAAATCTGCGAGTTTACATGTCTTATCATGGCCGACGATGTTTTGACTGCTGAGTTCCGCGGAAAAAGGGCAAAATTTTCAGCCAAACTTTCAAAACTGGGAAAAAAAACAGGAGCCACCGACCAACAGCGTTATAACGATTTCCGCGTTTTAAGCATCAGCGTTATAACGAATCTACAGTGTTTAAACAATATTCTTAATGCCCAATTTCTTCTTATATGTAAGTGAAGCAAGATAGTGGACTTGATGTTTCACTTTAACATTTTTTGTTTCAATCATGACTCGGACTAATTATAATAGAACTACCCTTAGTAAGAAATATGACCATATTAAAGTGGCAAATGATTATTTAATAACTTCTTTTTGTATATTTTCTTATTCAAAATGTTGCTTATGACAATCTTTCAAATTCTTGCATTACCCCTGTCAGTTGTGAAATGGGTGGTGGTGGTGAGTGGAAAGGCGGGGGTAAAGCTATCCCAGATGGGATATCTTTACCCCCGGTTCTCCGGATACTCCGGTTTTCGCCCACCTCTGATTAACGATTGGCTCGATATGAGTGAAATAATCTTGAAAGGGCCGTAAAAACCAAAACCCCCCCCAAAAAATTGCGAGTATTTGGCATGGCGGTTTTAATGAATACCCATAACATTGGTTTTTATGGATACTGTTCAAAATTATCCTTCAGTTTTCATTAATCCATTTAGTACCAGAAACCCCACAACGGGTACTCTGGCAAACATTGCAGGCCCAGATCAGACGCCGCAGAATGCGGCGTCTGATCAGGGCCTGCACTGTTTGCAAAAATGTTCAGCCATTTCCGAACAAATTTTGAACACACCACAACCTGACACCCCTAAATTAAGAAATGGACTCCTGCTATATATAAGGAGGAAGATTCCATTTGGTACAAAAAGGGTTAAACACCCACCTTTATTAGGGCCCCGCACTGAAAATGTGGGTGCCCTATAGTAATCACTCTGTCCGTCCGTCTGTCTGTCCGTCTGTCCATCCACAAATTTTTTTCCTACTCCTCTGATAGCGCTGCCGGGGTCCTAGTCAGTTTCACTGACAGCTCTAGTATATATTTGTTTCTTTGGTTTCATGTTTGTATTTTCTGTTCTTCCATTTAGCTCCTCCAGCAATCGATTCACATTCCAAAAGTAAGAACATGGTTCAAGGAGAACAGCTTGACCTATGGTGTAAAGTCTCTGGCCACCCCTTCCCCCAAGTGCAGTGGCTTAAAGATGGAAAAGAATTCAACACGACTAACAGAATCAACATAGTTGAGCATGAAGGCTCTCCAACTGGGAAACTAACCATCTATTCACTGGAGTTTGAAGACAAAGGAACTTACTCTTGCATTGCCTCGTCCCCAGCATTTGACAACCATACGGCCACTGCTGAAATGGTGATCAGGGTTAAAGGTAGGGAACTGTAGTGATTTTTATTGCTCATAGCAACATATAAGGTAACGATTTTGTGATAACTGAAGGATAGTTTTTGTCAATTCTCCGTAAAAACCTATGTTGTGGGTGAAGCGGTTCTGATGAATACCCACAACG